>VDFB02179234.1:52871713-53237202 GCA_007258455.2 Sequoia sempervirens
GTGCTCAATGCTTGCAACTGCAATCCCTTAATCTACATTACAAACTTGATTTACTTTAATATTTGATTCTGCCATCAACCTAGCCAAGCCTTGACCTCTTACTAATTTGGTAATCTGTATCTCCATGTCAAATTCTTGGATCTTGTTAATCCATTTGCATCTTTTTCCTGTTACGTAAGACTGTGTTAGAATATCTTTGATAGCAGCATGAGGGACATAAGCAATCACCTTTGCTCCAACAAGATATGGTCTGAAAGCTTTTGTAGCTTTTACCAATGCAAATGCCTATTTTTCCATTATATCATACTTCAATTCAGACCCTTGTAATGACTTACTAAAGAAAGACACATGCTGTTCATGACCATTCTCATTCTTCTGTAACATAACAACAACAATAGTATGCATTGAAGCAAATGAAAATATCTAAAAAGGCTTAGCGAAATATGGATATTTAAGGACATGAGCCTCCCTGATGGCCCTTTTGATAGATATGAAAGCTTCCAAGGCTTCTGCAGTCCATTCCATTTTCTGTCATTTCTTCAACATTTTTGATATGGGCTTAATGATCTCAGCAAAGTTAGAAACAAATCTCCTAACAAAATTAATCTATCCAAAGAATGATTGTATAGCCTTAACAATTTTGGGAATAAGAATCTTATCAATAGCCTCAACCCTCTCAGGATCTATCCTAATTCCCTCCTTTAAAACAATATGTCCTAAGAGCTTACCTTCTATGACTGTAAAATGACACTTCTTAGGATTTAAGCTAATACCATATTCCAGGGCTTTAATAAATACCTTCTCCAGATGTTGTACATGATCTTCAGCCCTATTTGAATAAGCAGTTAGATCATCCTAGTACACCACCATGATAGCATTGATCAAATCTGCAAATGCCACGTCCATAGCTCTTTGAAAGGTCGCTCCAGCATTAGTGAGACCAAATGGCATTCTTATGTATACATACATTCCCCAAGGAGTTGTGAATGCTGTCTTATATTGCTCAGATTCTTTGACCCTGACCTGGTTGTATCCTGAAAACCAATCCATCATGGACAATAGTTCACACCCTGTTACCTTATGCAATATAGCCTCCATATTGGGTAGAGGATAATTGTCCTTGAGAGATGCTATATTCAAATTCCTGAAGTCCACACATAATCTGATGTCTCCATTTTTCTTCCTCATAGGGACCAAATTTGAGACCCACGTTGAATGCCTAATTGGTTTGATAATTCCTCCATCTCTGAGCTTTGTCAATTCTTCTTGCATTTTAGGCTCCAATGTTGGATTTATGGGTCTTTTCTTTTGTCTGAATGGTTTGGCGTTAGGCTTCAATGGTATTTCATACTGAAACAAATCTTCCCTATACGCTTTTAGATCTTCATAAGACCAAGCAAAGACATGCTTATACTTTCTCAGCAACTCTATCAACATTCTTCTAATTGTAGGGCTTATCTTCTTTCCTATGTACACCTTTCTTGGTGCTATCTCAGTCCCCAAGTTAACTTCTTCAATATATTCCTTTCTGACTGGTGTTTGCTTCATGAGGGACCAATCATTTCCATCATACAACCTCTCCAATGCCACTAAGCCCTTAGGAAGCTTATTTGTTTTTAGCTGTAAGATCTCCTTTCCAAACACTGTTTGCTTCCCATCCACTTCTTCAACAAAAGCATTGAAGTCAATTTCTTGGGCTTCATATTGATCTATACAATTGATGAATTTCAAAAGATCAGTATCATCATTGAAGACTTGCCAACTATAAATATTGTCAGGAACAACAGGCCTTGTCTTGATCTCAATCTGTGACACCCCAGCCAATGTGATATCATCTCTTTTCAGTGCCACATTTGCTAAAAAATCAGCCATTATGTTCTTTGATCTATTAATCCACTCAATTGAAAAGGAATCAAATAATTCAATTGTGTCCCATACAACATTCCTACACTATTTCAATCTTTTCTGTTTTGCTGCATATTTTGACTTGATTTGTGAAACAACCAACTTAGAATCACCCAAAACAGCCAACAATTTAATCTTGTGTTTCATAGCTATATTTAGACCTGTTAATAAAGCTTCATATTCTGCTACATTGTTTGTACATTCAAATGCCAATAGGAAATAATATTTAAATGTAACACCTTCAGGTGAAACAAATACAATGCTAGCGCCATTACCTTCTTGGTTTCATGCTCCATCAAAATACATCTTTCACACTTCATTGTAGCTTTGTGCCACATGCTTTTCAATTGGATCACTATTGGTTAATTCTGGCTGGGCTGATTCAATCTTAAAACTTTCAAGATGAACATCACAAAAATAATTGATGTGATCTTGTGGTACACAGTCAACAAGCTGGTTCATTCTGGGCTCTCTATACAATTTGACTTCTTGACCATTCACTGGAATTGTAGCATAAGATAGATCAAATTGAACATTTCCTCCAACTGCTATTGTCCACTGTCTTGACAAGAGCATCCTGAACTGAGGAGGAGTATCAATCACTGTTATATCTATATTATAAGCCACCTATGGATAAGTAGCTAGTTTGACTTCAACACCTCTCATAATGCCTACCACAGGTACATGTCTATTATCCATTGCATAGCACTTGCATTCACATGTATCAACCCACATGCCAAGCTGCTTCATAACTCCTACTGGCATGATATTTATAGCAACACCAGAGTCTATCATGCAATTTCTTAGCAGCTTGTTATTTATAAGAAATGTAGTGAAAAAAGGATCCACTTGTAGGGGAGTTGTTAAAACATCACTTAAGCAGACTTATGAGATATTTATTCTCTCTTTCTTAGTGACTGCTTTAACAACTACTCTATTTTCATAATTCACATGTTTTTCATTTCCATTCATTATCAATTGAACAACACTATCTCTATATTCCTTATTTTTCATCATTTCAAGCAGTGGAACATACATTTTTACCTGAGATAACGCCTGAGTGAAGTCAAAAGAGGAGCCCTCCACCTTAACAACCTTCTTCAGTTCTGGAGTTTCTCCTTTGTTTTCTTCCTTTTCTTTTTATTAGGCTAATCAGGCTTCTGTATCTCTTTGTGTACTTCCTTCGCTTCCTCTTTTTGGACAAGCTTCTGTTCACTTTTATCATGTTGTTTATTTTCTGATTTCTTAACAGTTCCTTGTGTTACCCTCTGATCTTTCATAAAGATTCCCCCAGGAATGCCATCCTTCTCATTTATTGTTCTGTTTCTCAACCAGTATTTACTCCTTGCTTCCTCAACTACAGCAATAGTTAGTCTTTCTATTTCTTCTTTGGTGAGTCTTCTAATACTACATTGAGCAGGTGCCTCAACTGAATGTGGCTTTGTATAATCTTCTTTAGAATTAGAAAGGATCTGTTGTTCAGCCATATGGAAATTATACTTCTGATTTGAAACATCATACTCATAACCTTCATCTTCTAAAGATAAGTATGCTTCCTCAGCATGGTAAAAAGTGTTTGAAGTCAAATAAACCTTGTGATCTTCTCCATTATTTTCCATCAACATTCCCTCTTCTTGCATCCTTTGAGCCACAACACAATAGTCTGGGGAATGTGGATTATCACAAGCTTCACAGAAGTAATTATTACTCACCATGTAAGTTCCCTTCTTACTCAATGGATCAGGAGTCTCTCTGTTTCTTGGCCTAGCTGTTATAGATTTTCCATCCTTCTAGTCTGTATTATATGGAATGTCATGCAACCTCGGCCTTTCATTTCTATATGTGTTTTCCTATCTGTACTGATAATTATTGCTTTGCTGAGGAGCCCTTGGGTTATCTCTTTTATTGATTATACCTGCAACCTTCTTGTTGTTTTCAATTGTCAGTGCTAACTTCTGAGCTTCAGCCAGATCTCTTGGAGACCCATTTCTCAATTCATACCCTGTCTTAGGATCAAATGCATTTAAATAAACACTTAATGCTATAGAATCTGACAACCTTGACCCAAGAGGTAATTTAGTCTGCAACTTGTTGAATCTTCAGTTGAAATCATAAATTGAATCATTCTGATTTTTTTGAATTTGCATCAATTCATGAAGAGTTGCATCTGGTGCATTTAAATTCTCATATTGCTCTAGGAATCTATCCTGGAATACTTGGAGAGAAATAATTGAGAGTGCTGGCAAGCTGTTGAACCAATCCCTAATATCCTCATATGTAAATCTTCATATGGCACACTTATGTCTTGGATGAACACATTTAAATTCTTTAAATGCTCTTCAGCAGTAATTGCATTACTCCATGTAAACTTAGGTACCAGACCTCTCCAACTTCCATCCATAGGGTAAGGATATAACTGAAACCTTGCTAAATCAAATTGTCTGATCATTGCTGCATACTGGTGGGAGGGAAGAATAGGTGGGTACTGATATTGGTTCATAGGATTATTGTATTGTGCATTATGCTGTGGCACATGATGCTGACCATGATGTGGCTGCATATTTGTATGTTGTGCGGGAATATGAGGTGGATGATTTGGCTGATTATAGTGATTTCCTGTCAGATGATGAGGAGACACAAGTGGATTAGAAGACCCTGCATTATGATTACCCTGCTTATGAGGTGGTACATACTTTGGGGGGCAATCAGCTGTCTGAGAAGTAATTTGGGCTTTCAGCAATGCAACCCTTAGCTCCTCTATCTCCTTCCTTTGTGATTCAAACTGTGCTTTTAATTCCTCAAGAAGCTCATGATCAATAGAGTCATTTTTGTTACCTTCCATCTTCTGATCATATTCATGCTAAATTCTGATTCGTTCAGCCTCCAGTTCAGCTCTAAACTCAGCTTGTTTCTGAGGATCGAGGAAAAAGAAAGGATTTCTTTGATCTTCTAGAGTACAGGGCTCTACAATCGAATTGTTTTTCCATGTATCATAGTGATCATATGTTTCACAATGTGCTCCTGACGCCTTGTCTTTACCTGTTAAGGACATATCCTCACTTATCCTTTTTCCCTTATCAATCTTGTCATCTTTGTGTGTCCACTTATTGCTACCAGCAGGAGCTCCAGTATGACCTCCCCTGTATTGAGATCTTCTTCCATTCATGTTTGAACAGTTGCAAATTTTTTGTCAGAGTCGCCACTCACTTTTGTCAAAAATGAGAAAAACTTGATGCTTCTTATTCCCAGCGGAGTCTGTATAAAGTTCCTGACTCTATGATTAAGGCTTTGATTCTGAATGTATCCCCAACAGAGTCACCAATTTGTTAGCTCTCAAAAACACAGATAAAGATACCTCAAGAGGCTGCCAATCTCTTGATACATTTTAGGGTAATAGACAAGGTCAAGAGAACTCAACCTTCTACTCTTTAGGTGCTGCTGAACCTAGGCGGGTGTACCTTTCTGAATAAAGTAGACTTGACTTATGATTATCTTTCTTGCAATGATTTGTCCACAATGGCAAATGGAAGTGAACAAATGAAATCAAGTACAATAGCAATCTCCTAATCTAAATTCTAAAATGCTCAATAAACAGATATAAAGAAACTGAATGAGTTCAAAATGATGAAGTGCAGAGACCAGTGCCTTGTTGGGTATGCAGAGTCAAATGAGATCAAGATGATCAACACTTCTCTGGAGAAACTCAAACTATCTGACATATATTATGTTTACAACTTGTATAAACATGCAAAATGTGATTACAAAGCTCTACTTGAACAATCCAGATGATTCTCTCTGATTACTGTGATTAAGTAAAAGGATTTAATCTTTGATTGAAAGAACCAATCAATCAATCACACAGATACAACAAATGTGCACTGATGAATTATATATAAAATTGTCATATCAATTCAAACAACCAGAAAGCCTCTATCTTGGAGACAACTTAGCAATACTTTCATTAAATTCAACAAATAATTGACACCAGAGAAATGCAACAACATCAACTGATTTTCATAAATACCTCCATTATGAAATCATGCAACAATAGTCTCTGATCTGATAATTTTATTCCACTATATCTACTTGCTGTGTATCGAATATCTAATAACTGGTGATGAATTACAATTACAAAAATGCCTATTTATACACCAGCATCAAGAAAATAAATCATATTGAAGCTCCATGTCGGCCTTCCATAGAATTCGGGTTCCAACCAAGTCGGCCAGCAATGGTAATTTAGCATCCACATGTTGGCCACAGTATTTGAATTTTTGTTATTCATTAGTGAAACAGTCGGTGAGACAAATCGAATAGCTATGCTGAAGGAAATTCAATTGTTAATCGCTTCGCTTGGTGTTATTCACCTTCGTCGTGCCCTGTCTAAGTTGGGGATATATCCTGCAGATTACATTATGTTTCAACAAGAGCCCCCGTGATCAAACTGTATGCCACTATAACATATTGCCTGTTACATCGAAGAAAAGAAGCACCCGCATGTTCCCTTTGTGTTTCACTGTAGCTTTGTGATATCAGGGAGACTTCTTGCAGAGCACACCGTGTTTCATCAAAAATCTTCATTCATAATGAGTGTCGTCGAGACAAGACAATTCTCATGTCAACAAGGACCTTTTTTTTTTCCATCGGCGAGACCGAAGGTCACTCACCGAGACCTCTTATCGAAAACCCCATCTCACCGATATCGCATCCCTTTGTCCTTAGGTTGCCAAGACAAAGCCAACATCTCGCTGAAAGTCACTCATAAGACTTGTCGGCAAGACCCGATGGGCTCGCCAAGACTTTACAATGAAGCCCATAAGTCTTACCGAAGTGTTCACTTAGTTTCCGGTTGGTAAGACAATCCAAACTCACCAAGACCACATGCCGCAAACTTCAACTCATACCGATGTAACCTTTTCATCCTGTGTATCGGTGAGACACATCAATGTCGGGGAGACCTCTTGGAGATTACATTGTCATATTGAAGCACCCCAAACACACATGATCACCGAGAGAAAGCCAACCTTTCGCCGAAAGCCATATGAAAGAAAACCTTATGCTCCTTCGGTGATACATGTGCACATTGCCAAGACCCTTCACCGAGGACCTAATGCTTGGCCAAAGTGAAGACTCAAACGAAGTGTCGACGAGACCGAAGGTCACTCGCCAAGACCTCACGGCGATAGCCCAAACTTATACTGATATGCACATCCCTCCACCACCGATCGGTGAGACAATGTGAAGTCATTATGACTGCTCACCGAAGACCTTATGTTTGGCCGAAATGAAATCCCCGCATATTGTTTGGTGAGACCACAAGAGTTCGCTAGGACATTGTACTGACGGCGCAACTCTTTCTGATGTATCCACATTCAAGCCGGTCACCAAGACATGATGAGTTTGGTAAGAGCTTCCACCGAGGACTAAACTCACACCAATAAGAAATAATAGATGAATTCTAGTCGCCGTGACAGTAGAAACGTCTTGCTGATAGGCAACTCAGACAATTACCAATATAGAGCGCACAATGGATTAGGGAGACCCTGCTTTCTTCATGCCGATATGAACCCAAAAGTGGATGCCGATCACTGTGACAATGAAAAAGTTATGACGACCACTTGTAGAAAACATATGTTAGTAGAAAAACACTGTGGGTCGGGGAGACAACCATGAACCTATGCTGATATGGACCACAACGTGAAAAATGCAGGACTCGATAGATTTACGGGGCAAATATAGGCCAAAATGCAAGCAAAATGTCATGATGGAAAGCCCTTGTGCTTATGATGAAGAGCTATATGGAAACATAGGAGTATGAAAAACATGTAAAATCATCAGAAATTTACAGTTCCAATAGGGACGACCTCAATCAAAGTGTGAATCGAAAGACACACTTGTTTGGGAGTTAAAATCTTGTCACTCTTGGCTAAGCCCTAAAGAAATTTATACCTTTGGGAAGTGAAGGTGAAGGGTGGGTTACCCCTATCTCTTGACTGTGTGGCAAGATTTTTCTTTCAAATCATCCTTAGTCAACCTTGTGCAGACTAGCTTGAGACATAATTGGCCATACCCACTTGACTAGTTCTAGGACTTGTTGATGTGACTTCTTCAAGTGTGTGCTTAATAATCACATTCATAATTTCAAATTCAAACTTTCTTATGTGTCTTGCATGTATGATTCATGTGTGTACATGAGTAATCATTAGTTTTCAAATTTCCATATCAAACTATAGACACCAACACATAAACATATCATTCTAACTGTAGACATCGAAATCTGGTTTAAGCCTATGACTTCAATATTTTTAATAATTCGTATTCTCCATGGTCATGATTAAATAATGTCAATTATTTAGTTATTCACTTTAACTTTAATTCTTCTATTAATTAAATAATCTTAATTATTTAATTAATTCACATTTTCTTTATTCTATCTGATTAGTTAAATAAACGCTTTTTATTTAATTATGTTACTAATTAACCTTATCCTTCTTGTCAAATTAAATAAATTCTTATTTAATTTACTCTATCATACTTCAACTATAATTAAATAAATAATTTATTTATTTAATTATTCATTTAAATCCCTTCATCACTTAATTAAATAAATCTTATTTATTTAATTATTCTTCAAATGTCAAATCTTGAATTAAATGAATTATTTAATTCATGAAGTCTATTTTAACGCATTCCTCTATATTTAGATAATTGTGTGAGTTATCTAAGTATTCACTTTGACTAGACTCGACATCTATTTTAATCGCTCAGTTAACTCTTGCTTTAATGTCTAAGTGGCGTTCTCGAGTAATCTCTTCGTCAAATCATTCAATCGTCCAGTGCTAACTCAATTGCGTGTACATGCATATTAATTAAATATTCTTATTTAATTAATTAAACCTTGTGCGTGCATTCGAACAAGAGTTGCTTTAATCCATCTTTATCTTTGTCATGCAAAGATAATTCTTCTGTTTTCGAATACCAAACTTGAAGATTAAATCATTTATTTAATCTTTAATTCTCTTTCTAATTCGTATCACTCTTGTCATTACTAACTATTATTAGAATGCATGACTAATCAGTCAATCTCAACTGTTCGTTGATCTTTCAATCCTAGCCTGTCATTTGAATAATCAATTTTCTATAAATTGATCTAGTCTTCACAATTCCAATCTCTCTCGAAATCTTATGACTTTTGCTAGCACTTATCTTGAATCTTCGATGTTTTGCTAAATCACTATCTTAGGCTATACTTGCATGAATTTATGAGAAATCTGAGGGAAATTATACTACACAAGCAAAATAGAGAAGGGCATTCGAGATGAATCATGAAAATACGTAGCAATTTGGTGATATTGTTCAATTTTATTACATTTTTTACTTTCCTTTGTTCTTTGTTGCTTAACTTAGATTGCACTTAGATTGCATTGCATGCTTGCTCTTAATATTTTCTTGTGCATTTTCTAGACATTACATTTGGTGAACCTAACATGAAGACACCATCTTCGTGTGTTTGTAGACTTTTATTTTGATTTTTGCAAGTTTTTCATACGGAATGACGCATCAACTTGACGAAATGCCACAATTGAAATTCATAGATGCATCAGTTTGACGAAGCAACGCAATTGATTTCCTGAAACACATTTGACACATGAAACGATGCATCTAAAAAACTATGACGCATTTGAAAATTCCTAAACCGCAGCTAACTGGTAAATACCGAGAACACAATTGGAGAGGAAATCAACACATTTGACTGGTAAAAAAGTGACGCAATTGACTGGTAACCCTTTGTTTCTATTTTTAGAAATATGAAATTTTCAATTGATTTGTGTGTTACTAATATCATATTTTTAGCGTGTGGGCTTTTTGTTTTTCGAGTTAACAAGTTTTTGCAAGATGATTGATGAAGACAATACTGAAACTACTAACGAATCTTTCTGCAGAATGCATGTCGAAGACCTTAGTTAATTTTCTTGAAATAAAATTGTTTGGTAGTGTAGCAAATCTTTCATTTGGTTTAAAAATTAACAAGTGTTTACTGTGTTTGGTGCGAAAGCACATCTGTGTAATTACCCTCACGATTTGGTACATTGAAGTATCCTCTCCCCTTGCGCATTCGTGAGATCTTAGGTGTAAGAGAAATAGTTACCAACTCTAGAACTTGGGTCTGTTTTGGTGGGAAAAAGTACTCACCCCAGGACGACTCAGACCGGTAGCACCCTGAACTCGAGGGACTTCCAGCCGGTATATAAAAGTGGATTCTTGGGGAAAACCCAAGAATCACGAGTGTGGTTCTGACGAGATGGATCTGAAAGGGGACTCTCACTGCATGGATCATGCCCCACAAATAGAATGCCCGTATTAAACACCTTTTGTCTTAGTGTCCAACCGTTCTATTGGCCGTTGCTTGGTATAGTGCAGGGTACAATATCATGCCCGAAGACACTCACTACTGATCCCCTTGAGTAGAGATAGCAGTTCTTGGGAGGTCATTGCCCAAAGAATTCAAAATTGGTGTGCTCGAAAGACATTAATGAGCTGTGGAGGGGAGCCAATGCCACAAAATTTCTAAGCTATCCGCTCTCGAGAAGGAAAGGTGTTTATCACCAATCTGGGGTATTTCGGTGGGCTATACCAAGTATACAAACCCTAGGACTTTACGCCTATTAGGATGTGCTTTTTTGTTGTCAACTTAAACGTTCTTTGAGTCCAGCATCAAACTGAAAACACTTTTTTCTTATGATTGTTCTTGTTTTCCAAAATTTTATCAAGGAAATAGAGTTAGTTTTAAATCTTAAGTCACTAAAAATTCACAAAGAGTCGCAACTGTTCACCAAAAAGTCGCAATTGATTTTTAGAGTCACATCTGTTTAATTTTGAGTCATATCTATTATTACGAGTCGCATCTGTTACTTAGGGTTGCATCTGTTTAGCTTTGAGTCACATCTGTCTAGCATAGAGTCGCATTTGTTAGATTAGCCCGCATTTGATTTTTGAAAACCGCATGCGTTATATTCCGAGTCACAATTGTGATTACGAGTTGCATCTATTAGATGGTTAAACACATCTGTCAGAGTCACACATTGAACTTTACCAGAGACACACAACTGTCAAATTTAACCGCAACTGGTAAACTTAACCGCATATGTGAAATCCTATGACGCATTTGCCTAATTATTAGAAAGTCAGAAGTCACGGTCATTGTCCAGTCAACACGGTTATATCAGTTTCAGTTGTCTTTCCACAAACAGTCCTTGAACAGAAACCTACAACGATTTGCTCAATTTTGCATCCTTTAAATTCATTTAGTCATTACCATAGTTGTCCAAATTCAGAGTTGGGTCTCATATTAGAATACTTTTTTCCTTTAGAGTAAACTTCTAGGAAGGTCATTTTTACAAACTTTAGGATAAGTCCATCATCTACACTTTAGAAAAATCATAGCATCAACAAAATTTGTCATTGAACCTAGTCTTATCATTTTATCCTTTGTCCTATAGAGAATCCTCCTAGCTCATCAGTCTAGTTAGGTAACTCGACTTGTCTTTGATCCTCGTCCTACATTGGTTCCTTGACTTAACGAAATTGACACCTTGGTTAGACTTTTGGTAGTTGGTCCCTCTGTCTTGGGTTTATAGAATTGATCACTTTAGGGTCTTGCTTAGACTTTGCATCTTTAGATTTTAGACTAGTGTCATCCTAGAACATTCCTTATTTTGCATTCAAAAAATCTCAAAAACATAGACTAGAGTCATACTATCCATAGACGTAGTTTTACATTCCTTGCATATTGAGCTAATCTTACATGGTCGAAACTAGGTCTATGAGAAGAGAGAGAAAAGATGTCGAACCCAAACAAATTCATCAATCCATTTTCTTCAAGACCTCACAAGACTCTATTAGACAAATTCACCACTAGAAACACTCAAGGTCACATTACAACAGAAGACATAGAGGCTGCTGCACAGGACCCTGAGTTTGCCTCTTTCGTAGATGAGTACCTAGCAAATGATTGACAATGATACTTAGCCAAATTGCTAGCTGAAGGTGCTACCTTACCTACAGGATTTGATATCAGCACCTTACAAACTCAACCTACACAAGGGACAAATTCCATGACTGCTAGTACTACTATACCTCAGGTCAGCACAACTATGCCATCTGGCACACCTACACAGAGTACGACAATCCATACATCTCCATTTGGTACAACCGACATGACATCAAGATTTAATTTCACTATAGGAGGATCATCATCCACTCCCTTCAGTCCTCTTGTTGGGAGGAAAAGACCTAAAACATCAGCTTCTACACCATATGTCGGTGTCACAAGTATAATATCCTAGTCAACGACCATACCTAATGCCAGTGTAACGAGCACCATACCACAATCGATGGCCATACCTAGTGCTCAAGTCACTAGTACTATACCATGGATTACACAAACAAGAGGCATTCCCTCGTTCCAGTATGGCAATCAGAATCCATTCTCCTAGACTGGCAACCAAAATCCATTCAATCAGATTATGAATCAGAACCCCTTTGTCCAGACTAGCCATCAAAATCCATTTACATGGATTTCGAATCAGAATCCTTTCTCCCAGATTGGTAGTCAGAATCCATTAACAAAGATCCCAGGTCAAAACCAATTTATGCAGATTTCGGATCATAACACATTTACCAACATTCCGAATCCAAACCCACCTCAAATACAAATGTTCAATTGAAACCCATCGCGAGACTTTAGATTTCAGAATACATACATGGATCTGCATAATCCCCCTAGCAAATCTTTGACCCAAGTTGACATCTTACAAACACAAATGGATAACATGTTGGTATCAACTAAGAAATCATTTTCAACAAAGGACATATGCCCATTTCCCTTTGATAGATCATTGTATATGACCCCTTTCCCTCACGGATATGTCATACCGAATCTCCCTAAGTACAATGGAAAAGGAAATCCAATAGAACATATAAGGGAATTTTCTACCATATGCATAGATGTCGCTTATGACCCACATATCTTATGAGACTATTTCCAAGAAGTCTTGTAGGAATTGTACTAGAGTGGTTTTCGGGTCTAGATTCTGGCCTCAGATTTTGGGGTGAACTGGTTGAGAAATTTGTGGAGCAATTCTCCTTCAACATAGACCACGAGATAAATATAGTAACCTTGTGTCACACAACACAAGATGAAGGTGAAACATTCATCACTTTCTTCCAGAGATGGATGACTATAGCTAGCAAGTGTCCTATCGAGATACCTAAAAAATAAAAAGTTACTATGTTCCAAGAAATCCTTCATGCAAAACTCAAGAGTAACTTAAGGGTACATTGTTGTACATATTTTTTGGAACTAGTGGAAAAAGGGGTTATAATAGAGAAGGATCTCATTGAAAAGGGCAAACTTAAGACATCAACATCCAATAGAAACCCGATCATACAAAACACCCCCTGACAAAAATAGATTTTGGTTTCGCAACAAAAATGTCACCAATGATGGGGTAGTTGATGGTAAAACGCTACAAGCAAGACCACTCATCACATTACAAGGACCTCATACTTTTTCCAACATGCTTAATGCTGTCAATCAACCTCCTAACATGGTCCAAAATACTCAACGTCCACAACAACAAAGGAGATTTAAAAAATGTGAGTTCACTCCCTTAGGTGAACCCATTGAGTCTGTATTCAAACAACTGTTACAACATAATCTTATACAGCTGCAGGAACCAAGACAATACAATCCAGGTCAATTTAAACCAGCTTGGTGGGATGATAATGCCTTTTGTGATTATCATAGAACTAAGGGACATAACCTACAAAACTATCGACAACTGAAGAATATCATACAAGATCTTGTCGAAAGGAGAATTATAGAAGTTGGTGGATAGAAACCAAAGTCATCAAACACTGATCATCAAGTCTTTTCTGATCCACTACATGACCATGGAAAAGGAACTGTTCCCAGTTTGAGTACTAAGACCAGTATGTCAGCCAACTATGCGAGTATCAAGCATGATTATAATGGTGGCAAAATCATTCATCATCTTCACACTACTAATGAGAATATTACTGCCATTACTATCAATACAAATCCCGCATGCGCGGTCAATACTCATCGTACTAAGATCACTATCGAAGGCCCTCCATTGCAGCAAACACCACAACCTTCCAAGTTACAATATAACCTCCTTGACTAGTTGGGGAAGACCCCAACCCAAATCTCAATCTTGGAACTATTGCATATTTCCCCTGATCATCGATCTATTCTTGATAAGGCTTTATAGAACACCACGGTCCCTAATGATCTTGATGTCAATCGTTTCCAGGAAATGGTGGGATACTTGACCAATGATCATCATGCCATATTTTCTGAACAAGAATATGCAACTAAAAAGATGAACCATAACAATCCTTTACATCTAGAAGTCCTTGTTGATGATATCAAAGTTAGACGAGTTTTGGTAGACGGAGGAGCAGGGTTAAATCTATGCACTTTAAAACTAATTAAGGCATTCAATATCTTAGAAGCATGCGTAGAAATGACCGTCATTAAAGCTTATGATGATGAACGAAAATCAAAGGGGGTGGTAACACTTCCTATTAGAATTGGTCCTGTAGTAATGGAGACAAAGTTCCAGGTCTTGGATCTCACCCTCCCTTATAACCTTCTGCTAGGTAGACCATGGATTCATGCCATGAAGGCGGTCCCTTCCACATATCATTAGTGTCTTAAATTACCTTACAATGGCACAAAAATAACTATAGATGGTGATCCTAAACCATTTCAATATTGCACCAATCTAAAAGAGATCCCCCAACGTCAAGTGCCAGTGAACCAAGAGGCTTCATCGTCCAATCCATCTTCCTATGCTAATCCATCCACACTCACTCAAACATCTATTTCACCCTCAATTCCTACCAATCCTAGGGTTGAGATCCAAGACAAGGGTTGTGGAGAGTATTACATGATGACATCTTATTGTGTTAGCCATTTGATTCCTCCTAAGTCATATGGTTTACCTACAACAGGTAGGGGACAGTCTATGGTCACTATACATGTTCCTCCCACAAAAAAATTCATTAAATGGGGAGAATTAAGCAAAGAGGCTGTAAATATAGAAGATGTCACTTCCTGGTTGTATTGGGAAGATGATGAAGAACCTCTCTCACTTGCTCACATTCCTACAGATCTATATGGAAAGGGTTTCACAATCATGCAGAGCAAGGGATATTATGGACAAAGTGGTTTAGGCTTAAACCAAGATGGGAGGATTGAACCAATATTTATTTCTCAGTGGCCAAAAGGCGTGGGGCTAGGGTTTCAAATGATTCAGATTGGCATTCTTAGTACCACATCACCCTTAATTGAGGAAGTAAGTGCTTCAGAAGATATTAAGACATCTCACGAACCATTGGACCAATATCATTGTGACTCCCCTGACTCTAATGATTATGAGTGGGATTCCCTATCCTCTACTTCTTCCATGGACCTTGACAAGTTATTTGGAGAACTTGACTTGATGTTAAGTTCCTCACCAAATCTATTGAATTCCTGTCCACCAAAGAAAATGACAAAAGAGGAATGGTTTAAACACTACTATTGGGAATCACTTGATCCTACCTCTTGGCAACCTGAGCCATCTGTTTCAGATCGTCAAACCTTGGCATTAGGCCCACCTATCAATCCACCTAGATCCAAACCTAAGAGCAAAAAGGACCTAGTACAAGACTTTTGTGACCACCTGAATAATTCAATATTTACCTTGACCCCATTAAACTTTGATAACTTTGATGATGACATGCCCTTAGTTTATCCCCAACTCATTGATTGGGACCAACAAGACACACCCGTTTTAGACATTTTTGAGAATGACGAAGCAATTGCTGAGTTCCTAGGATTACGAGAAGGCATACCAAATGGTGATCATAAGGCTTGTTTTACCATTCACTTGGAAAACAAAGCATACTTTGGGGAATCTGTTCAACCCTCCAGTCGCAAAAATGAGAAAAAGAATAAACAAGATAAAAGGATGAGTCTCTAGGTGAAAAATGAAAGGCACCATTAGAAAATGAAAAAGTAAAAAGAAAGGACACATCCAAAGGTGAAAACCTCTCTGAGGCACCTAAGGATGGAGGTTTGAACATTCTCCCCATTGCACAGGAAAAGTTGCCCATTCTCGTGGAAGAATCGGTAGAAGTCAACATAGGCATAAAAGAGAATCCTCGACTGGTTTATTTTGCAGCGTCATTGACAATAAAAGAGCAGCCAGAGTTCCACAACTTCTTTGCACAGAGACAGATAAATTTTGCCTAGTCATATGCAGACATGTCGAGATTGGATCTTGAACTTGTTCTGCATCATTTTCCCTTACAACTAGGTACCAAACTAGTGAAATAGAAATTGAGAAAAATGCACCCACAGATTGCTTTACTAGTCAAGGCAGAACTCAAGAAGCTGTTAGACATTGGTTTCATAAGATCAATCAACTATGCCGATTGGATCTCCAATCTTGTATCAGTCACTAAACCAATTGGGGGCATCCGCATTTGCACTGATTTTAGAGATATCAACAAGGCTTTCCCGAAGGATGACTTCCCTTTGCCTAACATAGACATGATAGTTGACATGACAGCAGGATATGAGATGTCCCTTATGGATGGATTTTCACGATATAACCAGATCATAATTGCAACTGAAGAACAACCTAAGCAGACTTTCACTTGTCCTTGGGGAATGTATTGCTGGAATGTTATGCCCTTTGGACTCAAGAATGCTGGAGCAACCTATCAACGTGCCATGACCACCATCTTTCATGATCTAGTACACACTCTTATGAAGATTATGTCGATGATCTTATTATAAAATCCAAGACAAGGGAAAAACACTTACAGGTTTTAGACAAGATATTTCAAAGGCTGGAGAAGTATAAAGTGAGACTCAATCCAAAGAAATGTGTGTTTGGAGTCAAATCAGGAAAGTTGCTAGGCTATATAATTTCTAGATGAGGCATTGAAGTGGATTCGGCTAAGGTGAAAGCGATCATCGACATGCCTCCACCCACTAATCTTAGTCAACTAAGGATGCTACAGGGAGGACTGCAATCCATCAAAAGATTTATAGTGCAGTTAGCAAATAAGACACATCCTTTTCAACATCTACTTAAGAAAGGAGTACCCTTTGCATGGACAACTAGGTGTGGAGAGGCTTTTTAACTGATTAAAGAATATTTACTCACACCACCAGTCTTAATGCCACCTGTTGAAGGAAGACCATTGATTCTTTATATTACAACAACCCATTCATCACTTGGAGCATTGCTTGCACAGAATGATGATGAAGGTCATGAAAGGGTAGTCTATTATATCAATCAGACTTTGGTAGGTTATGAGCTCAACTCTAGTAACATTGAATGTGCCTATCTTTCCATAGTATTTACTACCCAAAAACTAAGGCATTATATGCTAAACCACCAAACAATGTTGATTGCTAAAATAGATCCTCTAAAATATCTTCTCAGCTAGGCAGCATTAACAAGGCGACTGGCCAAATGGGTTATGATACTTAGTGAGTATGATATCCAGTATGTAAAAAGAAAGGCTATTAAAGGACAGGTCATTGCTAATCAGTTAGCTGACACACCCATACAGGAATATCACCCATTAGTTGCAGATTTTCATGATGAGTTCATATTCACAATTGACACAAACATAACATGGAAACTATACTTTGATGGATCACATACAAATCATGGCTTAGGGGCTGGTATACTGCTTATCACACCACAGGGTGATTCCATCCCTAAGTCATTTAGGATTGTATTTCCATGTACTAACAACATAGCAGAGTATGAAGCTCTAGTGACAGGGTTACACATGGCAGTCAAGTGGAAAATTAAGAACCTAAAGGTATATGGTGATTCCCAACTGGTAATCAGACAGGTAAATGATGATTATGAGACTAAGGATGAGAAGCTTGCTCCCTACAAATGCATGGCTGATAGCTTTAAAGAGTACTTTGACAAAGTTGAATTTCATCAAATACCTCATGTTTTAAATAGGGCAACAGACGCTATGGCTACAATTGCATCACTTCTCGACATACCTAACAATGTGCCTAAGTTTGAGTTCTTGGTAGAATAGCTTTTGGTCCCCGCCTATGATATCCCAGATTCTAAAATGGTGTGTGACATTGTTGGTCCTGATTCTCCATGGTACAAAGAAATCTATGACTACCTTCATGCTGACGTCATACCCACTGGCCTATCAAATAATCAACGTAGGACATTCCTCCGCAAGTCAGCCAAATACACCATCGTCAGAGACACCCTATATAGACGCACCTTAGATAATACCCTACTGAGATGTCTTGATTCTACTAAAGCACAAGCAACCTTGTGTGGGGTGCATGAGGGTATATGTGGTTCCCATTCTAGCGGTCCTACTTTAGCCAAAAATATTATGAGACTGGGTTATTACTGGCCTACTATGGAAAAAGACTAATATGTTTTTGTAACGAAATGCTGCCAATGCCAAGTTCATGGAGACTTGATATATGCGCCAGCACAGGAGCTCCATCCTATAACGTCACCATGGCCCTTTGCCCAATGGGGACTCGACCTCATAGGTAAGATCCACCCCACATCATCTAATGGACACAAATTCATTATCACTGCCACTGAGTATTTTACGAAGTGGATTGAAGCCATTCCTATGACATACATTACCGACACACATATTTCTAAATTTATCCTGAACTATATCATCTATCGGTATGGTATTCCTTAGTCCATAATCACTGATAATGGTCACCCATTTAAGAACCAAGAAGTCTACCACCTTTGTAATGAATTTCATATTCAACATCACTTTTCTACTCCATACTACCCACAAGGCAATGGCCAAGTAGAGGCATCTAACAAGACCATCATTAGAATTCTCAAGAAGACTGTCAATGATGTTGGTCGTGACTGGCACTTACAGCTTAATCCTGCCTTATGGGCTTATCGTACAAGTATCTGTACTCCCAATGGTGCCACTCCCCATTCACTAGTCTTTGGTTAAGAAGCTATTCTTCCTATTGAGGTCAAGATTCCTTCCCTAAGGGTATCCTTGAAAGGCCACATTGATAATGAAGAATAGCGAGTCTCGAGACTCCATGAGCTAGAATTCCTGGATGAGTGAAGATAAAAGGCATTAGACCATCTCCAAGCATATCAGAATCATCTTTGTTGTAGCTATAATAGGAAGGTCTTGAACAGAAACTTTGACATTGGTGACTTGGTTTTAATGGAGAACCCGAAGAATCAAGCAGAAAGAGACAAACCAGGAAAGTTTGAACCAAACTGGTTAGGACCTTATATTGTTACATAAGCTTTTGGATCAGGAGCATACCAACTCTCTACTCCTGAAGGAGAACCATTGTCCCTGCCAATCAATAGTCTGCATCTAAAGAAGTTCTACGCATAGCTTCTGGGAGCCTTTGTCTTAATTAGCAGAAAATACAAAAAAAATCATAAAATCAAAAAATCGTTACCAAGGTGAAAACCTGGCAAACAGGCGTCTTGGTAACACCAAAAAAATTAGATAATCTAGAAAATAGTAAAGAAAAATAATTCATCCAATAGTGAAAACCACTTCGATGGCGCTTTGGATAGGTACCATGGTGAAAACCTGGCAAACAGGCGCCATGTGTACTTCACTCTGCTCCTTTGTCTACTATTATTCTAATCTACCTATCCCTATACATAGTCCACCTCCCTGTACATAGTCCACTACCCTAGACATGTCCTTACCCTTTACATACACCTTATCCCTATACATACTACCTATCCCTGTACATATCCCTTATCTTTCATATCCATTGCTTATATATACCATTCATAATAAGTGGTAGTCTTTCCCATAACCTGGAACGATTGACATCGAGTGCATTTCATATCCCCCATTTTATCCTATTCATAATCAATTGGTCTTATACATGACTGGGGGAAAACACTTGATGTGTGTCATATTGATTCTTTCATTGGCTGTGTTGCAGATGTAAAACCATAGAAAAATCCACAAACATCACAAAATGACCTGAGAAAATACAAAAACATCAGAAAACTTCAAAAAGACAAAAAAATCAAAACATGTCAAAAATCCAAAAAAAACAGAGTCAGAGTTAGTCGCACTTGTTAGTCTTTGTCGTTTGTCGAACTACATTGCCTCTGTGACTGAACATAGGCAAGGCCATCTGTTGATGTGCCCCCAAGGCATTAGGTTAGTCTGTTTAGGTTTGTTTGTATAAAATCATGATTCGATCCATATGTCTATATGACAAGGTCATTGGTCGTGTCGAACTACGAGGTCTCCACATGTATAACGTAGGCAAGGCCATCAATCGATGAGCCCCTGAGGCCGCACTAGGTCAGTCCATTAGGGTTCATCACATTCACTTTCACAAACATCTTCTATTTTCTTGTCAGTCAAAGTTAAGTCAAACTATGAGGTCTCTGCATGTATAACATAGGCAAGGCCATGAATCGATGAGCCATCGAGGCCGCACTAGGTCAGTTCTTTAGGGTTTGTCATCACACATAGTCAATTGTTAGCACATCATATCAAGTCATGCATTAATCTGGTGAACAAGTCAGCAATGTCTCTAAGTCAAATCAAACAATGTGCCAAACAAAACAATCAAATCAGATCAACAAATGTCTGCTACAGGATGTGTCCTTCCTAGAAATAGACATTATCACGGTAACCATCTGGTATCTTATTCAGGATGAGTCCTTCCTGAATACAACTATCGACAAAATAATATATGTCTTATACAGGATGAGTCCTTCCTGCATAATCAACATTGTCAAACAATCAAACATAGCCTTACACAGGTTATCAAATCAACGGTATCTGACTCAACGTCTTATATGATACATGTCTTTCTGAAACTAGGCTTTGTCATGCCTTATACAAATAGTCATAACATCGAAACCAGACTCAGTCTTATCTAGTATGTGTATTTCCTGACATCGGGCTCTATCAATCAACACGAATCAAACAAACAAGATCAAGTTTTGGCAAATATTTTACTGGCTTTTTGACTTTCTAACTTATTTATCTTATCTTTTCATTTGACTTTATGATGGGAATTATGTTACTAGCTTTCTAAAGGATGTCCCATGAAGGATTTAGAGAAGCAACAATGTATCACAATTCTATTTTCTTTGACTGCTGTCTGTCGACTGTCTTTTAAATTTGATTTTGAGTCATGTTACTAGTTTCCTCAAGGATGCCCCATGAAGGATTTAGAGGAGCGATGACGTCTCATAACCCTTCTTTTACTTTGTTTGTTGTCTGTGGTTTGTCTTGACAAAAAGATTGGGGCAAATTGTGCCCTTAGTATGAGTTAATGACACTCCTTGTCTGCGACTGTATGCTGTTAGCAAGTGGATTACCTTGCACACCTTGATCTATGTCATATCATGGTGTTTGTCTCCATTTGTATTATTTCTGCCCAATGATGATAAAGTGCTATACCTTTTGTGATACATCGAAACATTGAAGATTCTTAGTACTAACATCTATCACATCTCTTTCGTTATTTCTCAATCTTTCTTTCCACACTAACAGTTCTTATTTCTTGCATTATGATGGAGTCCTGTGACACACAACAATACAAGTGATCCTACATACACATACATGTTAGAAAAATGCATACATCTAGGCATTTATCATATTTAGGAAATCATGACATAATGGACATTCATCATCATACAACACATATCATAAGCATTCCATGTACAAATTAAATGTAAATACATGCATCGCATTGCATTTGTATAGCATCACATGTAGCATGCATTATACATATGACATCATATAGCATCTCATAATTATAAATTGCATACATCATATAGCATCAACATTATATTATTAGCTGTATAAATATCATAAAATAAATATGACCATCCATCACATAGGAATATAATATAAACATCACATGTATAAATAAAGACTGCATAATCACTACATATAAATGCATATAATGAGAATCACCGCCAAAATCATATATATATATATATCTCGCTCAACAGTGTCACATCACAATGTCATAATGTATCAATAATACATGGAAGCCCGTAGGCTATAGAATCATAATACAATGTCTCGAGGCATATCAAGAAGTATCCCTATCCTGAACTACTGCTGCTATCATGGGTGGAGTGCGTGGACGAGTGATATCGGGAACCTGATGACCTATGAGCTGAGGGAGGCTTGTCATATGGACCTGCTCTGCGTGGCTACTCCACACCCTTTGTGCTAACTATCCCGGTGTGATGTAGAGGGAGGTGGAGACCTTCTCAAAATGACTCACACATGAACATCAAATCAATTCCAAAATGGGTTTCAAAGACTCATCAAAATTCCACCATATAGCATGTCCTTCTTTGTAGCATAGGCAACTTGGTTTAAGCCACTTTACACTCAATCTTTCCAAAACACTTAACAAATAAAATGTGGACTGAGATACCCTTTTAGGGCCTACAAAACATATCCAAAAACCAATAGTGATTCTTTTGGACCAACATATACTTTCAATACACCTACCTTGCTCAAGGCTACTCAATTAGCCTACTTTTACAAAGCAACCCCCATCTAACTTTATCCCCTGACCATGAAACTTTTGACAGTGTCTCAAATTGTCTCAAAACTAAGGATTTTCAAGGTTCTAACCTTCTATGACACCTCTAAGATCCCTGATCACAAAACCCTCCATAAAATGTCTCAAAACTAGGGCTTCTTGGATCTTGGCTTTGCACACACTTCCATAACTTGTTTATTGACTCTACACCATTAGGAAAACATGTTGAATCATTACCAACTCAAAAAATTACCCCTCCTTAAGGCATATTTTCCACTGCTATACTCTAGCCTCCATCTTCAAGCACTTTACACTATGAAATCTTGGTGTACACCACATGATTCCTCTTTCTTGCACTTTAGTTTACTAGATTGATATTATACAGGTTAATTATGATCCATTTCATTGGTCTCAGTCATATATTCC
The DNA here is from genome assembly GCA_007258455.2 of Sequoia sempervirens. Lineage (NCBI taxonomy): Eukaryota > Viridiplantae > Streptophyta > Pinopsida > Cupressales > Cupressaceae > Sequoia > Sequoia sempervirens. The sequence goes on from VDFB02179234.1 coordinate 52,894,683, forward strand.
CATGAAATGGATCATTCATCCATCAAAAACCCTCAAACTAGTGGAAAATCTATGTTTTCCTTGAGGACAGTCAATGTATTATACAAGAAATTGATTCCTATTGTCTTTCAAAGAATACAAAGGTTTAAAATCATGCAAATACAAGTCCTTAAGCCATCAAAATGAATCAAACTTCAATAGGAATCAATAGAACATCAAAAAGAACACAAAAAAATGCAAAAACTAGAGTTTTTCTATTTTTTCTAAGAACAGTCCGTGGAGTCACTTCTCCACACGCCCAACCTCCATACAAATGATCATTTTGGGGTTATAGAACCATTCCCCAACTGATCCAACCGTTTGGGGTTGATTACAATGCATAATAGTTGTTAAAACTCCTAAAGACTAGTTACCTACCCAAAGTGGATTTTCAAAAATTTGAATTTTCAAACTTACATTTTATTATTTCCCACTAACTAGAAACATTAAAAACCATTACATTATTATTGTTCAATCTTATTAAAGCATTATAAACCTACCTAATCTCCTAGAACATGATTTTTCCATTTATATTGCAATTTGGTCCTAGGGTCCTTATCAGGACCCTTAGGACAGTTGACTCCTCTAATGCCTGCATCCACTTCAAAAGCCATTATAGGCTTCAAAAGGTCATAGTTGATGTTTTGATATGCTGGATAGGTCCTTCTGACCCTTGCAAACTCCTAACCCCTGAAGTGCTCCTTGAAGGGCTTGGGTGCTCCTGCATCATTCTCCCCAAGAAAGAAAAAACTCTTGCCCCAAGATTCATCTAACTTGCTGTCAGAACACTGCTCCTTGTTCCTGTATCCCTGCACCTTCTGATCAGAAACCAAGAAATCACCCAAGGTCACCTTCTTCCTCTTCTGCCAACCTGCCCTCATATCACTCAACAAGTTAGAATCAAAATAGAGTTTGGTTTGTCCTCTCTGTTGTTTAAGATCACTCTGTACCTGTACCCTGTTTCTGCCTTCATTCCCTTGATTTCCTTGTGAAAAGATACCATTACTAGCATGCTCAACTATAGGGCATTGAATGCCTCCAACCTTGACACTTTCCAAGTCCCACAAAATATGATTTCTAGGACTGTGTGCTCCACAACCTAGCTGCAACTCAACATTCCTCTTCCAACCAATATCTTCCTCTGTCTTACCTATCTTAACCTGCTTATTCACCTGCAAAATCTTCTAAAAAAAAATCACAAAACTATCATTAGACTGCTCCAAAGGAAAAGGAACTAACTTGTATCTATTATCTCCTTTGTGAGCCAAATATGTATTATGGAATCCATCATGCAATGCCCTTCTAGCATACTTCCATGGTCTCCCCAAGATGATATGACCACAAGTCATTGGAATGACATCACAAAGCACCCTATCATGATATGATCCAATTGAGAAATCCACAAAATCTCTATTACCAATCTCTACATGCTGTCCTTGAGTTACCCAAGTGGCCTTGTAGGGAGTAGGATGATCAAATGTTTCAATCCCTAGCTTGGTTATCATATCAAGTGAAACTAAATTGCTATGTGACCCTGAATCTATGAGCAATCTGTAGATCTTACCATGACTGAGACAATTAGTCTTAATGATAGTTACCTTTGGTTCTTGATGAAGTCTTTCTCCTTTCTTGATCATAAGAAACTCACCATCAGTCACAGGGTCTGCCATGAATGTTTTTGATTCCTCCTTCTTGTCTTCTTCTTCTTGTACCAAGTTAACTCTCCTATCTCTACCCTTATCAGCTTGTTCCCATTTAGGACACTTGAAGGAAGGATGCCCTGGTTCATTGCAATTGAAGCACCTACCTGTGAATGGTCCTCTACCTTGTCCAAATCTGCCTCCTCCTCTAGGAGTGTATCCACCTCTTTGACCAGAAAATACCTCCTTACCTTTGTCATTGCTGCTCTTTTCATTGCTTCCTTGTCCTTGTTCTCTATTACTTCTGCCCCTGTTTGAACTACCTCCTCTTCCACCATTGCTTGATCTTTCTTGCTTCTTCTTCACCTTTTCCTCAGCTCTAATGGCCAACTGAAAACATTCTCCTAATGTCCTTGGCAATTGCAAACCAATCTCATCTTGCAGATTGTACCTCAAGCCATTGATGTACCTGGCTATTTTCTCATCCTCTTCCTCATAACCTCCTCTAATACTAAGCTTGTGAAATTGCTCAGTATAGGACATCACATCCACGTCCTTTTTCTTTAAATTTTGCCTCATCCTTTTCACATGAATGGTATAATCAGATGGTAGGAATTTCTCTTTGACCAAACTCTTCATCCTTGCCCATGTAGAAATTTTTGCCAATCCCCTAGCCATCCTATCATTCTAAAAACTAGTCCACCATGTCAAAGCTGTACCTCTCAACTTAGTTTTGGCAAAATTAACCTTCCTCTCTTCATCCATCTCCTCAAACTCAAAATAGTTCTCCAAGGCATCAAGCCATCCTAACACCTCCTCACTATCCATCTTCCCTTGATAGATAGGAAAATCTATGCGACTCTTTCCTCCATGACGTTGTACTACTTTCAACAATCTTAGTAACCTCCTTTCCTCAGGGTCCTCTGTCTCATCTACTTGCTATTCCTGATTTACCTTCACATGCTCTTCATCTTCATCATTATCTCCTTGGTTTTCTTGCTCTTCTCTCCTCCTACTCCTCTCAAGGTTATTTATCCTTTCTTGCATGGTCTCTCTCTCTCTTCTCCATTTACTTTCTTCCCTTTCTTTGGCCTTCTCTCTTGCTGCTTCTTGTTCCCTTCTTTCTCTTCTCTCCCTTTCCAAGATTTCCTTCAACTCCTCCAACTCTCTTGCTAATTGGTTTTTAGGTGCCATTTCTATTTCTTCAATCCCTAAAGGACCTACTCACTGCTCTGATACCAATTTGATGCAGAGGGAGGTGGAGACCTTCTCAAAATGACTCACACATGAACATCAGATCAATTCCAAAATGGATTTCAAAGAACTCATCAAAATTCCACCATATAGCATGTCCTTGTAGCATATGCAACCTGGTTTAAGCCACTTTACACTCAATCTTTCCAAAACACTTAACAAATAAAATGTGGATTGAGATACCCTTTTAGGGCCTACACAACATAACCAAAAACCAATAGTGATTCTTTTGGACCAACATATACTTTCAATACACCTACCTTGCTCAAGGCTACTCAATTAGCCTACTTTTACGAAGCAACCCCCATCTAACTTTATCCCCTGACCATGAAACTTTCAACAGTGTCTCAAATTGTCTCAAAACCAAGGATTTTCAAGGTCTTAAGCTTCTATGACACCTCTAAGATCCCTGATCACAAAATCCTCCATAAAATGTCTCAAAACTAGGGCTTCTTGGATCTTGGATTTGCACACACTTCCATAACTTGTTTATTGAATCTACACCATTAGGACAACATGTTGAATCATTACCAACTCAAAAAATTACCCCTCCTTAAGGCAGATCTTCCACTGCTATACTCTAGCCTCCATCTTCAAGCACTTTGCACTATGAAATCTTGGTGTACACCGCATGATTCCTCTTTCCTGTGCTTTAGCTTGTTAGATTGATATTATATAGGTTAATTATGATCCATTTCATTGGTATCAGTCATATATTCCCATGAAATGGATCATTCATCCATCAAAAACCCTCAAACTAGTGGAAAATCTGTGTTTTCCTTGAGGACAGTCAATGTATTATACAAGAAATTGATTCCTATTGTCTTTCAGAGCATACAAAGGTTTAAAATCATGCAAATACAAGTCCTTAAGCCATCAAAATGAATCAAACTTCAATAGGAATCAATAGAACATCAAAAAGAACACAAAAAGATGCAAAAACTAGAGTTTTTCTATTTTTTCTGAGAACAGTCTGTACAGTAACTTCTCCACATGCCCAACCTCCATACAAATGATCATTTTGGGGTTATCCCCAACTGATCCAACCATTTGGGGTTGATTACAATGCATAATAGTTGTTAAAACTCCTAAAGACTAGTTACCCACCCAAAGTGGATTTTCAAAAATTTGAATTTCCAAACTTACATTTTATTATTTCCCACTAAATAGAAACATTAAAAACATTACATTATTATTGTTCAACCTTATTAAAGCATTATAAACCTACCTAATCTCCTAGAACATTATTGTTCCCTTTATATTGCAATTTGGTCCTAGGGTCCTTATCAGGACCCTTAGGACAGTTGACTCCTCTAATGCCTGCATCCAATTCAAAAGCCATTATAGGCTTCAAAAGGTCATAGTTGATGTTTTGATATGCTGGATAGGTCCTCCTGACCCTTGCAAACTCCTGACCCATGAAGTGCTCCTTGAAGGGCTTGGGTGCTCCTGCACCATGGTGTGGGTCCTGGTTTGTGACCTGCTGCTATGTGCCTGTGAGAATCTGGGAGCCTATCTCTTTGGAGGAATCTCTGCCTCATATGAATCATGGTAATAAGTATCTCTCTCCCCATCTCTAACTAACTCTTTGGAAAAGGCAACTGATGGTCCAGTACATAAGGCTCTGAGCTCTGTAAATATCTTCTTAGTCTCCTGTCCTAGAGCTATGGCCCGATCCCTATCCATCACCACTCTGTCCCTCTCCATCCAATACGCATCCCTCTCGGACATCAGGACTCTCATCTGCTCCTCCAAGGATGCAACCTGAGCACACAATGTATCTGTGTCAGGATCCACTGCCCTTGTATCATCCTGCCTAGCCCTCGCTACCCCATCCTCCTCCTCATCCAACTCCTCCAAAATCTGGTCCCAGATCAATCTCTAATGATCATTGTCCTCTTCATCATCCTCCTGATAGACACCTAGAAAGCCCAAGGCATCAATCTTTGCCTCCTCTGTAGGAACATTTGGAATGACCCCCTCTCTAGGATGCTCCCCCTCTTTTCCTATCGCAACATCCACCTCCCCTCCTCTCCCAATATCTGGCATGGCCACATCCTCATCCCCTCGTCCCTCCTCAGGGATCGGTGACAGTGGTGGCCCTCATCCTCTCCGTCCATGTCTCCCTCTCCTACCGCCTCGCCTTCCACCTCAGCCATCATCTCCTCCATCACCTCAGCCTCCTCCATCTCCTCGACCTCTACCTTTGCCACACCCGCCTTGCGGACCTATCCCTCGCCACTCTACCAGTGCTGGCTGCTCTGGATCTGTCAATGGAATTGGTCTATGTACTGCCCACCACTGATCGTACTCCTATGTGGTCCCTAAGTCTGCTGGAACATCCCTCCATCCCCATGGAACTGCCTATAGTGCATCAATGTCTGCCTTGACTGTGGCCACTAGAATCTCTAGACCCCATAGGGGGATCTCTCGCGATGACCTTGCGAACTCAGCCCAAACTCTCGGCACATCCTGTACCTCTCCAAACTACCACAGGACACGATCTGGAAAATGACGCTCTATAATGTGGACATGTGACACTGTCTTCCCAATCAAGAATTGTACTTGTCAAAAAAATGACAAATGCTCATCCTCGTCTAACCAATCTGTGCAGCCCAAGTATGGTCTCCATGTAAACTGGACCATCATGTCTATGGCATGCCTGAAGTAACTTGTATCTCCTATGTGGTGCTGAGTGTTAGCCCCCACATAGTGGAAGGCATAAGGAGCTTCATGTGGAAGGTCAACTATCATTGGTGGCTAGAAGATAGCGATGTGTTCCCATGCCCATACCATCAGGAGCGTGGTACTACAACTCATAGACTGTGCCTCTCGGTAGGAAATGTCATGCAAATGAAAGTACAACATACCAAGGAGATAGGGACCCCATGCCTATACCTCACATCTCTCTAGCATCCCTACTAGCATCCCCCCCCACCCCACGGGAAAACCATGACCTCAACGGTCAAGAAGCACTATACCACCTATCAAAGTACATACTAAACAGTCTAACTGCCTATATCTCTGAGCTAACACCCGCCACCTAATCTCATAGTGGTCAAACCCTAATTGTCTGATGTCTGTGTCCGAATAGTATCTGCACATCTCGGCCGCACCCCTTTGGGTATCATACCTCACCCGTGTGCCTCTAATAGGAAGTCTGAGTATCCTGTATACATCCTCCAATGTAACAGTGGCCTCTCCAGTCGATAGGTGAAATGAGGATGTCTCCGAGTGCCACCGCTCACATAGTGCTATCAATAAACCTTGATTTTCCCGAATCTGGGGCATGTCTGTAACGTGAAGAAGACCAAGGTGCCATAGGAAACATCGCTCTGCACTCCGCAAGCTATCCCTAAACTGGAAAGTCATTGGTCTTGACTCTCATGTATATACTGTATCCAACACAACTTGCAATGGCATTATACATGCCTCATGTCAGCCTCAAACATCTATTCTAATGCAAATTGATTATAATTAACTACTATTCAAATGCGTCATTGTTTGGAAAATGCGTCATTATTTTTCACATGCGTCGTTATTTCACATATGCGGTGCATAAAATTCAGATGTGTCATTTCATTAAACACATGCGTCATTCTTTTTCACATGCGGCTAACTATATCACATATGCGTTGCACTATAGCATATGCGTTGCATAAATCTAAATGCGTCAAGGGAAATTCAAATGTGTTGCATAATAAACAAATGTGGCTATTCTAAATGCACATGCGATGCAGATTATCACACGCGGTTCATTAATCTACAAATGCGTCGAACTGCAACAAACCTACGCTAACAGTAAACATGAATTTGCAAATGCGATCTTTTGCATGCAAATGTGTCTTTCACGTATTCAGATGCAATGTTTTATTCAAATGACACATACATAAATTTTTAATTAAATGCATAAGATTACACATAAATGGAAAATTTCAAAGGTCAAGTTTGAGGTACATACCGGATGGTCTGCGTCGGCTGGCCTCTGGAAGGTCAAGATCCTATAAGCTCGATGATGGGTGTTCAGAACACAAGACATCGTCATTGTGAGTGCAAAGCAAATTCTCAATTTTCAAAGCTAGAAGGGTGAAAATGAATTAGTTTTTACCCCAATTTCTATATATACCTAGGGTTTTCTTTCTAATGGCCGCGTCAGCTACCAATTTCTATCAACTCGTACCCGTCCTTAACATTTCCAAACTCAATTCTGTCAACTCCACTACATTTCTGGCTATCCAATGGACTAATCGGGATCATTTCCAAATTTTTCTGATTTTTTTTAAAATTTGTCAATTTTCCCGAGGGGGCATACCTTCACCTGTTTTACACTAGGGCATTATTGGGGCATATTTCTTATCGATTTTCTTTGACACAGCGCCAAAATGACATTGTATCAAAGAGGATCAAATGTAGACACCGAAATCTGGTTTAAGCCTGCGACTTCAATATTCTTAATAATTCATATTCTCCATGGTCATAATTAAATAATGTCAATTATTTAGTTATTCACTTTAACTTTAATTCTTCTATTAATTAAATAATCTTAATTATTAATTAATTCACATTTTCTTTATTCTATTTGATTAATTAAATAAACGCTTTTTATTTAATTATGTTACTAATTAACCTTATCCTTCTTGTTAAATTAAATAAATTCTTATTTAATTTACTCTTTATCATACTTCAACTATAATTAAATAAAGTCTTTATTTATTTAATTATTCATTTAAATCCCTTCATCACTTAATTAAATAGATCTTATTTATTTAATTATTCTTCAAATATCAAATCTTGAATTAAATGAATTATTTAATTCATGAAGTCTATTTTAACGCATTCTTCTATATTTAGATAATTGTGTGAGTTATCTAAGTATTCACTTTGACTCGACTCGACATCTATTTTAATCGCTCAGTTAACTCTTGCTTCAATGTTTGAGTGGCGTTCTCGAGTAATCTCTTCATCAAATCATTCAATCATCCAATGCTAACTCAATTGCATGTACATGCATATTAATTAAATATTCTTATTTAATTAATTAAACCTTGTGCGTGCATTTGAACAAGAGTTGCTTTAATCCATATTTATCTTTGTCATGCAAAGATAATTCTTCTGTTTTCAAATACCAAACTTGAAGATTAAATCATTTATTTAATCTTTAATTCTATTTCTAATTTGTATCACTCGTGTCATTACTAACTGCTATTAGAATGCATGACTAATTAGTCGATCTCAACCGTTCGTTGATCTTTTGATCCTAGCCTGTCATTCGAATAATCAATTTTCTATAAATTGATCTAGTCTTCATCATTCCAATCTCTCTCAAAATCTTATGACTTTTGCGAGCACTTATCTTGAATCTTTGATGTTTTGCTAAATCACTATCTTAGGCTATACTTGCATGAACTTACGAGAAATATGAGGGCAATTATACTACACAAGCAAAATGGAGAAGGGCAATCGAGATGAATCATGGAAATACATAGCAATTTGGTGAGATTGTTCAGTTTTATTACATTTTTTACTTTCCTTTGTGTTGGTTGTTTTTTAATGGAGCAACAAGGTTGGTCTCCTATTCTACCTATGGAGTAGCCAACTCCAATCAAGGGGAGCTCAGAGGACCTGGACCAACTGACAAGATTTAGTCAAAGACTAAGATCTTCTGCTCTTTAGGCTCTGTAGAACCAGGGTGGGTTTACCCACACAATGCCTTAAAGAAGACCAGACATTGATTTTTATAGTAGATGACTCCTGATGCCAAGTATTGAGAACCTCAAATATGGCTTTGATTCTCAGTAACACAGTACTTGAAGCAACTAGGAGGTAGGGCAAGACATCAAAAAAGACTGATTAAATAAAATGAATGTTCTTAAGCAAGATAACTGAAACCCTAAAGACAAATAACATATATCAAATCAGTGCCACATCCATTGGGCTAGGAGTCAAGATAATCTGCAAATAGAAGGAATGATTACTTGGAAAAATAAAGCCTATGTGAAACTAACCTTATTAATCCCACAGCTAGTGATTAGATCTTAAAGACTACTTATCAAATCCTTCAATCATACATATAAATTTCTGAGATGATGAAAGAAATTTAACCCATTCCTTGAACATGAGCTATTATCTAAACAAACAATGCAAGAAAGTATTACAAAGGCTAATGGAATGATCCTTGATCAGTTTCATTAACAATTCAAATGTACAATCCAAAGGAGAGACTCAAAGACCTAAAAAAATACATTCAGGTTCTGGTATGCATCCAAGAACCTTACAATTTACAGACTGCAACCCTAGACCTCAAAATATGGTAAAAACTTGACTCTGTGACTTAGTGCTCTTTTTGTTCTTATTTCAGTATCTGGCCGAAGACCCTTACAAATGATTCAGAAATTCCTTTTAAACAGTCCAAGGATCGTCACCCAGCTCAGAGCCACATCAACATGCCATGTCAGACCCTAACTACATCGTGACCAATCAAAACCCTCGCTGTGACCTTCAAAAACTTCTCTAGTCACATAAATGCCATTGGTCGGATATCCGTTAGGGGAGACATTCTCGCATGAACAAAGATCAATCAACCTACACCAAATCCGCGCACCCACACTCGAGCCATGCCATCCTTGTCCCAGAGTCGCGTCGCCATGAATGCTGGTTCAGTGGAACTAGCGACCCTCTCATCTGCCACCATGAATACTCCAAGTCTTCTATTTTTTCGCATGCAAACATCTTTGAAACCTCAACTGTGCGCATGTTTGAATCTCTGCCATCGATCACTGAGGTTGGATGGATGTCATTTAAATATCATCAGCCGTTGAGGCAGGCAACCACCATTGACAAGACAAAGTGGTGTTGGGAAGACCACAGGCTGAGAATCTTATGTTACATCAAGCACTAATCATAGTTGGCAAGAGGCAACCGGGTTGGTGAAACATCCCAATGAAGATCTATGTGTTTTATCAAGCAGTCAAGTCGGCGAGACCAGGCACACATCGGTATGATATTTCAACTTAGAATAATGCCCCGTCGGTGAGAGAAAGGTCACTCGACAGGAGCTCATGGCGACACCTAAACAGACACACTATCGGCAAGAGAAGATGGACTCGGGAAGACATCATACAGAGTGAAAATGCTTCATTGAAATGTATTTCCTTTATGTACTATCCATTCGCCAAGACAAGGGCATATCCCTCACCGAAGCAATCCGTTCACTTTGTTCACAGTCGCTATAGTCACCTACCATCGACAAAACACTATAGAGATTTCACCAAACTTCATCGAAGACATCATTTCAAGTCGCTGTGACTTATAACATCTCCCACCGATGAATTCACTTGCCAAATGTATGTCATTGTAGCATGCAATCCTCGGTGAGAGGTTATGTAGACATTACATTATTATACCGAGAAGACCTTTATACACCTGTTCACTGAGAGAATTTAGGACTTTCACCGAAAGCCACATATTGAACCACTGTCGGCAAGACCCACAGAGTTTGTTGAGACATTATAGCGAAACAACAGTAGCCATATCGAAGAACCCTGAAGCGTCGGTCGGTATAACAAGCTGACATCGCCAAGACCCTTCAACGAAAGGTATAACCCACACCGAAAGCAAATCACAAGATACTGTCGGCAAGACTCAACAAATTCGCTATGACATATATCATTGCCTCAAGCCATTGCCGATGAACCCCTAATCAATCGTCAAAACAAAGACCAGTGTCTCACCGACAACCACCTATAAATAAATTCCAGTCGCGGTGACAAATGATAAGTCTTGTCGATAGGCAACTCAGACTTATGCAAGCAAAAATGCACAGCGGGGGGTGGCCAAAAGGATCTCGAGGAGACCAAGGGGAGTCGGGAAGACCTCACCCCGATCGGACACCAACACACCGATGGGAAAAGCCCATCGGTGAGACACAAAGAAATCAGGGAAACATCTCCCTGACCTCAACCAACATAGGCCAACAAAGATTTCGGGGAGACAAGCTAGGGTCGCAAAGAGGTAATCCTGAGTGCCAAAGGTCTTAGCGAAAACAACGCGGGGCCGGTGAAAATGGTAGCAAGGGGCCGGTTGTCGACGAGAAATAGGGCATAAAGGATAACTTAAGTTACATGTGCACCAGCCAGTCAGCTCAATGAATCAAAAAGCTAGTGGAATGGGAACCAAACAAGGTCAGAGCCGGAGTGGGGAAATAAATGAAAACCAAAATGACCACCCGACCCGGATCTGCCTTTGCAAAAGACAAAGGAAGGGAGACGGGAGCGGAACAGAACCCCAAACTAGAACCCCTGAAAAGGTTCCAAAACCTGTTCTCATTCTGATCCTGTGCCCACCAAAGGAAACAAAGCAAAAAACAAAGGGAAGAACACAGAGAGAAAAATGACCAGCGACCCATGCAGGGCAGAAAGGAAAAGAAACTCCAATCAAGCGGAATTAGAACTAGGACGAATGCATGAACTGGAACTAGAACTTCAGAATTTGGAAAAGTTCTAGTTCCGTTCAAGCATCCATTCCACCTCTGATAAAAAAAAATAAAATACAAGGAAAGCAAAAGAGAAAGGGGAACCAAACTAATAGCCCAAAAATAGGAAAAAGAAAAGCCAGGAAAAACCCTAACATAGGCCGCCCCACCAGAGAGATGAAAACTAGCATGCTGGGCTCAACCCTTATGGGGGCCCATTTAACCCACGTGCTAAAATGAAAGATAAAACTCACAAGCCAAGGATTTGCGATGAAAAACAAGGGCACACAGCCGGAACCTGAAAGACAACCAAAAAAGGCTCTAACATAGGCTCCAGTTGGGGATGTATGCCCCCCATGGGCATAGCAAGAATTCAGATCACTGGGAGAGCAGACCAGAAAAAAATCCAAAAATAGACCAGGAGCTAACCAGACAGGGTTAGCAAATGCAGCAAAAAGGAAGAGACCAGGAAACCAAACGCTAGAACTATTGTTCATGGAAAAAAGATATACTTCAGGCGAAGTACCCTCATGAATTATCCATGAACAGGCAATTCAAGAGTCACTTGATTCATTCCTTTGTTTCACCTGATGACACTAGGCCACCAAATGAAAAATGAGAGCCAATACCTCTGTCAAAAACTTGATTCTCTATTTCCTTCCATAGACAAAAACTGATAACACTGTCATGAACTGTCCACAAACTAGCTTGGTCACTGGCCAGTCCCATTGAAATACTATGCTTTCCAGTGCCACTAGTTACATTGTCAAACTGCAACATGCAATCTGATACTAACTGTAGATTATAATCTTTGTGGCATATCTCCCTGGACAATTCATGGTTATGTTTTACTGAATGCTCATTTGCTTGGACTAGGAAATAAAAACATTCATAGTCCACTTGATCCTTGACATCACAAAATTTTTCATCAAAATCAGTCTGCAGATCAAACTGAAAGCTCTGATAAACAACTTCTTCCATGACATGCAAATCATCTCTGCACATTCTGAAGGAAAAAGGTTCATATTTAGGAGTATCTATGTACTGGTTACTGCAACATGGGCACATCTTCTTCATCCCAGGTTCAATGGTATGCACTGATTCATCTTTCACATCTGCACTCAACTCAAATTCAAACACCCCAAGTGAGGGATCGAATAAATCAATATCAACAGGGATAGCAGGGAGGCAACCAAGTATCCCTTCAGTGTCAACACAACTTTCATTATGTTCAGCAGGAGGAGGAGGTACATCCCTAAAGTCATGATGGCTTCGACTTCTACTCATGCTTCCTCTTTTTACTTGCACCTGTTGCTCATCATGCTGGTGGTGAGAATGATCAGAGAGTTCTGATTCATCCACACTTGTTGTCATGTCATCATCTTCTGAACATGAGGTATGATCACCTTCTGTATCATAAGCTTGCTCAATAGCAAACAATTTTGGTTCAGAAGCATAAACTGATCCCTCATTGGAATCAACATCATCATCCATGTGAAAAGATTCATGCCTAGGCTCATTCAAGTCATCAAAAAGAAACTACACTTTGTCATACACAACATGATTAGTTGGTTCATCATCAAATATAGAACTAGATTCACTTGTATCATACCTTGCTTCTTGTAGGTCCTCATCATCAAGACCGATAGGAGTTGCCCACAACAACATAGAGTTGTTGTGCGCAAACCTCTGATATTCTATGGTCAATAAATTTGACATTTGCTCAATGCTCAATGGATCATTGCTCTGATCCATTTTCTCAACCATTTCTTCTTCTTGACCTTCACCAAAACTAGATGCAACACCAAGCAACAAACTAGGATATCCCAAGGTATCTTCAAAAGGATTACCTTCATGAGGGTGAATTTCCACACCTCCTCTGTCAAATCTGATATCCACCAGAGCACTCCCTGAATCAACAACTTCATTTGTCTTCTCATGAATACTTGTGTCAAGACTGCACACATTTGTGCACCTAAACTGCTCAACTGTCTCATCACATTGCTGATCACACTTCCCTTCTCCAAAGGGCCAGTCTAACTGATGCTCTTCTTTAGGTTCTTCGCTTGAGAGACTCAAATTCTGATCATCTGCTTGGGGCACCACCTCTACAAGTTGTTCAAAAATAACTTCCTCATCATCTAATGAAGCAGCACCTCCAGTCTCAATTTTCTCAACTATGCACCTGTTTGAAGAAGACTGATCATCCATTTGTACAAAGTTGTTATCTTTATCAACATGGGTGCTGACAAATGAAGACAATAGGCTCTGTATATATTCATTTCTCTACTTTTCCAGACTATCTAGGACCGTGTAGGCCATCTGCATGCTCAGTATCTTGAATTCTTTCAATAATGCACTAGATCCTTCTTCATAAGCTTCAAAATACATGTGGATACAACATGGAGTGCTAGGTCTGAAATTCTTTGGGATTAGTGACAAGGCAGTAGCAAATCTATGACTGAAATCAACACTTGACTCCTCATCTTGTTTCTTAATTTTCCTTAACCTTTTGACTAGGTCTAAAGGATCTCTTGCAAATTGTTCTCTGTAAGTAGCCATTAATTCATCCCAGCAAGGAAAAGATGTATTAGGGAAACTCAAATACCAGTCCTGAGCTCTAGCTTCCAGGGATCTGACAAAAAATCTCATCCATGCATCCTGATACTTAAAAGAATGTTTCTCCATGAAACTGGAGAAACTCTCGACATGTGCATCTCCTCCACAAACATTATATCCATGAAATCTAGGCATCTCTTTATATACCTAAGCCAACATACATTCAACTTTGTAATCAACCCATGAAAAATCTAACTGAGCATACAATGGGTCAGAAGAATTAACAACTGGTGTGACAACCTGACAAGTAGATACAGTTTGACTGTCTCTAAGCCGTTGAAAAATTAGATGTCTCTCATCCATTTCTCTGAGACCTCTTTCAAATACAGCCTTCCATTCAAGCCTTATCTTGGTCTTGTGCGTCCTTGAGTCTTTATTAGACTTAGGAAACCTTTTGACAATCTTTTTTACGGCTTGGTGCTCCATAGATTTTATAAATCAAGGCTCACTGACTGTGCATAATTACAACAATAACTAGAATATGAAAAAACAAGTGGATGACCACCCTCAGGGTGTATAAATACATTCTCATTATCCACACAAATTGAGACTTGAGCACTAGACACAATCTTACAATGGAACTGCAACTATATTCAACAGATCTAGCAAATGGAAATGTGCTAACACCATTTATTACCTTTCCCTCTGGTAGTGCTGAATCACTAAATAGGGAAACACATTATTACTTTCTCAAATGTTCAAAAACATGAAGAATACCTGGAAACATTGCAACTCTGGAACATTCTTCAAATCTTCAATGGGTTTACCTTGACAGAGTCGCCACCTCTTTGTAGAGGATAGAACTTCAAATGATATGAAGTTCACTTACATATAAGTCCTTCTTTGAGCTCGTTCCACCAACAGAGCACCATAAATATTTCAAGCTGACTGCAACAAAACTTTCTCCAAGCTTGAGATTCTTCAAACTTTGAACAACACCAACATGGCATACAAAGATATGACTCTATTGCACACTGATATGACCCGTTTCTGCATTCTTTGAGATATTTGACAAGAAGGGGAGGCACACTGTAAAATATATGATGGCTTCAACTTCTACTCTTGTTTTCTCTTCTTTTTATATCTCCCCAGCAGAGTCGCCATCTTGTTGGTTGTTTTTTAATGGAGCAACCAGGTTGGTCTCCTATTCTACCTATGGAGTAGCCAACTCCAATCAAGGGGAGCTCAGAGGACCTGGACCAACTAACAAGATTCAGTCAAAGACTGAGGTCTTATGCTCTTTAGGCTCTGCAGAACCAGGGTGGGTTTACCCACACAATGCCTTAAAGAAGACCAGACATTGCTTTTTATAGCAGATGATTCCTGATGCCAAGTATTGAGAACCTCAAATATGGCTTTGATTCTCAGTAACACAATACTTGCAGCAACCAGGAGGTAGGGCAAGACATCAATCAAGACTGATTAAATAAAATGAATGTTCTTAAGCAAGATAACTGAAACCCTAAAGACAAATAGCATATATCAAATCAGTGCCACATCCATTGGGCTAGGAGTCAAGACAATCTACAAACAGAAGGAATGATTACTTGGACAAATAAAGCCTATGTGAAACTAACCTTATTAATCCTGCAGCTAGTGATCAGATCTTAAAGACTACTTATCAAATCCTTTAATCATACATATAAATTTCTGAGATGATGAAAGCAATTTAACCTGTTCCTTGAACATAAGCTATTATCAAAACAAACAATGCAAGAAAGCATTACAAAGGCTAATGGAATGATCCTTGATCAGTTTCATTAACAATTCAAATGTACAATCCAAAGGAGAGACTCAAAGACCTAAACAAATACATTTGGGTTCTGGTATGCATCCAAGAACCTTACAATTTACAGACTGTAACCCTAGACCTCAAAATCTGGTAAAAACCTAACTCTATGACTTAGTGCTCTTTTTATTCTTATTTCAGTATCTGGCTGAAGACCCTTACAAATGATTCAGAAATTCCTTTTAAACAATCCAAGGATCATCACCCAGCTTAGAGCCACATCAACATGCCATGTCAGACCCTAACTGCACCGTGACCAATCAAAACCCTCGCTGCGACCTTCAACAACTTCTCTAGTCACATAAATGCCACTGGTTGAATATCCGTTAGCGGAGACATTCTTGCATGAACAAAGATCAATCAACCTACACCAAATCTGCCACCAAATCCGTGTGCCCACACTTGAGCCATGTCGTCCTTGTCCCAGAGTCGTGTCACCATGAATGTTGGTTCAGTGGAACCAATGACCCTCTCATCTGCCACCATGAATTCTCCAAGTCTTCTATTTTTTCATGCACAAACATCTTTGAAACCATAACTATGCGCATGTTTGAATCTCCACAGTCAATCACTGAGATCAGATGGCTATCATTTAAATATCATCAGCTGTTGAGGCAGGCAACCACCATCGGCAAGACAAAGCAGTGTCGGGAAGACCACAAGCCAGGAATCTTATGTTACATCGAGCGCTCATCATAGTCGGCAAGAGGCAACCGGGTCGGTGAAACATCCTAGTGAAGATCTATGCGTTTGATCGAGCAGTCAAGTCAGCGAGACTGGGTGCACATCGGCGTGAGATTTCAACTTAGAATAACGCCCCGTCGGTGAGAGAAATCTCACTCAACAGGAGGTCATCGCGACACCTGAACAAACACACTATCGGCAAGAGAAGATGGACTCAGGAAGACATCATACAGAGTGAAAATTCTTCATCGAAATGTATTTCCTTTATGTACTATCCATTCACCAAGACAAGGGCATATCCCTCACCGAAGCAATCCTTTCACTTTGTTCACAGTCGCTATAGTCACCTACCATCAGCGAAACACTATAGAGATTTCACCAAGCTTCATCGAAGACATCATTTCAAGTCGCTGTGACTTATAACATCTCCCGCCGATGAATTCACTTGCCAAATGTATGTCGCTATAGCACTCAATCCTCGGTGAGAGGTTATGTAGACATTACATTGTTATACCGAGAAGACCTTTATACACCTATTCACCGAGAGAATTTAGGACTTTCACCAAAAGCCACATATTGAACCGCTGTCGGCAAGACCCACAGAGTTCGCTGAGACATTATAGCGAAGAAACATTAGCCATATCGAAGAACCCTGAAGCATCGGTCGGTATAACAAGCTGACATTGCCAAGACCCTTCAACGAAAGGTATTACCCATGCCAAAAGCAAATCACAAGATACTATCGGCAAGACTCAACAGATTCGCTATGACTTATATCGATGCCTCAAGCCATTGCCGATAGAACCCCTACTCGATCGCCAAAACAAAAACCAGGGTCTCATCGTCAACCACCTGTAAATAAATTCTAGTCGCTGTGACAAATGATAAGTCTTGCCGATAGGAAACTTAGACTTATGCAAGCAAAAACGCATAGCAGGGGGTGGCCAAAAGGATCTCGGGGAGACCAAGGGGAGTCAGGAAGACCTCACCCTGATCGGACACCAACAAACCGATGGGAAAAGCCCATCGGTGAGACACAAAGAAGTCGGGGAAACATCTCCTCGACCTCAACCAACATAGGCCGACAAAGATTTCAGAGAGACAAGCCGGGGTTGCCAAGAGGTAATCCTGAGTGCCAAAGGTCTCAGCGAAAACAATGCGGGGCCGGTGAAAACGGTAGCAAGGGTCCGGTTGCCAAAGAGAAACAGGGCATAAAGGATAACTTAAGTTGCATGTGCACCGACCAGGCAGGTCAATGAATCAAAAAGCCAGCGGAATGGGAACCAAACAAGGTCGGAGCCGAAACCAGGAAAGAGACAGAGTCAGAGCCAGAGCCTGGAAAGAAATGAAAACCAAAATGACCACCCGACCCGGTTTAATTTCTAAATGACCAAATCAGTCATGGATTTTCACAGGACATGAGCAAAACGCATGAACATCTCCATGACATACACTAATCCATGAGAAAATTAGACGTAACAGTCAAGGAACTAGGCATTCTAGATGGTGGAATACGGTTTTGGGTTGAAAGAGAGTATAATCATCTTAAATTATCTAAAGAAGAAGGCGTATGTAATGTGAAATTGCATAGGATGCAATTTATGACATTACAAACGTCACTCAACAAGGTAGTTGTGTTTTTTAGGAAGTTTCACTACTAGTTCAATTTTGAGTTGTCTAATTCTTATAGAAGAAAATATTGAGATTCCATGAATAGAGTGAATGAGATTGGAATTAAAATGACTAGTTTTGAGTTGGTAATAGATAATTATCCACTATCTAACCTATGCAATGTTTTCCCACAAACAAGCTCCATATTGATGGCTCCAACTAAAAAGTTATAGATGATAGCATCAACACATCTAATAATAACTTATCCTTCCATAGTCTCAACATTACTTGAGGTGGTTACTTGTAGATAATTTTTATTTTTTCCCCATTACAATGATAGCTCAAGTAAGGCTCCTCATTAGAAAAGTGGTTATAATATGGTTATAATCTAATGAGACATTTCAATAGATGATAGTAGGTCAAGAAATTCTTCCAAGTGATTCACATATTTCTTCCCCCTATGTGGTTCAAATGTAATTCATCAAACTATTGTACATTATGAAAAGTGTCAAACCAATTTATAAGGAAGTTATCTAAGGCTTTTCTTATATAAGGATTGGATCTTTGTAATGTAAATAGGCTAGAAAAAATAAGGAAAAATAGATTGTAATTAAGGATTGGATCATTGTTAAAAATACAAAAGTACTTTTTCTCTATTGACTTATTTTGTAATAATTATTTCAAATATAATAACATGATTGAATGTTATCAAATTTTAATCATATTCATTACATATATATTTATTGAAGAAAAATAACTAAGATTTATCAATTTATTTTCATAAATATTTGTGTCCAATTATTTTCCTATGTTAGTAATTACTCAAGGAGTGATATAAATATTTCATAGATAAAATAAGAAATATGGGAATATGAGGCAGTCCTATATATGACAATCATAAAAGTAGTAAATGAAAACTTCCTTAAAGGAGTTCCAGGTTTGATACTAAAGATAAACATGATCAACATTGTGGTAAGTGTAAGAAGTTGGGTCCACAAAATATTCAAAAAGTGGAAGTGTTTTCCCCAATTTTTAAAATTTGTCACAATTGGAATGAATATTTGAAGCACTTAAACATTGAATCTTAAAAAAGTTTAATATTATAAAATTTAGTATTTTGATTCTAGTTTACAAATTTTTTAATTTATTCTAATACACAAACAATAAAAAATATTTTTTAATAGGTTTAACAGAAAAAATTGTCACCCTTGACAATTTTGTACTATGTTTTACTCCCCCTAAATTATTGAGCCTAATTGACACCCTAATTTCCTAAATTATGCATTTTGAGGCCTATTTTTACCGTTTTCTAACAAATTGCAAGCATATAACTATTACACATATATTATCTATGTTTGGCATTATTTTATCATTGATGTCAACACTCAATTTGGGTTGTCATTGATATATGATGATGTGCTAACAGTGATGATTTTTGATGTTCATGGTTGGTTGTCATAACTTGTTTGATGTCAATTAAAGTTGTATTGAGTATGGTTACTATTAACATAGATGATATCATGATGATATATTAAGATGAGGATTAGAAGAATTAAGATGAGGGTTAGAAGTAATGATAAAGTTGGATAATTGTTAATGATGGTATCTAATATGTTGTATGCTCTCTCTTGTTGTTTTTGTGAAAGTATGTGTTTCTACAAGAAAGTTTTGGTCTCCGGATGTTGGTGAAAGGTTTTTCTATAGAAAGTTCCTTTGAAAACTATTTGGGAGAATAATCCACATTCTTGTGTCTTTGAAGATATGCTCTTGTGGTTTGGGATTCAATGCTTTTGTTTTGTGGATGTTGCACTCTTATCTTTTCAAGTCACCTGTGTTTCCGAGGAAGTTTCTAATAATTACAATGGGTTGATAGTTTTATTGCTAGTCAAGACTTGTTTAGAAAATACTCCACATTTCTCTACATTTTTGTTTCTATTCCTATGGCTTGGTGGACACATTGTTAGTGTTTTTTCATTGTCTTAGTTCATCTTTCATGTGATGATGTTTATTGCAAGCTGGTTTGTTAATGTTCTTTCTCATGGTTGGTCTTTTGGGCTTCTGGGATGATGTGTTTTATTTATTTTTGGTTTGAAGTGGATGTTTGTGGTATGAAAATGTGAAAGAAGTATATGGAAGTGTTGTTGGATGTTAATGAAATGTCTCTTTGTGGTCTGCACATCAATGATTAATCTCTTTGGTGCCACATATTGTTTTGAGTTGATTTTTTGGGTAACTTGTGGATGTTTTTCCAATAGGTCTTGTTTTCTTACTTGTGCTATGTGCTTGGGGGTTTGTGCTAGAATTTAGAGTTGTGTTAAGTTAGGTTCCCACCCTATCATGTTGAGAACCACATTGAGTAAATTTAGTTGAAAGTATATTTTTGGGTCAACTAGTAATGTGCTACATATTTCTTCTACATGTTTCCTTGTTGCTGACTTAGAATATTGTGTGCCAACATGTGTTGTTTGGGATCACATTGGAAGATGTAATAATCTATTTTTGGTCCTCTTTATCTCCTGGATAGGATTTACTTCACTACAATTATTTTTTTGTGGTCAACTTGTTGGGATCATTGTTTATATTCTATTCTAGCTAACCTAATTGGTGTTTTGTGATCTTGTGGAGGATTGAAGTGGAAGAAAAAATTAGTTGCAAGTTGAGTGAGAGTGTGGTGGTGTGTGAGTATGGAATAATGCAGTGAGTCATGGAAAACAAAACTTATATGTGCTTTAACGCCTCAATCAATAGAGTGTATTGTTGAAATATGTTGTAATTCTAAATTTTCATGTATCCTTCTATCAAATAGTGAGTCTCTTCAACAAGTCCTTGTATCTTTCCTTGGGGTTGTGTGCCTCAACCTGAAAGTCCTTTGTATCTTTTCCTAAGGTTGTACACCTTAGCTTACAAGTCTTTTAGGGAGAAGTGCGCTTCCTTAGGCAATGGTTCTTAAAAAATTATAATTCTATAAGTAGTGAGCTTCATATATTATGAGGTTTTTCACTATGGGTTTTCCTTGGTTTTTCCATGTATATCTAGTGTTATCTTGTGCATGTGTGTTCATTGATTTATCTTTCATTGCTATTGAATTGATTAAGAGTTGCCGATCTAGTTAAGGGTCATTGATCTTGTTAAAGTATAAATTTACATTGTGCTGAAGGGTTTAAATTTTTGAAGATACTGATTCACCCCCCCTCTCAGTATCTAGGTGTGTTAAAAAATTGGTATCAGATCCAAGTTTCTTTGAAGAAGCTTAACTACTTGAGGAAAGGTGTAGGATGGCACATGATAGATCTTACAATGTACCTAGGTTTGATGGAAAAAATTACAACTTTTGGAAAGCAAGAATGGAAGGCCATCTAAACTCTCTAGGGTTTGGTGTTTGAAAATCTATCAAGGATGGTTATACTACTCCTACTGCTACTCCAATAGATCCAACTGAGATTAGATTGTATGAGAACAATGTGAAGGGAAATATTTCTATCATGAATGGGATAGTTGATTCAAAATTTTTGAAGGTGATGAATTGTAGTTCTACTAAGGATGTATGGGAAAATATTAGCAACATTTATGAGGGAGATAAAAAAATAAATAAAGTCAATATGTGAAACTTAAAGAGAAAATTTAAGACCCTGAGGATGACAAAGGATGAAGATATTGCTAGTTACATCCTCCAAGTGGATGAAGTGGTTACTGGCATCAAAGGTCTTGGTGGAGAAGTAAAAGAAGATGAGATTGTGAAGAAGGTTTTGAAATCTCTCCCTAAATATTATAGTCATAAGGTATCTTCTATTGAGGAATCTAAGGACTCAGATAATTATCCAGTAGATCAAATTTTTGGTACTCTCATAATCTTTGAAATGAGATAGTTTGACAAAGATGCTCCAAAGAAGGATGCATCATTCAAAGTTAGTAAAATGGTAGAAGATGAAACAATAGATCAAGATGCTAAATTTAATGAGGTAGAAGAAAAATTGTGAGAAGATTGAAGAAGGGCACCGAAAAATACAAAGGTATGTTAACTTTCAAGTGCTTCAATTATGGGAGAATTGGAAATTTTGCCTCTAAATGTCCTTTTAATGAATCATAAGATAGCAAAAAAAGAGAGAAGTTTAAAAGGATTGTCTAAATGAGATTAGTTGTTCCCTAGAAGATGAGGATAATGTTTCAAATGATGAAATTCTATTCATAACCTTGAAAGTTGGTGACAAAAAGACTGATATTGCAAAGTGTAAGAAACCTGGTACCTTGTAGGTTGATAAAGATAATGAAAAATCAATGGTTGTGTGGACCACATTTCATGCAAAGGAAGAAGCAAATGCTTGGGTGATTGATAGTGGTTGCTCTAACCACATGACTAGTGATAAGAGGAGCTTCATCAACCTTAAGAAGTGGAATGATGGAGTTTTCAAGTTTGGTAGTGATGAGTCAAC
This sequence comes from Sequoia sempervirens, assembly GCA_007258455.2. Lineage (NCBI taxonomy): Eukaryota > Viridiplantae > Streptophyta > Pinopsida > Cupressales > Cupressaceae > Sequoia > Sequoia sempervirens. The sequence goes on from VDFB02179234.1 coordinate 52,917,198, forward strand.
ACAAATTTGTGGAAAGGGCGCTATAACTATTGATGAAAAGAATAAGACTGAGGATGTCCTCTATGTCAAAGGGCTGAAGCATAATCTCCCTAGTTTCAGTCAAATGTGCAAAAAAGGATATAACATTACATTTCATGTCAAAGGTTGTAAGATCAGGAAGGAAGGGTCCAAAAGATTAGTTGTAGAAGGTATTGGGACAAATGGAAATGTCTATCATCTAAAGGAGGAAAATGGAAGAATCTATTTATTGGCTCAATTTGGTGAATGTTGGTTGTGGAACAAGTGGATGGGAGACATCAATTTTGACAATATGGTGAAGATAATTTCTACTCATGTAGTGAGAGATATGCCTAAGATAACTAAGCCCACAAACACATTATGCAAGGAGTGTCAAATGGGAAAGTAGACAAAGACAAATTTCAAGAGAAAGGAGTGCTTTGCTATAATGCCATTGGAGCTGATTCACATTGACCTATACAAACCTACAAGAATAAAAAATTTAACAAGGTGAAAGGTATTTTATGTTGCTTGTTTATGATTACTCTAGAATGAATTGGGTTATAGTTTTAAGAGAAAAATCAGAAGCTTTTGATAAGTTTAATATTTTTAAAGTAAAAGTTTAGAATGTAATGGATGCTAAGATTAGGTGCTTAAGATCAGATAGAGGAGGTGAATTTATTTTAAATAAATTTGAAAAGTTTTGTGAAGATCATGGTATTAGGAGACATCTGTCTACTCCTAAGACCCCTCAACAGAATGGGGTAGTGGAGAGGAAGAATAGTCCACTATGCAAGAGATGGCTAGGGAAATGATGAAAGATGCAAATCTGCCTGATATGTATTGGAAGGAAGTAGTTCACACTTCTTTCTACTTACTTAATAGAGTACAGTTGAGGGTCAATTGCACTAAGAACCCTTGTGAGCTATGGTATGGAAGGCCTCCAATTATTAGATACTTTAGGATCTTTGGGAACAAATGCTACATCAGGAGACATGAAAAAGACCTTGGAAAGTTTGATTCAAGGTGTGATGAAGGAATCTTACTTGGTTACTCAACCAAAAGTAAGGCCTATAGATGCTACAATAAGAGATTGGGAAAAATTATTGAAATTACAAATGTTAAGGTAGATAAAGATTTGTGTTAGACCTCACAAGAACCAAAGGTTTTCTAATTTGATATACCTCCCTAATTTGAAGAAGAAGAAGAATAAGAGAAAGCAGAGAAGGAACATGAATAAAAAAAAGTCCCTAAGACTCCAACAAAGTATGTTTAGAAGAACCATTTAACATATCAGATCATTGAAGATAACTATGAAGGTGTGATGACTAGGAGAAGGATTGTAAATGAAAGTGAGAAAGTGAATTTATGTTTACTATCAAAGGTAGAGGCCAAAAAATTTACTGATGCTAGCAAAGATGAAGGTTGGATGAAGGCAATGGAAGAAGAATTGAATCAGATAGAAAAGAATCTAACTTGGGAATTTATTTGCAAACCGGCTGATAAGAATATTATAGGAACAAAGTGGGTGCTCTAGAACAAGCTGAATGAAGATGGTGAAGTTGTGAGGAACAAAGAAAAATTGGTATGTAAGGGTTATTCTCAAGTTGAAGGTATTGATTTTGAGGAGAATTTTCCTACAGTAGCAAGAATGGAAGAAATCAAGATGTTTCTTGTCTTTGCTACTCACAATAATTTTAAGGTCTATCAGATTGATGTCAAGTCAACCTTCTTGAATGGTAATTTAGAGGAAGAGGTCTACATTGAGAAACTACATGGTTTCTAGCTATCAAAAGATCTAGACATGGTGTGTAGACTCAAGTAAGCCCCTAGAGCTTGGTATGCTTGATTGGACGAGTAATTCAACAAGGTTTCAAGAAAAGTTACTACAGGTATTAATCTTTACATTAAGGTTGAGGAAGACAAGATTTTGATAGTTATTGTGTATGTTGATGAAATCGTCTTTGGTGGAGATGATAATATGTGTAGGAGGTTTGAAGAAGAGATGCAAAAAGAGTTTGATATTTCTATGATTGGTGAGTTGTCTTTCTTCATTGGGCTTCAAATTTTTCAACTAGATGATGATATCTTTATTTCTAAGGATAAGTATGTTAGGGATATGTTGAAAAAGTTTGGCATGGAGGATTAAAAACTAGTAAGTACTCCTATGGTCACTAGTTGTCACTTGAGAAAGAATGATGAGCCACTTGAGGTTGATCAAACTATTTATAGGTCTACTATGGGAGGTTTATTGTACTTGATTGCTTCTAGACCTAATATTATGCAGGTTGTATGTTTGGTTGCTAGACATCAAGATAATCCTAAGAAAACTCATGAGAAGATAGTAAAAATAATTTTTAGATATTTGAAGGGAACTTCAGATTATGGTTTGTGGTATAAGAAGGATAATTAATTTTCTTTGAGTGCTTATATTAATGCTGATTAGGCAAGATGCGTGGATGAATGAAGAAGCACCAGTCGAGGTGAATTTTTCTTAGGAGACAAATTGGTCTCTTGGTTCAGTAAGAAGTAGGACTCAGTGTCCTTATTCACAATACAAGCTAAGTATATTGCTGCAACATCTTGCTGAACCCATGTGTTTTGGATGGAACAGACTTTGAAGGACATAAAGGTGGTGTATGATGAACCCATTCCCCTATTATGTGAATCCAGTGCAATAATTTTTTTCAAGAATTTGTTGATGCATTAAAGGACCAAACACATTTATATTTGGTATCACTTTCTAAGGGAAAAGGCTATAGAGAAGGAATTCAGATTGGAGTATGTTCCTACAAAGGATCAGATTGTAGATATGTTCATTAAGATGCTTTCAAAGGATACTTTTGAGTATCTCCAATAGAAGTTAGGGGTTATTTCCCCTCCTTTTTCTAACCAGATGCATATATGGTGCATTTATCTAGGGGAGAAATTTTTGTCATATACTTTTCTCCTGAATTGATCTATGCTACCTCTCAAGGGGAGTAGGTAGTTGGTTGGTTGATGCTAATAGGGGGAGCATGTATAATTGTTTAAAGGAGAAATGTAAGTGTTGAGAATGTGCCGATGATTTAAATGAAGACCTTATCCCTTTTTCCTTGATGCCAAAGGGGGAGAATGTGCAGATGTGTGTTTCCATCAATTCCAAAGGGGGAGATTGTTGCACATATGTTACCTATGTTTGGTATTGTTTTGTCATTGATGTCAACAATTAGTTTAGGATATCATTGATGTATGATGATGTGCTAACAATGATGATTTATGATCATGTTTGGTTGTCATACCTTATTTGATGACAATTACATTTGTATTGAGTATGGTTGCTATCAACAAAGATGATATCATGATGATATATTAAGATGAGAATTAGAAGCATTAAGATGAGGATTATAAGCATTAATATGAGGATTATAAGCATTAAGATGAGGATTAGAAGTAATGCTGAAGTTGGAGAATTCTTGCTAATGGTCTCTAGTATGTTGTATGCTCTCTCCTATTGTTCTAGTGGAAGTATGTGTTGCTACAAGGAAGTTCTAGTCTCCGGATGTTGGTGAAAGGCTCTACTACAAGAATTTTCATTGAATATTTTTTGGGAGAATGCTCCAAATTCATTTACCTTTGAAGATATGGTCTTTCAGTTTTGGATTTAGTGCTTTTATTCTATGTATGTTTCACTCTTATCTTTTTAGGTCACCTATGTTATCGAGGAAGTTTTTGGCAATTGCAGTGGGTTGGAAGTTTTATTACTTGTTAGGATTAGTTCAAAAAATTCTCTGCATTTATTTGTATTGTTGTTTCTGTTCTTGTGGCTTGGTGGATGTCCTGTTATTGTTTGTGTATTGTATCAATTCATCTTTCATGTGATGATGTTTATCACAAGTTGGTTTATTAATGTTCTTTCTCATGGCTAATCTTCTAGGCTTTTGGGATGATTTGTTCTATTTCTATTTGGTTTGTGGTGGCTATTTCTAGCATGATAGTGTGAAATAAGTATATGGAAGTGTTGTTGGATGTTCATGGCATGTCTCTTTGTGGTCCAGACATCAATTATTGATCTCTTTGTAAGGAAAGCTAAGTGCAGAAATAACTCTCCTAACATCAAAACCTTAGGGAAGAATGCAAAGATACTTTTAAATTTCTAATTATAGTCCAATTAAGATACACCTAAAAGCAATAGTAGAAACAGAGAATTAAACATACACACAAGAACACCAGATTTACATGGGAAAACCATTACGGGAGACAAACCCACCACACCAAGAGAAGTCACTTTGTATTATAGTAATAAGAATTACATATAGAGATCAGACTTATCTTTCTGATGTCAGTTTACAACAACATTCACAATGATCAACCTTGTATAGAATATTCAACACTCAGAATTACATTCACTGATCACTCATCGAATTGATCATCCAACTGTTCATTCAACCATCGAACCAGACATCATCTCCAATTCCTGAGTATATCCATGATGCCCTTGTTTGTCGAACTTCCTCTCAGTAACGACCGTAATAGTCCAATTGCTAGCGATTCCCATTCGGCTACTCTGATTGCTCAAAGACACACCATGTAGGATGGTCTCCCAATCGGTCAAAGGAATTCACAATGTATTCACATGTTGGTGAGACACTAACTGTGTCTCCCCAATGCCACAAAGCCTGACTGTCGATATCACCAAGAGTCAAACCCATCAGCAAGATGTTATACCGAGTTCACAAGATGCATCGACCTCAGCATTCTCATCGGCGAGACAATCGCCATTCAATGAGACATCACATCGTAGTTCCAAAGTCACATAGACATTAGCTTTCCATTTAGTGAGACTATTGCTACTCACCAAGACATCACATCGATGTTCACAAGTTATTCCGAAGTGTCCAACAGTCAGCAAGACATACCGCTATCACCAGGAGGTTACACTGATGTTCATACCCATCAGCGAGAGAACCAACCGTCAGCAATAATTCTTACCAAGACTTCCATGTTACCCCGATGAGCATCAGTGAGACAAGCATATGTCACCAAGAGTTCATAGCGAAGCCTCTGTGTTACCCCAAAGACTCCAAGTGAATGCTATCAGTGAGACTTTCCATATCGACAAGACTTCATACTGAACATCCAAGTCTCCCTGAGATTAGCATTCGGTGAGACAAACACCCATCACCAAGACTTCACAACGAAGCCTTTGTGTTACCACAAAAACTCCAAGTGAATACTTATCAGCAAGACAACCCATATCGGTAAGAATTCATACCGAACGTCCAAGACTCTCCCCGACACTACTTGTTGCCCAGAGTCTCCTTGATATCCGATAAGAATGGCCTATTGGCCAGAGATCTCCACTCGGTAGAAGGTTACAATGAACACCACAAGTCACAGCGATGTCACCAGTCGGCAAGACAACAATAATGTCTCAACAACATGAACAATCAATAAGATTACTAAACTGCCAATCGGCCAGACAATAGTAAAGTCACACCGACTTTGCTCTTTCAGAGGTTTCAGCCTGTGGGATTGAGACACATATTTCCAACAATCTCCTACTTGATGAAGATCACACAGGCACCTCCAGAGCAAAACAAAACTACTGAAATTCATGGGCACTGAGGCCCATCAAATTGGCACACCACCTGAACTTGTCTGTGCTCACTGGCTTCATCAATGCATTTGCAACATTCTCTAGAGTATCCACTTTTTCTAATGATACCTTTCCATCCTCCACCATACCCGTACAAAATGATACTATACATATATATGTTTCATCCTGGCATGGAAAGTAGGATTCTTTGCTGAACAAATAGCACTCTGACTGTCACAGTAAATAGTTATTTGCCCTGCATCAAAACCAATGTTAGAACACAAACGTCTTAACCAGATTGCTTCTTTACATGCCTGTGTTGCTGCCATGTATTCTAGCTCTATAGTGGACAAAGTGACTACAGCCTACCGCTTACTCATCCAACTCAATGCACAACCATTCAACATGAAAGTATATCCACTGGTGGATCTTCTGCTATCAATGTCCACTGCCCAATTAGAATCCACATAGCCTCAAATGCTGAGAGTCCTCTATGATTCAACCAAGTTGCCATGGTAACACAATGCATATTTTGAAGTGCCCTTCAAATATCTGAATACTCTTTTCATAGCATCCCAATGTGTCCTTCTAGGATTAGCCATAAACTGACTAAGTACTCCCACTGCTTGGGAAATGTCTGGCCTTGTACAAACCATTACATACATAAGACTGCCAACCGCACTAGCATAAGGTACACTGGTCATGTCCTCCATCTCAGTAGGAGATTTTGGACAGTCTTGAACAGATAGCTTTGTTCCCTGCAAAACTGGAACAACTAGCTTCTTGCAATCATTCATGCAAAATCTCTCTAGAACAGTCTTGATATACTTACTCTGACTGAGCCAAAGTTTTCTACTATTCCTATCCCTGGTTATTTCCATCCCCAGAATATACCTTGCTGCACCAAGATCTTTCATTTCGAACTTTGCAGACAATTGAGACTTAAGATTAGAAATCATTAACTTACTATTGCCTATGAACAACATATCATCAACATAGAGAGCCATAATAAGAACTTGATCACTTTCAACTTTGTAATACACACAATGATCAGATTTTGATCTTACAAATCCCAATGACAAAACAAAAGTGTCAAACTTCTGGTACCACATTCTAGGAGACTGCTTCAACCCATACAAAGATTTATTCAACTTGCAAACCAATCTTTCTATACCTTTTTCCACAAAGTGCTCAAGCTGGGACATATAAATATATTCTTCAAGATCACCATGAAGAAATGCTATCTTCACATCCATCCATTTGACCTCTAAGTCATATGCTATTGCAAGTGACAAAAGAAATCTAATGGATGTTAGCTTAGCTACAAGAGAAAAAATTTCCCCATAATCAATTCCCTCTACCTGGGAATAACCCTTCGCAACCAACCTCGCCTTATATTTTTCCACACTGGCATCCAGACCAATTTTCTTTTTAAATACCCATTTGCAACCAACAGCTTTTCTGCCTTTAGGGAAGGGCACCAAACTCCAAGTATCATGCTTTTCTAATGATGCCATTTCTTCATTCATGGCTTCCAACCAAGAGTTTGAATCAGACATTCTAAATGACTCTTTCACAGTCCTAGGCTCATTAGTGCTAGAAATTAAAGCATAGGCACAAGTAGAATCTATCAATGAAAACCCATACCTATCAGGTTGCTTTTTTTCATGAGTTGACCTCCTCACTTGCTGAGGCTAAGGTTGTTCTTCTTCATCAGAACTCTTAGAACTACTTGAGCTCTCCTCAGTTTTAGGTACATTTTGAATTTTGAATTCCTCTTTATCTGGCGTCGGAGGAATTTCAACTACATCCTTTTTGTTTTTTGATTTTGTCTTTGACTGCAGATCCAAGGTAGAAGGCTTCAACTCATGAAAGGTTACACTTCTGTTGTATAGAACCTTCTCCGTATCAGGATTCCAAAGCTTGTATCCTTTTATGCCAGCACTATAACCAATAAAAATACATTTGACAGCCTTCTTCTCTAGTTTAGATCTTTTCTCATATGGCACATGTGCATATGCCTCACAGCCAAAAAAATGAATATGTCTTAAAGAGGGCTTCTTATCGGACCATGCTTCCAAAGGTGTTTTCTCAACAAGAGCAGAATTTAGAGAATGGTTTATCAAGTAAAATGCTGTAGCAACTGCCTCAGCCCATAACTTCTCCTCCAAGCCAACACTGCTCAGCATACTTCGTGCTCTTTCCATCACTGTCCTGTTGAACCTTTCTACAACTCCATTTTACTGCAGAGTGTAAGGTGTAGTTTTATGTATTTTAATCCCATGACCTTTACAGTACCTCTCAAAATCATCAGAACAAAATTCACTACCATTATCAATCCTTAAACATTTTATTTTTCTTCTAGTCTGATTTTCTACAAGGTTCTTAAATTCCTTAAACCGACTGAACACTTCTGATTTACTTTTCAAAAAATAAACAAATGTTCTTCTCGAATAATCATCAATGAACGATACATAGTACCTTGACTTAGACAAAGAAGGTGTTAGAACTATAAAAATATGATGTTTTTACATGAGTTTTCATTCATAAATTTCCTGATTTGGTCCTACCGTATGCATTTTCCATCTACATTTTTCCCATATATCCCTATGGAACCCATCGGGTTGTGCATTTCCCATCTTGCTGAATCTATCGGCATAGGTCCTTTATTGTCTCCCCAACCCATGTTGCTTGTGAGTTAACATTCGTTTGTTGCAGGTGTTTCTGTAAGACCTTTTCTTTGTTACAGTGACTGGCTTTTTCATGTGGGTGGCTATCGGCATGACATTCGTGCTATTTCGGCGACTAAGGATGGGCATATCGGCATGAGTTGTGGTGTTGGTATGATGTCCTGGCGAATTCTCAGGGTCTCGACAACATGCATTATGGATTCACTTTGGCCAAGCGGGTTGCTTTCGGCATTAGGTCTTGGCGAGTCTCCCTTGTCTTGGCGACCGACATGTGGGAGATGCATATCGGGGGGAGTCATAGCTATCATTGTAAGGTCTTGGTGAGTGACCTTTGGTCTTGCCAACCTTACACATGGATTTTCTTCGAAAGACTTTCAGTGTGAGACATGGCTTTTGGTAGGATGTCATGGCGATCTCCGTATGTCTTATCGAGTTTGCACAGGTGTTCACTTTGGCCAGAGTCATAATTTTTGGGATATGGTCATAGTGAAAAGGCTAGGTCTTGCCGACAATGTTCAAATGGTTTTCTTTTGGCAAGATATTCGCTGTCTTGGCGAATAGGTGTGAGCTCGGTTGTTTCGGTATAGCAATTTACTCTACAAGATGTCTCGCTAAGGGTTGAAGGTTATAGCGATGGAGGATCCTCATTATTAGGAAAAATATTTTGTCTCAGCGATGCTCGGGATGGATGGTGACTTTCAGTGTAACATGGAGTACTCTATATGACATCTCCCTGAGAATGATAGGTCATAGTGACGCGTGGGAGATAGATGGGGTTTTTGGTGAGACTTTGTGTGCCGATATAAGGTATCTCTGATATTATGTGGTCATAGTGATAATGAAATGAACATAACAGAAAGGTGCTCTCGGTATGACTAAGGGTTTTCGATATGATATCTCCATGACTCAGATGGTCACGATGAAAGAAAATAAGGACGTGAGAAGATATCAATTAACATTATTTTTCCTTTAGCATACTTACAGGATGTCCTGGTGACTGTTCCATTGATGATTAATATTCAAACACTGTGGGCTGACATATGGAATTTTAACCATTGTAGGCTGACTTGGTTTTTTCCCGAATTCTACGGTGGCTGACATGGAGTTTCAAAATGATTTATTTTCTTGAATGTTGGTATATAAATATGCACCCCGATTGTAATTGAAACATCATCAGATTTTAGATCACATACAGTAGTTAGGAATGGCTACAGTAGAATAATTTTCTCTTATCAGAGACTATGTGCATGTTTTCAAATGGAAAATTCAATGAAAATCAGCTGGTGTGGCAGGTTATTTCTAGTGTCAATTGTATGTTGAACTTATTGAAAAGTATTGTTGAAGCTATCTCCAAGTTGATTCTTTTTGGTTGTTTAAATTGATGTAACAAGTTTACTTTCAGTTTATCAATGCACATTTGTTGTATTTGTGTGATAATCAATTGACTAGTTCTCTCAAGTAGAGATTAAATCCCTTTTTTGTTGATCATAGTAATCAGGAAGATTCATCTGGATTATTAAAGTAGAGCTTAGTGGTCAAAATCTTGCATGCTTATACAAGTTATAAACATACCATATGCCATCAATTTGATTTTCTGCCAGAATAAGTTGCCCACTTCTATTTCATTTGACTCCACATACCCAATAAGGCACTGGTTTCTACAATTTCATCATTTGAATTCACTCATTTTCTTTATATCTGTTAATTAAGTATTTTAGATTTTAGATTAGAAGATTGCTATCAAGTTGGATTTCATTTGTTCACTATTATCTGCCATTGTGAACAAATTGTTTTAAGAAGATAATCACAAGTTAAGTTTGCACCATTTAGAAAGGTACACCCACCTGGGTCTAGTAGCACCTAAAGAGTAGAAGGTTGAGTTCTCTTGACCTTGTCTGTTACCCTAAAGCATATCAAGAGAGTGGCAACCTCTTGAGGCATTCAACCTGCATTTTTGAGAGCTAACAAATTTTGCAACTCTGCTGGGGAATACATTCATAATCAAAGCCTTAATCATAGAGTCAGGAAATATATATAGACTCCGCTGGGAATAAGAAACATCAAGTATTTTCTCATTTTTGATAAAAATGAGTGGCGATTCTGACAGAAATTTTTGCAGCTGTTCATCATGAATGAAAGAAGATCTCAGTACAGGGGAGGTCATACCGGAGCTCCTGCTAGCAGCAGTAGATGGACACACAATGATCTAAAAATGGAGGGTAATCAGGGAAGACCTATTGATCATGATACTCCTCAAGTTGATTATGAATCTTTAACTTATGAAGAGGTTAAAGCACTGTATGAGTCTCAGAGAAAGGAAATAGAAGAATGGCAAAGGAAAAGGCTGCAATTGGACCAGCAACCATTACAACTAGGATAATTCTACAATGAAGATGAATACACAAATGTGGGAAGGTGTTGGGCCCCTCGAGAACCTGATATTCCAAATGGAAATTTCTATAATGAAGGTGATACATATCATGCATAGTAGAGCACCTATCCTCCACAACCATCAAAGCAAGTAAGTGTTTATCCAGTGCCTCTTGGACAAGGATTGGAAAGTTATCAAGAATGCCAATGTGATCAGTGTCAAGTGCAATGCCAATGTGATCAATGTCATATGCAACATAATTCTAGCCCACTTGAAGATGTCTGTCAGAATCTACAACAAGGTATGTATCAAAACCAACAATCTAAAGATGATGAATAATTCAAAAATCTTTTGGATGACTTTCTTGGTATAAGGAGATATAGAGGAGAATCTGGGTACTCTTTGCTCTGCATAATGATTGATATTTGTAAGAAAATACCTATTAAATTCCCACCTAGTAGGTCTGACATCATTCTGCAGTTCATGAAAGTGTATGAGCAAAACCCAGTATATTGGCCTGAATCATACATACCAATTTATTTAGATCAATTGGTTGAATGGGCTGATATTGTAGATAGGAAAAAATATGATGATGAAGATAGAGGAGTTGATCAAACAATGCATCCTGGAGAAGATGAAACATGTGCAAGTCAAGATGATTCTTGTGATGGCTTGCATAATGAAGATGAAGATACAAGAGATCTCTCTTGTATAACAGATTGTGACAAGGAAGGCAGTGTGTGTTATGAGGGATCCAATGAGTATTTAGATTTTGAGGATGCACCTGTGGATTTTGATCTGCAGCTAGGGGATCCTTCTACCTCTTATGGTGATCAGGATGAAGAGGCAATGGGAAATGTTGATTCATTTGGTAGTGAGTATACAATACCTCTAGCTGCAGTTGAAAGCTACAAAGATACATTCGATGAGGAGGAGGGTTGTGAATTTGAGAATGGTTTCCAAATTTTTTCAGGGCCATTGCATGATGAAGATTTAAAAGAGGATTAGATAATGTTTTGCAAAAATTTGTCCCAAAATGAATTTAAGGTATTTTCAGATCCACTTGATGTTGAGCAAGAGATATTTTTAGATAAACAAAGGGATGTGTCAAGTTATGGAACAAATGACTGTGCTGGTAATTTTTCATTCTCTGATGATCCTGTGCCTCTTTTTGATGATGAGAAAAGTGATGAGTATGACTGTAATAATGAAAATATGGAAACCTGTTTGCTTAGCAGTGAGCAAGTTTTAGATTTGTTAACTCTTGATTATCAGAGATATATACATAAGGGTGATCTTGAAGCTCTGTGTCCATTTGATAGTGAAACTTTTGGAGTTGACCAAATACATGTGTCTATTCAAGAAAAGGTATGTGATTCTAAAATTTCAAACTCATGTGGAGAAGACATTTGTCTGCATACCAAGGATGATAGTGTTCCGGATTTGATTGGTTCATATATGCTTAATATTGAAGATTTTAGTCATAGGGGTATCAAAGAGGTGCAAAAGGTTTCAGATTTGTATGTTTCAGACAATGTTGGTCTGACATAATTTTTTGATTCTCAAGAGAGGTACTCTAATGATGAATTTTCAATGCAGCTGAATGAGTGTTTTAAAATACACAACAGAGAGAGATAATGAGGAATTTTTCATTGAATATATGTATATTTCGTATGTTGGTAATAATAGGGGTTTGTCCCAAGATGTTGAAGAATTTGAATTACAGGATGATGTAGGGATTTTGGGCCAAACCGAGCATGATGATACTCTAAGAACTTGCAACAACAGTGATAAGAAAGATTGCATGAGTATCTTCAAGAAGAATTTGATGAACTTGATACAAAACTAGGTGTTTGACAGGGGAAAGCTTGGTTTGAGTTTCAGATTGTAATAGCTCATAATAGGTGAAACCAAAGCATAGAGGATTAAGGGTTGCCAGTGCATGGACAACTCTTGCTTATCCTCTTTAAAATTATTTTCCATGCACAGTAGTTTAGGATTTTTCCCATCTCCATTGCACTCTCATTTTCCATCCACCTCCATCATGTATTCATTTTGCATTCATTCCTTCGTTCTTCATTTCCATTCCATCTTGCTTTCTGTCCATTTCCAGTTTGTTCATTTTGTGTATGGTCTGCTCACCCAAAGATTCTGGATCCTTGCAATGATCTCACTATCATTCATCCCCAGATAGAGCCACTATTAGAACTATAAAAATTTGATGTTTTTACATGAGTTTTCATTCATAAATTTCTTGATTTGGTCCTACTGTATGCATTTTCCATCTACATTTTTCCCATATTTCCCTATGGAACCCATCAGGTTGTGCATTTACCATCTTGCTGAATATATTGGCATAGGTCCTTTATTGTCTCCCCGACCCATGTTGCTTGTGAGTTAACATTCATTTGTTGCAGGTGTTTCGACAAGACCTTTTCTTTGTTACAGTGACTGGATTTTTCCTGTGGGTGGCTATTGGCATGACATTCGTGCTATTTCAGCAACCTAGGATGGGCATATCAGCATGAGTTGTGGCATCGGTATGATGTCCTAGCAAATTCTTGGGGTCTTAGCAACATGCATTATGGATTCACTTCAGCCAAGTGGGTTGCTTTTGGCGTTAGGTCTTGGTGAGCCTCCCTTGTCTTGACGACCGACATGTGGGAGATGCATATCGGGGGGAGTCATAGCTATCGTTGTAAGGTCTTGGCGAGTGACCTTTGGTCTCGCTGACTTACACATGGATTTTATTCGAAAGAATTTCGGTGTGAGACATGGATTTCGGCAGGATGTCATGGCGATCTCTGTATGTCTTACCGACTTTGCACGGGTGTTCACTTTGGCCAGAGTCATAATTTTTGGGATATGGTCATAACGAAAAGGTCGAGTCTTGCCGACAATGTTCAAATGGTTTTCTTTCAGCAAGATATTGGCTATGTCTTGGCAAACAGGTGTGAGCTCGGTTGTTTCGCTATAGCAATTTACTCTACAAGACGTCTCACCGAGGGTTGAAGGTTATAGCGACGGAGGATCCTCGCCGGAAGGAAAAATATTTTGTCTCAACGATGCTCGGGATGGATGGTGACTTTCAGTGTAACATGGAGTACTCTATATGACATCTCCTTGAGAATGATAGGTCACAGCGACGCACGGGAGATAGATGGGGTTTTCGGTGAGACTTTGTGTGCCGATATAAGGTCTCTCTGATATTATGTGGTCACAGTGATAATGAAATGAACATAATAGGAAGGTGCTCTCGGTATGACTAAGGGTTTTCGATATGATATCTCCATGACTCAGATGGTCACGGCGAAAGCGAATAAGGACATGGGCAGATAGCTATTAATGTTATTTTTCCTTTGGCATACTTACATGATGTCCTGGCAACTGTTCCATTGATGATTAATATTCAAACACTGTGGGCCGACATATGGAATTTTAACTGTTGCAGGCCGACTTGGTTTTTTTTCCGAATTCTACGATGGCCGACATGGAGTTTCAAAATGATTTATTTTCCTAAATGTTGGTGTATAAATATGCACCCCAATTGTAATTGTAACATCATCAGATTTTAAATCAGATTTTAGATCACATATAGTAGTTAGGAATGGCTATAGTAGAATAATTTTCTCTTATTAGAGAGTATGTGCATGTTTTCAAATGGCGAATTCAATGAAAATCAGCTGGTGTGGCAGGTTATTTCTGGTGTCAATTGTATGTTGAACTTATTGAAAAGTATTGTTGAAGTTGTCTCCAAGTTGATTCTTTTTGGTTGTTTAAATTGATGTAACAAGTTTACTTTCGGTTTATCAATGCACATTTGCTATATTTGTGTGATTAATTGATTGGTTCTCTCAAGTAGAGATTAAATCCTTTTCATTGATCACAGTAATTAGGAAGATTCATTTAGATTATTAAAGTAGAGCTTAGTGGTCAAAATATTGCATGTTTATACAAGTTATAAACATACCATATGCCATCAATTTGATTTTCTGCCAGAATAAGTTTCCCACTTCTATTTCATTTGACTCCACATACCCAATAAGGCATTGATCTCTGCAATTTCATCATTTGAATTCACTCAGTTTCTTTATATCTGTTAATTAAGCATTTTAAATTTTAGACTAGAAGATTGCTATCAAGTTGGATTTCATTTGTTCACTATTATCTGCCATTGTGAACAAATTGTTTTAAGAAGATAATCACAAGTTAAGTCTGCACCATTCAGAAAGGTACACCCACCTAGGTCTAGCAGCACCTAAAGAGTAGAAGGTTGAGTTCTCTTGACCTTGTCTATTACCCTAAAGCATATCAAGAGAGTGGTAGCCTCTTGAGGCATTCAACCTCTGTTTTTGAGAGCTAACAGAAGGAACATTCACTTGACCAAAAACATCAGAATGTATATAATCAAGCAAACCAAAAAATTTGTGAGGACTGGAATAAAATGAAACACGGTGTTGTTTTCCATATATACAATGTTCACAAAATTCAAATTCGAGATTACAATCTTCAAGCCCCTCAACCAGGTTTTTATTCTTTAAGATTTTTAAACCTTTCTCACCAATGTGGCCTAGCCTATGATTCCAGAGCATAGTATTTTCTGTTGGAAGTTTAACTTCCATAGAGTTTACACTATCAGGAACTTTTTCCTCAATGAGTAGCTTTCTGTGACTTGGCAGAGACACTATTGCTTTGCACAACATGTGCATCAAGCTTATACAAGGTACCAACACGATCACCTCTTGCTAGCACCATAGAGCCTCTAGTCATCTTACAACCATTTCCATAGAACGTGACTTGCACTCCAATATCATTCAACATACTAATAAAAAGTAAGTTTCGAGTCAGACCTGGTATATGCATTACATCATTAATTCCCTTCACTCTTCCATCAGGGAATTGAATTCTGACTCTTCCACAGCCAACAATTTCCAAAGATGAATCACTTTCCAAATACACCTTCCCACCATCATATTCTTCATACTTCGAGAACCAGTCTCTGTGAGATGTCATGTGGAAAGATGCTCCAGAATCAATCAGCTAGACATCATCTAATGCCTGCGTAGCCAAGGCTACAATGAAAGTGTCTGCATCACTTTGAGAAGAATCATTGTTAGAAGAATAATTCTTCATCTTGTTCTTCTCCTCTTTACAATCCTTTAGGACATGACTAGGTTGCCCACAATTCTAGCACTTCACCTTAGACTTCTTGCCAGGAGACTTTGATCTCCCTTCTAACTTGGATTTAGACTTCTTGTCCTTCTTCTTGCCTTTCTCTTTCGACCTTCCTCTAACAACAAGGGCCTCCTTCACCATCTTAGAAGATTTCCTTCTCATCTCTTCTGATAACAAAGAAGCAACAACATCTTCCATCTTGAAACTGGATGTTGTACTCCTAATAGCCATCACCAGGTGATCCCAAGAATCTGGCAAAGAACACAATAATAGTATACAGTGATCCTTTTCATCAATCTTCATGCCCACAAATGTTAACTATGCAATCAACATGTTGAATGTGTTCAAATGGTCAGCAACAGACCCTCCTTCCTATATTCTCAAAGCATATAGCTTCTTTCTCAAAAACAATTTATTCACCAACGACTTGCCCTGATAAATAGATGCTAGTCTCTTCCACAAGGAAGATGCAGTCTTCTCTTCATGCACATTCAGAAGAATGGAGTCTACCAAACAGAGCCTTATCAGCCCCTTATATTTTCTATCTGCAAGGTCCCAATCCTCTTGCTTCATGCTTGTAGGCTTCGCTCCAGACACAACAATCCAAAGATCACGATCAACCAATAGATCTTCCATCTTAAGTTTCCACAACTCAAAATTGCTGCCATTTAATTTCTCTATTTCAATCTTTTCTGAAATTCTTGCCATCTTAACCTATAATTCAAATTACCAAACTTATACAAGACTCCCACTGAACATAATTGACTCAAAAAACCCAACGTACCCACAAGGATAACACAACTAGCCAGGCTCTGATACCACTTGTAAGGAAAGCTAAGTGCGGAAACAACTCTCCTAATGTCAAAACCTCAGGGAAGAATGTAGAGATACTTTTAAATTTTCAATTATAGTCCAATTAAGATACACTTGAAAGCAATAACATAAACAAAGAATTAAAAATACACACAAGAACACCAGATTTACTTGGGAAAACCCTTACGGGAGACAAACCCACCACACCAAGAGAAGTCACTTTGTATTATAGTAATAAGAATTACATACAGAGATCAGACTTATCTTTTTGATGTTAGTTTATAGCAGCATTCACAATGATCAACCTTGTACAAAATATTCAACACTTGGAATTACATTCACTGATCACTCATCAAACTGATCATCCAACTGTTCATTCAACCATCGAACTAGACAACATCTCCAATTCCTGAGTATATCCATGACACCCCTATCTATCAAACTTCCTCTCAGTAACGGCCACAAAATTCCAACTGCTAGCGGTTCCCATTCAACTTCTCTGATTGGTCAAAGACAAACCACGTAGGATGGTCTCCCAATCGGTCAAAGGTGTTCACAATGTATTCACATGTCAGTGAAACACTAACCGTGTCTCCCCAATGCCACAAAGCCTGACTGTCGATATCGCCAAGAGTCAACCCCATTAGCAAGATGTTATACCAAGTTCACAAGATGCATCGACCTCAGCATTCTCATTGGCGAGACAATCACCATTTGATGAGACATCACACCGAAGTTACAAAGTCACATAGACATTAGCTTTCCATTTGGTGAGACTATCGCTACTCTCCAGGACATCACATTGATGTTCACAAGTTATTCTGAAGTTTCCAATAGTCAGCAAGACATACTGCTATTGCCAGGAGGTTACACTGATGTTCATACCCATTAGCGAGAGAGCCAATCGTTAGAAAGACTTCTTACCGAGACTTCCATGTTACCCCGATGAGCATCGGTGAGACAAGCATATGTCACCAAGAGTTTATAGCAAAGCCTCTGTGTTACCCTGAAGACTCCAAGTGAATGCTATTAGCGAGACTTTCCATATCGACAAGACTTCATAATGAACATCCAAGTCTCCTCGAGATCAGCATTCGGTGAGGCCAGCACCCATCGCCAAGACTTCACACTGAAGCCTTTGTGTTACCATGAAGACTCCAAGTGAATACTTATTGGCAAGACAACCCATATCAGTAAGACTTCATACCGAATGTCCAAGAATATCCTCGACACCGCTTGTCACCCAGAGTCTCCCCGATATCCAATAAGAATGACTTGTTAGCCAGAGATCTCCTCTCGGTAGAAGGTTACAACCAACACCACAAGTCATAGCAACATCACATGTCGGTAAGACAACAACAATGTCTCTGCAACATGAACAATTAACAAGATTACTAAACTGCTAGTCGACCAGACAACAATAAAGTCACACTGACTTTTCTCTTTTAGAGGTTTTAGCCTATGGGATTGAGACACATATTTCCAACACTCTTTGGTGCCACATATTGTTTTGAAATGGTTTTCTAGGTAACTTGTGGATTTCTGGCTAACAAGGATTGTTCTCTTTCTTGTACTATGTGCTTGGGGGTCTACACCAACATTTGGAGTTGTGTTAAGCTAATTTTGGGTCTTTCCTTATCTTGTTGAGAATTTCATTGAGTAAATTCAGTTGAAAGTATGTTTTTGGGCCGATTGGTAATGTGCTACACTTTTCTTCTACATGTTTCCTTATTGCCGACTTGGGATATTGTGCACCATCATGTGTGTTGTTTGGGAACACATTGGAAGATGTAATAAGATATTTTTGGTCCTCTCTATCTCCTAGATAGAACTTCCTTCACCATAATTATGTTTTTATGGCTGACTTGTTGGGATCATTGTTTTTATTCTATTCTTACAGAACTAATTGATGTTTTGAGATCTTGCAGAGGATATAAATGGAAGAAAAAAATAGTTGCAAGTTGATTGAGAGTGTGGTGGTGTGTGAGTATAGAATAATGTATTCATGGAAAAGAAAATTTAAATGTTCTTTAATGCCTTAGTCAACAAAGTGTATTGTTGACATATGTAATTCTAAATTTTCATGTATCCTTCTATCAAACAATGAGTCTCTTCAATAGGTCCCTATATCTTGCCTTAGGGTTGTGCATCTCATCCTACAATTCCTTTGTATCTTGCCCTAAGGTTGTACAACTTAGCTTGCAACTCTTTTAGGGAGCAGTGTGCTTCCTTAGGTAGCAAGCCTTAAAATAAAATTGTAGTTCTATAATCAATGAGCTTTATATATTGCGAGGTTTCTCACCATGGTTTTTTCCTTCTTGGATTTTCCACATATATCTAGTGTTATCTTGTGCACATGTGTGTTCATTTATTTATATTTCATTGTTGTTGAATTGATCAAGAGTTGTTGATTTGGTTAAGGGTTGCTGATCTTATTAAAATTTTGATTTTGCATTGTGTTGAAGGGTTTAAGTTTTTGAAGATAATAATTCACCCCCCACTTTGTTTCAGAGCTTTATTGCATCAAGTCAAGATCCTAACATCATGTTAAATCCTATGTGAGTTTATGTATGTTTAAGTTATCATTGTTTGTGAAGGCTAACCCTTGTTGTAGGTCTCCAAGCAATTCAAGCAATCAAGCGAACAAGATCAGAGACCTTGAAGTGATTTGCATGACTTCATTCCTTCAAGGAAGCTATTGAAGGGTGGTGAGTTGCAACACTTTATTGATTCATCATTCCTTCCTATCATTTATCTTTCCTATCATTGACATTGTCATTGTGGAAGTGGAAACACTAACATAGGATTTGACTAAGGAAAGCCCCTAAATGACACAACCTTTCCTCACTTCTGAATGTGTAGATTTCAAGTTTGGAGAGGGTTGAAGGAAATTTGAAGATCATTTTTCCATTGTTGCATTCAAAACCCTACACCTTGTCAAATCATGGAAACTCACCTATAAAATTATCTGATAATGATATAAACATTTTTTAGGTGGGAATCAAGAGCTCATACCTAACATCAAAGGATTTCAAAAAAAACATAAGACACCCCTACAAGGACAAAGATGCCCTTGGGTGACTATTTCCTCCTATAGTGACTCTGTGTTGGTGGATGTAGCCCAAGTTTGGGTGAACCATGTTAAAATTGTCTCTCACTGTTATTATTTTTGTGTATTTTTCATTCCTCTGTTTAATCTTTATTTGCATTTAATTGATATCTTCTGCATGCAATTCCTAACCCTTATATTTTCGTGCAAACTTTTATTATCATTTTTTGATTGTCAGTATCTTGGATTTTTCATATTAGGGCACATAGTGTAATTAGGCTAATCAATGCTAATCAATTTCAATCTATTCCAAGACTCAAAAATATGCAAATCCAGGTTTGATTGAATCACCTTCATGGTTGAAATTCAATATAATCACCTTGTTGATTTGCATCCTAATGTACCCTTGAAAAAGGATGAAATTAATCCTTGGTTTTATACATTAAACATAGGGTTCCCTTTTTCTTTGTTACATTTTGGTGAACCTGATGTGTTAACATTATATACCTTATGAAATTTGAAGTAAGTCATCCTAGATCTAGGTTTCACATTGCATTTTTTTTGCATTTCTCATTTAGGGTTTTCATTTTTCATTCATAAAAGATAAAATTCAAAAAATTGCATCTCATATTTCATCATAGGTTGTAATAGGATTACTTTCAATTATTTAGGTCAGATCTACATTCAAAATTGCATTCATAGTTATCATTTTCTGTTCAAGCATTGTTACACATTTGCATTTGAGTTATATTGTATTAAATTAAGCAAAATTTTGAAGAAATATTGAATTTTAGACCTATTTGCACACAAACAAAAAACACTTAGATAGTCTAATAAAATTTCAAACTTTCAGTTTTTAGAAGCCCTATTAAGGACATAGACACCCTTGGGTGCCTCTGTCCTACTACACTTAGATCAAAAAAATTTGTACAATTATTTGTCTTTGTGTCTTCAATCTATTTTTTCTTTTAGATATTTGATTTGGAATTCTCAACTGCATGTATTTAGGCATCTTTCATATAGTTCAAAAAATTAAAAAAATGTATTGTTTTGTTTCAAAATTGCATGAAAATTATCATTTTTAGACTTCTACATCTTAGAATTAGTCAATTGTGGCATTTTAGATTTGAAAATTGCATTCAAATTTGTCATTTATTACTAAAAACATCTCCAACATAATGGTACACTTGTATTTTGAATCACATTGGCATAAATTGAGTAAATTCTTGAAAAAACAATTCACTGCCAGACCTTTCTACAAGCATACCTAAGAACCTTAAACAATATTGAACACAACCAAAATTTGAAATTTACAAAAAGCGATGAATTCCATAGATGCTATATGATGACTTAGTCCACTTATGCTGACTTAGTCTTGCCATTTTGAGCCATTTTGAGCTGAAATTCACTATGTAGATTCTTTATTCTGGTCTTTGCTCAGCTCTAGCATCAATTTTTGAATATCAATCCTGTAACTATATTTTTTGCTAAAAACATTTCTAGATTGATCCATAGGATATAGCATCATGTTTTCATTGAAAAAATATTGTTATCATAATTCATGTTCTATTGTTAGATCTTGTTAAGAAATTTTTATTAGAAGCATGTTACAATGACTTTATTTCCCCTCTTTTGTTGTTTTTCATTGATCCCTCTCCCACAATCTCTCCTATGTGTGAGGTTAGCATAGTGCAAGAGAATACAATAATTGAAAATCATGATAATCATGTTTGTTCTTCTCCTGATATCTCTCCTATTTGTGAAGGTATCTTGGTGATAAAAGATCCAATCATTGAGCATCATGAGAATCTTGTTTATTTCTCTCCTCCTACCTATCCTCCTTTAATTATTGGACCTCCTAAAATTCCTCTAATTATTGGACCTCATTATAGGACCTCCTAAACCTTATGGCCATATCCTAAACTTTGTAAAATAACTGACTAGTAATCATGTGTTGAAGCAACCAAGTTATCATACTATTGCTCATAGATATAACACTATAAATAATAATCAACCAAAAAAACATGATCCATGCCATTACCTCAACCATACCTCCCACCCACACCTAACATTCTATAGTGTAGTGGTAGAGAATTTGATCTTGTTGAGCAACTTTGCAACACTCTTGTTAGGATCTCTTTGTGGGATTTAATTCAAACATCTCATGTTTACCATATCATGCTTAAAAATGCTCTGAAAAAAATTGTTTTCCCTCCTAGTGCACAACCAAATGATGTTGCAAATTTTCTTGAGAGCATGGAATTAGCTAGTGTGGACATTGTCTTTTATCAAAATAAATTATCCCCTTTGGAAACACAAAAAAAAATGATGCCCTGATGATAATAGTTGTTATTAACAAGGCCAAGATTAGGCATACCCTTATTGACAATGGTTCAGGGCTAAATGTTTGTAGTGTAAATATTTTGGACAAAATTGGGGCTGATAAGACTAAAATTTAACCAGATAATTTGTCCATCCATGGTTTTGATAATGTGGGAAAACAATCGCTTGGTGTGATAACATTACCTATTAAATTTGGTAAGGTTGTATTACAAAATCCCATCCATTTCATGCCCCATGAAATTTCATAAATATTCTCTTGGGTAGACCATGGATTCATGAAATGAAGGAGTTCATCCAATGCTTCATCATCTAATGAAATACACTTACAAAAATAGGGTTTACATGATAAAAGATGATCCAAAATTAGATTTTTTTACAAACTGAAATAGAAATGAAGGATCCTCTTAGAACATTGACACCAACTACACAAGTGGAACCTTTCCAAATTGAGGATAAAAATGAATGTATTTCATCGGTGATAAAGTTGTTGGATGATGATTGGGGTTCATTAGATTCCACACCTTCATTCATGGGGAATACAAGATTATAAAAAAAATAGAAAAAGAGAAAGAAGCTACAATGGTATCAACACAACCTATCATTGAAACATCAAATATTAGCAAAGAGGAAAACACAAAGTACACATCTACATATGAAGAAGATGATTTTGAAAAACCACCTTGTTCAAAATAAATGGAAGCCATTTATGGAAGAGGTTATCAAATTTTAAAATAATTTGGCTATAATGGAAAAGAATGTGGTATAAAAGAACAAGGAATTCGTGTACCCATAGAGCTCAACACACAAGAAACAAACAAATTTCTTGGTTTTTTTCCTTCAAAAATAATGAAAACATCTTCAATTAATCATACAAGAGTCAAATAGTATTAGATGCTTCTCCTTTCCATGTGGTAGTTATAGTATCACACAATACTTAATACCATGCATGGGGGTATAAATTTTAAGTTTTATGAAATAATATTTCATCTTGCAAGGAGCATCATATTATCATCCATTTTGGCTCACCTTTCTCCCTACACTTGGGGGGGAAAGGGGTGCTCAGCCTTGTGTTAGGTGCATTCCTTCTAGAAAGGGATCCCTTCCCATCTCCTTCAAATATTAGTGTAGTAAGTGTTGGTTGACAAATTTGTCGTAATGCAGAAAATAAATCAGATTGCTCAAATAGAAGAACTAACATCACCAAAAGTTGAGTCACTTGCAATGGTATTTGCAAGTGCTCTCTGCTTATTTTACAAGGTGCAACTACCTTCGAATGATATGCAATGAATGAGAAAAATAGGGTATGCTTTTAACTAGAAAGCAAAAAAGGTTCACAAACATTTACCCATAACCATGAAAGTAAATACGATAAGCAAATTCAGAATGAGAATAGTATAAACAAACAATACAAGGATCATTTGTCTTAAATCCATAATGAGAAATATGAAAAGAATGACTAGAGAATTTCTTTCAACAAATGAATTATCCTGGACTCAAATTCCCAGGAATAATCACATACTCAGCTTGATGTGATACATAAACATTAAAGAGATTACAACAAAGCACAATTCAGTTTCAATTAAAGAAAATACTGATAAACAAAAAGATTCAAAATATCCCCTTATTTCTTTAATGTTTATAAGTGAGCTAAAAGTCTCCCCTTCTGTACAATAAAACTGTGTTAAAAACCCCCAAAATTGCTATCTCTCTTCTCCTATTTCCCCCCTCTTCTCTTTTCTTTTTCATTTGGAAGTTTATATATAGGCACACCCAAAACTATTACATTACAAAAGTAACGGTCTTGAAAATGTCCAGAAGGTAAAAAGACTTCGAGATATAAAAAGTTTTAGAAAAGACGTTATCATTACATGTTGTGAAAATCCATGCATGTTGCTAAACCGCTGGAGGGGCCATAACCCTGAACAATTCCAACTGCATCTCCATGACCAAATTGTGAAATTCAACATGTTCTTCTTCTTTGTCTAAAACGAAGATCACCTGATTATACTTAGCATAGCTAGTCTTGTCTTTCCAGGCTAGTGAACGTAGTTTAGAAATGATGTCGAACTGTTCTTCCTCTAGCCAATTCAAATTAGGTTGCATGATAGGAACAAGTTCATCTTCCCATTCTATAACCTCACTAGGAAGTACCATCTTGAGAAGATTTTGGAACTAAAATTTTTTGTTACCTTTCCTTGCATGCAGGCTTGTTTAATTTTGGTGGCGAGAAGTGACCATTTGATTGGCCAAGAGAAATGTACCAACTTGCTATGAAATCCATTTCACCAACTTCCTCATTTAAGAGCTTTCCTTTTAGAGGATTTTAAAGATCACATTATATTTCAAATTAACATTCCAAAGCATTTGAGAAGACATTCCTTGAAGGCACAGTGTAACTTATTTAATGAATCGATGCCTTAAAAGTTGTGCACATGGAAAAATCATCTAGTCGCAGAGAAGTAGAACTTAATAATCATCAATCAGAAGTTTTAGAGTTTCACGAACTTTTGATATCCCGTCTACATAGCATATCACCCTGAAGGTTATGGTTGGGTGGTTCTAGAATTTTAGAACCTCGCAGCCTAGTTAAGGAACTCAGTAGGGCCGCTATTAGTTACAAAATTTGTTAGAACCATGATTTTGAATATACATGGGATTAACAGAGGCACAAATCAAAGGATTTTTATATGTGTCTTAGAATTTAATATTTAAAATTTCATAAGTAATAGTAAGTACACTAAATTTTTAAGGGGGCCATATAGTCCCCCACTTATTTTTTACATAAGAAAGGGTTGCCTTTTAGTGATGATATCAATAAAATCCTAGGAAGTGTGACCTTCTCAATAAAAGTGTGGCCTTTTTGATTGATGATAGTGTCTCCTTTGTGGGATATTAGGCTTGATGTTGTATAGGAGAAAATTTACACCCTTTATGCAGATTCCCTTGTTACACATCCTCACTTTAGAAAACCAAGTCTGAAGGCAAAATTCCACATCAGTAAGTTGTGTTCCTTCCACTTGGCATCTGTTTGTTGTGTCGGTAGAAGAATATTTGTCATTGATGCTCGTGTGGTGCGTAGATGTCCATGTGGCACGCTTATGTCCTTGACAGATTCTTGCATCTTAAGCTAGCAGAGGCATTACACTTCCCATTGGGAACGGTTTGTAACATGCCTCTTCGACCAATCGACCCCAAAAATGGCAGATTCTCTCTCGTCTCCTTCAAATTATTCCATTCTTCATTCAACTCATCTCTTTTTGCAATCTTCAAGCATTCACTTCATCCTGTTTCACAGTTTCTCAACATTTTTCTAGGATTCTCAACACTCCATTGCAACAAAAACACTCCATCAACTCTGTTAAGCAAGTGTGAAGCAAGCCATTGCAATAGCAGCTTGAGGTTTTGTAACACCTCCCTTCATCACAATTGAGGATATGGTGATTGTTCAAGCTCCCTTTCTCCATCATTAGCTAGTGAGCTCTTGGTGGAGGTGGTAATGTTCTCACTCCTTTGATTTATGATTTGGTTGAGTAGCTATATATTATTTTGTAGTGTCATTCATGTACTTCCTTTACTTATTTACCATACATTTCTCTATCATTTCTATTTGGTTTTCCGTGGAGGTGGAAACACCAAAACGGGGGTCTAATTGAGGCAGATCCCTATACAGCCCCAACAAATTTCCCCTCTTTCTTATGTGTAGGTGGACATGCATTTGGAGCTAACTGAAGAATAGACAATTTTGTGAGGTTATCTTTGTCACCTTAGTTCTAGTCTATTTAATTTATCATTTTAGTATCTATTTTGCATACTTCCTCATTTTGTTTTTACCATCTAGACTGAAGTAGCTAGGCTGTTAGTAGGTATTTTTGGAAATTTTACTATGTTCACTATTTTCTGGCCATACGAACACCAGCATGCTTGAGAGATGCCACCGCATCGCGCTGACGTCCCATAATTACACTACCTTCCTCAGACATAGAGCTGTTTGAGGCACAAAAATGACTCCAAAAAGCTAGCTCACCTAGCCCAAACTAAAGTTCGAGCCTACAGATTGATCTAAGGACTTTATAGTCCTCATCATTCTCATCCCCCATTTCAAACACCCCTTTAGAGTGAGGTAAGTTAGGGAAGCCTTCCGCTCTTGGCTCTTTGTGACCTGGGACCTTGACATGGTTGGTCCCCCTCTCTTACATTTTTGGTGAACTCAACGTGAACCATTTTGGTTCTATTTAGTGATACAAAAATATCCTTTCCTCATATTCTAGGAGTGTTGTAGGTGTGAGTGTTGTGAGGCCTTTTCCTTACAACCCAACCTGTGACCCCTAGTAGGTGTAGTTGGAAGGTTTCAAAAGTATTGCACAATGAAACCTTAATTGGGTCACTATCTTATCTTGCAACCTTTGGGGAGCCTTGTGAGAGTGTCATTTATTGCATGGGATGGCCTCTTTCCTACATCAAACTATCCCCTCTGTGCATCCTGTGAGCAGTGGTACTGGCATAACCTTCACCTCGCAGGATCTGCCGATGGGTTTTAATAGGGAACCATCTCCTTTCTACATCCCTATGCAAATCAACAAAAACATCATATCAGGTGTTCTCATTGATCCGACATCTGAAGTAAACATCATAACTGAGGAGATCATGCTAATCAACTTTTTGCGTAAAGATGGGTATGATTCACCTATGAGCACCATCCACATGCATGAACTTTTCATACCTCCTTTAGGTAGTATTATTTTTTGAATTTTGGTCAGACCCAAATCCATGAAGCTTTTGTTCAAAATAATCCTTGGATTTGAACTCTTTAGAGTGAAACTAGGTATCCCTTGGTTAGTAGCTATGAATGCAGTGCCCTCAGTTGTGCATAAATGTTTAAAATTTATCCACAAGGGTTCCATGCATGTAATTCATGACACTGGTTATGAACCACCGATTGCCCGTGGTAGTTACTCCTTGGATTACTCTTGGCTTACGCCCGTGGGTCCTCTTCTACCTAGGAAGGACCTTTTTTATTGAGCTTATCAAAACTACAAGAGAGGATGCTTAACATTGAGAGTGAGATACCCCCATCGCCTTATGCTATTTCACATAGGGCTTGATTGAAAGCTGAGAGTGAGATCCTCCTTCTTCCTCTTCTTCTGTTCATCCTGATGCTTCCTCTCACCATATTGTGGTACGATTAGATTCCATTCTACATTTGTGAGAGAATCCTATGGTGTCCACTTGGCGAAAGCCCAAGTGTCCCGTGTTTGAGCTTCTTGTTTTTCCCATGAAGCCTAGGCCTGTTCAGTATAGCAGGAAGAAAGGTACTTGTGGGGAATCTTCTATGTCTCAGCCTTTGTGGCCTCCTACCACTTCTTCTCCCAAGGTAGTAAATGGGAAGAGGCCCACTTCTGAGGCACTAGAGTTGACTCCCTCGTCGCTTCTCAACCCGCTCCTCCTAATCCCATTTAGGAGCCTATCTCTCCACTGTAAATAGCTTTGGGGGACACTCCTATGGTTGAGGAGGAGCCTTATGTTCCTTCACAAACTCTGGTCTCTAGCTTGAAGAGTCATAGAAACTTCCTTGCACATGAGTACAAGCACTAGCGAAAGGATCTCGCAACTAAGCAAGCTGCCTTACAGAGGAAGGAAGAGGAGACAACCACCCCTATATCAAGGCCTCCTACCACGTCCTCCTCTCTCCTCCCCTCAGCTTCTATTCAACCAATCTCCCCATCAAATTTGGATTTTTCTATGAGTATGAATGCACTTGACCCTAAAAGGTGCAGGTGTTCATCACTCCTTCATTGGAGCCGCCCTTGTTGATGTCTCTTCTAGATGTTCTACCTTTCCCAAAACCTGTAGATATGCTGAACACTTTAGTGGTATCTGCTATTGTTTTCTCTTCCTCCTCTTCCTCTGCGTCTCTTGCCTCGTCTATGGGGAGTTCATGTCCCTCGATGGAGTAGAAGCTAGGGAGTGGTCCTTCCAGCAACAAAGGACATAAGAGGATTCCACCTTCAAAAGGTGGTCTCGCACAAACTTGTTATGTTTTAGTAATAGAACCAGTCCTGACTTCCCTTGAGTTTGTCACTGCTCCTGAGTCACTCGGTGAGCCTAGTGGTGAAACTTAGGCAGAATTTTCCCCATCCATTGAGGTACGACATGGAACTCTAGTGAAGTGCATGTTTAACTCTCTAGATGAAGTTTTGGCCTTGTCAACGATCTTCATGAAATCATTAACCATAGCTGCATGAGAGCCGAGTGGAGGAGACCTTGCGGGGCCTTCTTCCTTAGCCCTTGTTGTGGGAGGGTCAAAATCTCCTCCTCTTAACATCCCACCACTATAGGCTCATCCTCCTTCCCCCTATGATGACCTAGAGTGGGAAGTGAATGACCTCTTGGTCGATTAATGTTAGGGGGAGGACCCTTCTTTATCTTTAGATTGGATGTGTGTGTGTTGTGATGTGTTTCCCCCATGATCATGCTATGTGTTTCTGGATGACCCTTTCCACCCTTGTTGGTGCTTGGATATAGGAGTAGTTTTTGTGTTGTAAACCTTCTTCTATTTGTATCATCATTCTTCCATGTTTGTGATTGATTTTTGGAAAATTGGGGATAATGCAAAGTGTTGGGGGCATTTAGGCTTCCCTTCCATGTTGACACAATTTTTTATTTTTACTTTGTCTTCTTGTGTATTCTTCACATGGTCTGATATAGTAGGGGGTTGATGGAAGTTCATTTTATATACTATTATTATACTTATATATATTTATGAGTAGCTTTGACCCTGAAATATCATATCACCCCTATGCCCTTTGTTGGTGTTCATTTCTCTTTTTTCGCTCTTTTCTTATCTTTCTCTCTTCTTTGCTTGAGTTGTCCCTTTCATGTGTGACAATGCCATTTCTATACCACTTCAATTTTTACAAAATGCATTCATTTCCAAACAAATATTTTCTCAATAATCTTCGCAAACTTTTTTCAAAGAATTGTATTGTTGACTTGAAACCCTAATGGAACATGTTTTCTTCATCATGGGTTCATAAAGAAAGAACTTGAGACCTTTTCTTTGAGGTGGGAGAAAATTTGACCTTCCCCTCATGAGGGGGCATTTTCTTTCTTTCAAATTCCTTGATGAAGTGAACATATTTTGAAAGGATTTCTTGATGATGAATTGATTTGAGAAAGAAACATCTCTTCTTCACTTTCAAATAGCGCATCTATTGAGTGGACCCATTTCTTCACGTCGGGTTCCCAAGTGACCCCTTTGAAAGTTTTCCAATCTATCAATGGTCTGCATGACTGTCTACTTACTTTCCTATGTGATTGCTCTTAGAAATGTTCTACCTACAGGTAAACATGTTGCTTCATAGGTGTGCCTGTGAAGCCACTTTCTGACTCTACGAAGTCCCCTTCCTTGGGTTTCCTCCATGTGAGAGATCTTGGGGGATACCTCCTTGTAGGTTTGTGGGCCTATAGGGAGCTTATTTTGAGCTTCCTCCATGCGATACATCTTGGGGGTCACTTCACTGCAAGTCTGTAGGCCTATAGGGAATTTTTTTTTGAGGTTTCCTTCATGTGAGAGATCTTGGAGGACACCTTCCCTGTAGGTCTGTGGGCCTGTAGGGTGCTTCATTTGGGTTTCCTTCATGTGAGAGATCTTGGAGGAAACCTTCCCTATAGGTCTACAGGCCTATAGGGTGCTTCCTTTAGTTTTCCTTCATGTGAGAGATCTTGGAGGACACCTTCCCTGTAGGTCTACAGGCATGTAGGGCACTTTCTTTGGATTTCCTTCATGTGAGAGATCTTGGAGAACACCTTCCTTGCAGGTCTACGAGCCTGTGAGGTGCTTACTTCTTGGGGCTTCCTTCATGTGAGAGATATTGGGGGTTGCCTCCTTGTAGGTCTACGAACCCATAAGATGCTTTCAATCTATAGCTTCATAGTTCTATGGGGCTATGGAATCCTTTGCCTACCCTGCGCTTTCAAGCTCGTCAGATTGCGGTTTGCTTCCTTGAAGGTTTAGGTATAAATTTCTAACCCTATCCACTCTTTAATCTACTTTACCGAAGCAATCATCAGTATTCATGCTTGCTAAAGTGGGAGAAAAATGTATAGGGGTGAATTTTCACCCTTTACACAGATTCCTCTTTTACACATCCTCACCTTAGAAAACCAAATCTGAAGGAAAAATTCCACATCAGCAAGTTTCCTTCCTTCCACTTGGAATCTATCTGTTATTTTGGTAGAATAATATTTGTTAGGGATGCCCATGTGGCGCACAGATGTCCCTGTGGCGTGGTTACGTCCCTGATGGATTCCCGTGTCTAAAGTTGGCATAGGTGTTACACTTCCTATTGGGAACGGTTTGTAACATCCCTCTTCAACCAACTGACCCTAAAAATGGTAGATTCTCTCTCTTCTCCTTCAAATTCTTCCATTCTTCATTCAACTCATCTCTTTTTGCAATCTTCAAGCATTTACTTCATCCTCCTTCATAGTTTCTTAGTATTTTTCCAACATTTTCAACACTCCATTGCAGCAACAAAACTCCATCAACTTGTTGACGTGTCCTTTGGCACAACAACATGCAAAAAAAATATTGCTACTCTGTTTCTCCTGAAAGAGAAAGATAACACATGGATATCTTAGCTCCCAAGGTCTTTATAGTTGGTTCTCAACTGTGTTGATGTCCCTCAGTGGTCAATGTAATAGTAATGTTCAAGGGGCCTACTGGTGTGAGCTTCTAGATTGTTCTAAGGTCAAGCATGAAATAAAACCTAATTTAACTAGGGTTTTTAAAGAAACAACAAAAGATAGACTAGGGTTTTGGGACAGAAAAGAACAATAATTCATCCAATTTTAACCAGATTTGTTAGCTTCAAGGAATTTGTTAACTGAAACTTTAGAAAAAAGTAAACTTGTGATTGACACACAACCACTTTCATTCATAGTGCTAATTCAAATAATAGATTTTAAGTTACCATTTAAATAAAACACAAAATAGCATTTCACTCCTTGAATACTTCACAAATCAAATGATCAACTTAAGACAAATATCATTCAAGAACACAATATGAAGTAGATTAAACTCTGATTGCTTCTACTTTTACTGAAACAGATAAGCAATGTTTACAAGGCTGGCACAATCACTAGTGTATAGAGAATCTATGATTCCAGATTGTTTCCAACTACACTAAGAGAACTTAGAAAATACATTGCAACCAATACTGAATCTTACTACTAGACAAGAAGACAAAAGAAGCTCTCATTACTAAGAATCAAGATGCAACTCTATCTCCTTCTTTTAACTGACTAAGAAGTTCCCTATCTACCACTTTTCTAACTGTCTCTTAAAAGTTCTAACCTTTAAAAAAAGGAAAGAATGCCATATATACAAAATGTACCAAAAGAATGCACTGTCCCCCTGCATTAGGGTTTTTACAAAATATCTACTTTAGGAGAGCAGGCTCTCAGATATTTCTGAGGAGGGTCAAAGCTACATACAATGTGAAGCCCTGCTGTCTATGTTGATGAAGGATTTCTATCCTCAGGAGAAGCCTTTTTAGATCTTTTTGGCAGCTGCAACATTAACTCTTCTGTCTTCATGTCCACCTTCGAACTCTGTTGGGGTTTCCTTGAATGCTCATAATATCTCCATCAATACTAATCTACCTCTTTTCCAGTAGTCACTACAATTGTCCCTATGAGTCACAGTTTCTTCTTCCCTTTGGCTTTGTTGTGCAGTTTTTCGCACACATGCCCCGCTGGAAGCATGGACCCTCTTTCTGTTCGGTTTTGGTGTTTTGGTGTTTTCTTTTGAGGTTTTGTCTAGTTTCGGCATGTGCTTAAAATGTTTATTTTGAATGCCTAGGTGTTTCCCCCAAGTTATTCATTGAAAATCTTGAGTTTTGGGTGAATTTTGGGCTTTTGCTTGGATTCGAGATTTTCCGCCCTGGTCAGATTTTCTCGGATCCTACTTGGACTCCGGCTGGACCCGTGTTTTTTGGGGATTTTCAGTATTCACGAATTTCTGCGTGGGCTAGATTTTCCCGGATTCCGCCCTGTCATCGGCTTCCCAAAATTCCTTTTATGACTATCCTATCAATTGTGTTGTTGGCTTCGTGCATGCTTTGAGGGGTGTATCTAACTTGGTTTCTGGGTCTCTTGGATTATTTCATGCTGGGGTTGTTTAGTATTGCATCATTTGTCATCTCCTAGCTGAGTTCTAAGCTTTCCTATGTGCTAATGGCGGGTGAATAGGGTTTCTGACTAGGGGAAATCTCATTTCAAGTTATGTCATCTTAAAACGGGCCTAAAATGCAAGAGAAAATCTAGGAAAGGTCCATCCCTGACTTGTCCTAAGTTAAATGGTTGAAATTCTACGTTGGTTCAGTGTCTGGAGGAAATCGGGACTATCTATCCCTTCTGAATTTTAGTTGTTGTAACCCTTTGAGGTCGGTCAGATGTCATGTAGATCTTTCTATGTCACGTCGAAGCCCTTCATGGGTTTGCATTTGGTCGCCCGGACACTGCAATTCTCATGTCGAAAGTCTTTCTGTCGGCAAGACAAACCCCATCGTCGAGAGCTCATAGTGAGTTCCTTTCATCTTGTCGATCTTCTGTTTTGTTGTTGAGACCTCCCCCTTTCGGTGAGACCCTTCGATGAACATCCTGCTCTTGTCGAGTGACCTTCTATTAGGGAGACATTCATGCTTCGCTGAGACCTTCCAACAAGATCATTACTCTTTCCAAAGCCTTCACTTTCAGCGAGACTCCTAACATTCTCCAGGACTTCATAGTGAAACCTTCCTCTTGGCGAGCCCAGATCTTCTGTCGGGTGACTTCATAATGTCAGAAAGAGGTTATGCCGATGGAACTCTTCATCGACAAAACATAATGTAGTCACTAGGACCTCTAGCCAAACTCAAGCGCTTCATCAAAAGCCCTCCTAAGTCCATCCATTCATTGTGACCATATCTTTCTCACACCGAAGTTCTCTCATGTTCTATCGCTAGTTGGCGAGACCAAAAGAAGTTGTTGAGACCTTACCCTGACTACCCACTAGTCACATCGTGATGTTCCCCATCGCCGTTCGGCAAGACTCGATAAGTTCGCTGAGACATCATATAGATAAAATTTAGTCTGGCTGAAGTTATTGCTTAAACTTTGGTGGTCAGAGAAGACAAGGGTGATTCGTTGTGACTTTATACCGAAGAAATTCTCTCATCAACTTGACTTTCACATTTTCTTTCGGTGAGATGTGCCCCACTCGGCGTGACTTCATCTCAAATGAAATTTGCTTTGCCGAAGTACTTACCTTCGCACCATTTGGTTCGAAATTGTGCCTTAACCGCGGATTTCCGTCGAGTCCGGATTTCTTCGAAATCTGCCATCCCTCTAAATTCCCAAAAATCCTCTTTGGCCCGTTCTTCGCGGAAGTCCGTCCCTCACAAATTTCCCCGAAATTTGATGAAACATAAAGGAACATGAAATAATTGGATTTGTTTATAATTTGTGATGCATTTAATGATTATTTCATGTCATATTTGGATCTCTCATGTGATTTATTGATGAGAAATGATCAGATTTGATAGTTAAGTAGGTGTTTCCTGGTTATTCCATTGGAATCCGATCGGTCAGGATTTTCCCAAAATTCCTCTCTGGCTCAGATTCCACGGATGGCCCTGAAAACCTAAAATTTATGGGATCATTTCATATGAGATTTAATGGCATTTTGGTTGCAGGAGATGCAGTCTAACGATGTATTGTTGGATTAACATTGGTTTCCTATGGTTTTTGTTATGGTTTTCTTGACAAATGCAGGCTGAATCTAGCAAAGCAGCAGCTAGTTCCTCATTGTCTGATGCAGAGGATTAAGCTGGACATTAAGAGTAGGATCCCTGAGAAAAAAGTCACTGCAGATTAGGTAGAGGGTGTTGAAGAAGATTTACAAATAGGGAAGACACATTGGTAACACCCTGAGCGGTGTCTACAATGGCTGCATTGCTTTTCGAGATAATGACAGGAAGAAGGAAGATCGCACCCAAGTATTTGAATCTAGAGCAGTTGAGAGAATGGTGGCAGGATGTTTATGCACCAAGTAATGATGATTCTGTGTTCAAGCGCTAGCTAGATGATACAACCACCTACCTTGTAGTCGTCGATAGGTATTTGGCATGTAAAGTAGACTGGGGTAAGTTGGTCAAGCGGTCAAAGAAGAGGAGATTGCATCCATTAAGAATCGACTTAGGGTTTTCCCCTGCCACCTGTGATGGACTTGGATGCAATGTTCTTGAAAGTACATGAAGAGCCAGATTAGAATGGAGATAATAGGGAAGGGAGCTAATGATAGGCTGCAGTACAATTTGTGCCTCCCTACTACCTTCCCACGTGTTTGTCCGAACTGCATTGCAGATCTCAGGCCGACTTGGACGGGATGTGCATTTAGTGCTTATTTGACTGACTGTGGGTTTCTCTTGACCGAGTTGTTGTGCCATTAATGCTGCAGAACCCTTGCTTGGCTGACGTTTCCTAGGGAATTCTATATATTGGGCACTTCACCTTATTTGTAAAAGGTTAGAATGGTTAGAAATAGTTAGATGGTTAGAGAGAAAAATAGTTACAAGTAGAGGTAGTTAGTAGCAAGTAGGTATTCTCAAGCAAATGTTGTAAAAGAAATCTAGAATTGTTGCTAGAGTGGACAATTTGAATACAAGAAATGACATTTTGATTTGGTGCCATACTTGTCTTCTTTTGTTTTGCATGGTTCTTTTTATTCTATCTTTAAAATTGCTTTGAGAAGGTTCATGTTTAGATTAGTTTTGGGTTCGATAATGTTTGTGATTTAATACTTGAATGTTGCAGCAATCCTTTAGTCCATACTTTTCACAACCAACTGACTGTTAGTTGCTTTGCAAAGTTAGCCTCGACTTCATATTCTGTGTGCCTAGTTCGATTGTGAAGATTTGTTCATTTCAACTGCAAAAAGGGTTGTTGAATGAATGTTCATGATTTGAAAATCTTAACACCTTAGAAGATTGCACTGTTTTCTGTGAGATTGTAGATTTATCTTGGTCAAGCAGAGATCGGTTTTAGAGGGATTGGTCCATTCGAGTGTTGGTTACCTTCATTATCGATCTTAGGAGTAATGTTAGGTTTAGAACTCTCTCTGAAACCCTTATCCTTTTTTTATTTCTTTGATTATTGGGTTAAATCTAGGATTGAAGCACCATCAGATTGTTAGATCTGATAAAATTGATTCAGCATTTTGCTTGTAGTAAGGTCCCATTGTGATTACCGTTGTTTTCTAACATTTCAAGCACTGGAGTTGTTTATAATCGCCACATCTGACATTAGGGAGACCTGGGGTCCCTTGAGGCTTGCCGATAGAGATTTACTCTTTGAAGAGAGACAGATATCATATTCGGTTCGCTGTTATTGTGCGTAAAAACATGATCAACAATTTCATTTCTAAACCGATGTTTGAGAGTAATGATTTTTGGATTGGACTTTCTCATTTTGATATTATATGGTTTCAAGTTTTTCCCAGATTTCTTGAGTAGACTTGCAATGCATGAATTTAATAAACACATCTTTAGTTAAACCACACAAGATGGCATGCTTTTCTCTAGCATTAGTTTCATACCTCTTTTTCTCAGCAACATCTGTAGGTATTATGGCTGGTATAGTGTACCCATTTAATACAATTCTCCAAACATCAAGATCAATTGAAACTAGATATGCTTCCATTATGATTTTCCAGAACACATAATCCATTCCATCAAAAGTGGAGCTCTAGTTAAGAAGTACCTTCTTGAGAATGTGACATTTTAAATAGACTCCAAGACCTAATCAATCCTAGGTGGTTTAGACCTATTAGAGGACCCTACTGATACCAATTGTTGGAGGAAAATGACACCAGAGGGGTGAATCAGTGTCTTAACAAATTTAAACATTTTTCTTAAAATAAAACCATAGCTCGGATCTGATCTCAATATTAAAATGATTCATGCATTCATGAGTTGAATGTAATCATTCATAAACATAATTGAGAAATGTAATAACCAAACAATGAACAAAGCAGTAACAACTCAGTAAAGCAGTGAGACCACAAAAGAACAAAGAGACACAAGATTTTGCTGAGTGGAAAACCCTCCTGGGGTATAAAAACCACTCCTAAAATGCCTTGCAGGCTTAATATTTTTAATCCATTGTTCACAATGCCTTATAGGCTAATTTTTTGAGCACCCACTCAAGGAGTACCAACCCCTCAAATTATATTTCTGAACAATAATAATATCTCAGAGGATCTCTCTATTTTCAGTTAAGCTCATAAAACTCAGTTTTCTCATCTACCTAATACCCTAAGAATTCAAATATTGAATCCTCAAAATATTACATAGAGAAGAATTACAATATTGCTCTGCATCATATTTTTCAGTTTTTGTATAACAGAGCTTTTACATTTCATTTCTTGATACAGCCAGTACAATATCTCAGAATCAAAAAACCAGAAGTCTCACAGTGTTCACAACACTGTATTTATATATGTTTATAAGTATGTCTGTCAAAAATTCTTCAAAGAATGCGTTGTTCAAAGGAATCTGAAACGACCTTGTTGTTTTTAGAATATGTGCCAGTGAATAATCATTTGTAATGCCTAAACAATAGGCTATAATTAAACTTTGTCAAGGATATATCACAACTCTTTTTCAAAAATGCTAGTGTATTAACAAAAACCTAGATCAAGTGTAGTCATCTTTATAAAAAAAAGACCATTTGAAACTAATTTTAGAATACCCATAAGCTAAAACCCTTATTTCTAAAATGAATAAAGTGAGTCAACAAAGAAACTGACTGAACCTTTTAAGATGCCCGACTACCCACTAAATGAAATTCATAAAACTTCAATAATTTATCAAGACGTGGTCTATTACAATAGTTATTGAAATGTATTGACTTCTGACAAGCAAAAAATGCTTTTACCAATGCTGATCGAGCAAGAATAAACGAGTAACTTGTCTTTTTCTGAGAGCAAATTTGAATGATGAAAAGAGTTACTTGATAATGATGAAAGAATCTGAAAAATTATATCATTAGAGACTATTTTAGAAGAATTTACCAACCCAGTATGAAATTCCATCAAATCTTCTTCCTCTTTCGTGCTCTTGTCCAATAGAACTCAACAACCATACTAATTTTGTTTCCTCTTACAACCGTTACAACCAGTTGGAAGAAAAGAGCAATAATGAAATCAAAGAAACAATACTTCATGGCGGTGGTGAGACTAGGGTTTCATACCCAACCAAATGAATATCCTCAAAATAGTTTACCATGACATGCTTTCACTTCATTCGAATCACTTTGTTGAAATGAAGAGTGACTTGAAGTCCACACTAAGTCAAGAAAAATAATAATGATCAATTTCAAAGATGATTAAATTCGTTGTCCAAAGGAAATGCCGACCACTTTATAACCATCATGTATAACATGCTAAGAGTTGACTCACCAAGTAACCCATAATTAGTCAATGATTCTCAAAATTCTGACTATATAATTACCTCTCAATCATGCTATCAACACATGATGAATATCATTCAAGCTGAGCCAAATAAAATTCCATTGAACATTGCTAAGAAAAACCCAATAGGGTTAAGTAGATGTCGACCAAATTATTTCTGACTTGAAAATTTTTCCACAAGGTTCATTAAAGTGAATATCTTATACTGAAAATGAAAGCATTGATGTCTCATAATCAAGTTCCATTGAGTCAAATGAATCAATAATCAAACTATCTGAAATGAAGCAATATATTGAAGCATTGAACCAAATATGTGCCATGATCATCAATAATATACCAACTCAAACCAAAACTAAGTAAACAATGAATCATTATACCTAAACGTGTGAAGTACCAAGTTTAGAATTCTAAAACTGAAAAGAGCCCTAAATCTGAAAACCAATACCATAACCCAATTACATGTACAAATAGGATAACATGTATCTACATGAAGCTCAAACTGATCAGTACCATAAAGAAATGACAAATCTAAATGTAGACTAAATATTAATGTAACCCAAAGCCATAAAACTGTCCACTGATAGCTAGAATAGAGTCAATAAATATGCCAAGACCAAAAAACATATTATCAATTTTGTCATCAAATTTGTACCATGATAAAGCCTAAAGATCCAACCTGAGACTGTCAACAAAGAGAACCAACTGAAAGAGATTTTGTCATCAAGGACAAACCATAAACACAACTGAAATCCAAACGTGATGGTTGTTGAAGAAAGTTAATGGTGGGAGATAAATGAGGTGGCCACATCTAGACCATCCCCTGCACACTCATTTGTTCTTATTGCTTATTAAAATAATCACACGGGCTGGAAGGTGGTTGCCATGTGTCTCCTCTGATGATGGGCCTGATGGTTTCAAATGGTTAGCATTGTTGAGTTGTCAATGGAATCAACAGTCGATAGTAGGTGATGTGGATTAATCTTGACCACTCCCCGCTATACCATATGGGTCCCACCTTTCCTACTAGATTCCTAATGAGGAAGTAGGCATATGCCACATGGAATAATCCAAATGACATGGAAGAATTGGCACATGGGAAAATATTTAATTAAATAACTCAACACAAGGCATGGAAAATAAAGAGTGGTTACTAATGTAGATATATTGCATGTGCTTAAAGATCTTTTAATCTGAGCCATAGATTTTGTATGAATGATAAAGATGTGGGTAACTAATAAGTATGTATTAAGAAGCCTAGAGATCTAATTTCAAACTCTCCCCATCTCCTTGTTGACGAAATTTGCATGCGAGTTATGACTCACAAGGGTGAGGAGAAAAGTACACGTGGATCAGGGCTATAGAAACAAAGAGATGGTGGAGCCCATGTACTACTAACAAGTGGTTTCACGTGGCCTCCTATCATTTGGTAAGTATTGTGGCTGTGTATAGTCAGATCTTTCATAATAAGTTGGTCAAATCTAGATCGTCAATCAATTAATACTCCAAAAGGATCAATGGTTGCCATTCAAAACTTAGCTAAGGGCAAGTGAGCCATTCTGGTTCATGCAAGTGAGCCTTAATAACTGAAAGGACATTGATCTATTGAAGTAAGGAGCTGCATAATTATTAATATTTTTCTTGAAGGCATAATTTAGCATTGAAAAATATACTCAAAACACTCAAGGAGCTCATGTTGTGGTCTCTTAATATTTGCTGACGTCGGAACCAAGGTGGTCAACCTATGAAAAAAACCAACAAGTGAATTGTTTCCCTCTTTCCAACATTATTGATAAGTTGTGGCTCTTTGAGCTTGAGTCTATTAGGGTTTTCTCAGTGCAACATTTTTAAGGTTTGATGTTCATAAAGAAGAATTTTTTAATTCTACATTTGCATAATTCATGTCAAACCTTCAAAAAAATTCATAGGCCTTGTTCAGATAAACCAAAAGCCCTACCTTGTAGTACCTCTTGTGTTATGGCTCCTAAAATAAAAGTGCCTTTGTATAAAGGGGAAGCTTCTTCTCCCAAAAGACCTTTAAATAAAGACCTCATGGATCGGTTACCACCCTCAACCAGTGAAAAATATAAAGGACAATTGATTCCCAAAGGTCTGCAAGTAGTAGAGGGTCTATTTGATAGGAGATGTTCAATTAGGGATGCCAAATTACCTTATACTAGATGGGAATTGTTTTATAGTTGGTTCAAGAATAGAAATATGGGTATCCCAGTAGGAAACCCTTGAAACTATGACCTGGGAAAGTTGATTGTGCCAAATGTTTATATGGATATTGAATTTCTTAAGGCAATAGCTACTAATTATGACCCAGTCACGAGGACTATAAGAACATATGATTGGAAAGAAATGGTCAAAATAACTAAGGAGGAATTGGGTTTTGTTTTCAAGCTCACTAGATGGAGTGATGAAATGCATAAGATAAATGAAGACACTCTTAATAAAGAGTATGATAAAACCATGATTTCATTCAGACTCCATGTCCTACCAAGATTCTTAGTAGAAATGATAGGTCAGAAGATTGTAATAGGACCACATGATAAAGAGAATTTCCTAGTTAAGTATTGTGTTTCCTAATTCAAAAGGACTTTCTATTCCATTTTCCAAATAATTGGTTATGATTCTATCTCTGGAATGCCAATGGCATGGGTGTATATGGCTACCCATATCTAAAAGCCCCAATATTGTGCAGTATATGACTATGTGGGGTTTCTTTTAGAAATAATGCATGAAGGACTAACAAGGTTGAAGATGGGTGAATCAGGAGTGAGATTCAATTGGTATTCATTATTGATGCACATGTTTCTATAGAAGGGTGTAGTTTACTTTGGACACAATATTGTCTTGGAAAGAAAGGCGGGTGACTTGGATCTTCCCATGCAATGTTGGACCACAGACTTGGACAAAGATGATAGGACATATGACTATGTGACATTCCAAAAATTTTTTGCTTCTGAATTGAAGAGAGTTTTGATTGTGAAATTATCCAGAATTCCCATGGCCCCACATGATTTCTTAAGACCCAAGGAGAGAAAGCTCGAGCTAGGAGTTGATCATAATTAGGGAGATGTTATTTCATACCCTGAATACACTATCTTAAGAGTATATGGTTCCATGGTAGCACCTCACTTGCTGCCAAAGTTTGTGCAAGAAAGAATTGGTTTCCTTGAGGTTATGTGGCAATTGGGAAGTGTAGAAAATGAACACTTATTGAATCAAGGAAAAGGAACTTTCTTTCCTTCGTACACTTGTTTCTCTAATTTTTTAATGACTAAGGGAGGTTAGAATAACATCGTTGATATACTCAAAACATACCACATGCAAAGGTAAATTGAGTGTCAGATATGACCCTGAAGGTTTTATGGCTTGGTTAAAAGAAAGAAACAAGATCTACAAATTTTTCCACATTTTCTAGTATCTGTCAGATGTAATTAAAAATGTGTCAGACACTTTGGAGTAGGAGAATATATTAGCAAGATGGATTGCATTCAATAAAATGAAAAGAAAAATAAAGCAAGAAGAACCTGATTTCAAAATACTCCCAAAGGCTGAAGATATAATACAAAAGGTGGAGCATGTAGCAAGAAATTTTGATTCAATAGTGGGCCACCTTGAAACTAAAGGGGTAATAGGTAAAGATAAACGGAAAGCTCCAACTATAGAAGGACCAAGTGGAGGAGAAATCCATACTATAGGAGAAGAATCTACATCACAAGCCCCTAAGGAACCAAGAATAATATTCTTTGTAAGGAGAAAGAGTAAGGAAAAGAAAATTGATGAAGCCCCTGCTCCCTCTCAACAAGAGGAAAACAAGCCTCCTTCTCCTGTGCCACAAGTACCATTTCCATCTCCACCAAGGCTGATAGAGCCTAAAATTGTGAACATTGATTCCCCACCACCTCTTGAATTGCAACCAAGGGAGCCACCATTAAAAAGATAAAAGGTTGAAGCCACTGGTCTAGTGAACTATGATGATGAAGGCTCAGATGATGATATTTGGGTGTCAGAGAAGGAAATGCAAGGAGTGCCCACTACACCTATAGTAAGGGAAACACATCAATTGGAAACAAGATTGAGTAAATTTGATCTCACTAGAGTCAATGGGAGAGATGATATGTGGGTTGAGGCATGTACAAAGTTCTTAGATGATGACTCATTTATAAAGACTCAAGCTTTTATGGAATTTTCATATAGGTCTAAAAGAGATGAATATGTAAAAATTTTGGCTATAGAAATAATCCTTCACCCAGAATTGCTAGATACTATCATCCATAAAAAAATTGTTAAAGGGAATGAGAACTAGATTCCTAAAAATGGCTGCAAAGAAAGGTCAAGAATTGGTAAGGACCAATCGCATTTTGTTTCTACTAGAATAGGATCTTTCCTTTTCCATAGCTTTTGACATAGTAAGGAAATGTGATAGGCCTCTCTATGATACAGAAGAAGCTACACTTGTATTACAAAGGTCTTCTTTTAGTGAGGAATGGGAAGCCTTGGCTATATGGTCTTTAACCCCAAGCACAAGAAAGCCCGATATTTCTAAGCCTACACCTAACTACAACGGGGACCTAATAATAAAAAGAGTGTCAGAAACATTAGCCTTAGAAGCTTCAAATATGTCAATTCATGTTGCATAATTCACAAGGGCCACTATAGTTGCTGTGACTATAGAACAGGATAAGCTTAGGATAGAGTTCAATAACTTGTTAGTTAAATATGGAGACCTTGAGCGGTATAATATGCAGTTACAGAAAAAGGTAGCATTATTGGATGATATGTTTCAAAGATTTTAACCTGGAAAGCTTAAGTAGAATGATGTTGACCACCCCACTAATTCACAAGAAGTTTAACCCCCAAATTTTACTACTGAAGTAAGTTCTTCATGGGAAATTGTGCCATATAACATGGGAAGTGTGCCCATTTCAATAGTAGAACCTGGTACATCAGAAGGGCCATAGGCTAAAGGGGATATCAATAGGGATGAGTTGCTTAGGACGCTAAGTGAATAAAAAGAGAAATGTAATAATCATGATGAGGATACTTTCAAGAGCAATATGAAAATTGTCACAATAGTGCTAGAGCATTTAAACAAAAGAGTGAATAACAAGTTAAATATTATTCACTAAAGTTATTCATCTATGGTGGATGTTATAAGGAATTTTAACATTGATAGGGAAAGATCCATTCCACTCATGGAAATTTGGATCCCTAGGAAGAATAATTTGATATTGATGGGAATTAGAGTTAAGTAGGATCCAAGTCCACATGAAAATTTTAAATCTAGCACACTTCTTGTAAGTAAAATTGAAAGATATAGGGGAAATCTTGAACCGCTGTAAAATAAAATAAAAGAGATGGTGAAATCCTTTTATTAGTCACATCATGGCCTTCTTCCATCCATTCTAAGGGATGACTATAGCATAAAAAATCTATAGCAATGGAGAAATGAAACAAATATAGTTA
Source organism: Sequoia sempervirens (assembly GCA_007258455.2). Classification (NCBI taxonomy): domain Eukaryota; kingdom Viridiplantae; phylum Streptophyta; class Pinopsida; order Cupressales; family Cupressaceae; genus Sequoia; species Sequoia sempervirens. The sequence goes on from VDFB02179234.1 coordinate 52,960,200, forward strand.
TTTCATATCAAGCTATGTCAATTTGTTAGAAATTTGATATAGACATTGAGGATAAATAGGGATATGCTAATTCATGCTGAGATTTTCCTACTGGAATTTGATAAGGAAGATAACCAAATTATCACCAAGTATGAACCTTACAGATAGAGTGATGATGAAGTCATGAATCGATTGTCCCACTAAAGACAAATTCCTAGCATGGAAAGGCAGGTACTTGGAAGGAGTAGGATTTTGACATAAAAGGTGGCGAGTTAGTGATTTGAAATTTTGAAGTCTACAACTGTGATGAATAACAAGTAGATGGGAATGCACTACATAGTCTGGAGTTAGTATAGATTAGGCTTTTGATAAAGTATGGAAAATTTAGTGCATCTTCTCCAAGTTGAATTGATGACAAGGTTGCAGATGTGGACATATCTCTTTACATTTCCTTTTCTATTTCTTTCATGCTTTCCTTCTTTCACTTGTGTGTGTGGGAATAAATTTTGAGGTAACTATTTGATTATACCCATTTTGAAAATTGGACCAGATCTCCCACAACAAATGAAGACTACTTTCATTTTCCCACATGTCTTCGACCTCTTGGGAATGCATTGTAACTGAATGAGAGAAGATTTGTTATGGTGGTCCAATAGGGTTTTGACATGTGTACTTTCTAGCCTGAGGCTTGTTATTCTCCTTTGTTTCTATATGAATAAATTTAGGGATAGAAGGTAGGGGTTCATTTTTTTGCAATTAACACTGTGAATTGTAAGGGAAATACTAAGCATGTTTTAGAGTTTTTGTCTTAAATTTAGAGTTCATTGTTATGTATGTAATATTGATAACAATATAGCAACTTCAATACAAAGTAATACCAATTTCATGGCTATTGTCTCTCCTTGTACTCATTTTATGAGTTATGAATGAAAGTAATATAGGATTCCTCTTGTTTGTCTCTATTGTTTCTCAATGGATGTTTGATTTCATTCATGCTTATTGATTCAATGAATTAATGTAAATGCTTGGATGAAATCGTTAACTCATAAAAATTAGGTGCTAGGATATTTGTAAGTAGTAATGATCATGAATGTAATAGGGGAGTGATGTAATGCAGTATTTCTTGTAACTATATGTTGCTATTATTGAGTTGTTGTCTAGATATATAGGTTGATATTGACTCCGCTACTTGGGATAAAGGCATTGGTTCGTGCAAAGTACTCATGGTTCATTTTCTATGTTGATTCATCATATAATCACTTTTAATTTACAAATTCTCAAATGGATGCCACTAAAGTTGTGTTGTGTTGAAGTTCTGCCTTCTCATGCTCCAAGTATAGGACATTGATAAATGAGCTGCCAACTTATTTGATGTACTATATTGTTGAGTAATTTTATGAGAAGTATCTGATATTGACAATGTATTAATTATAATTGTATGAATTCAAGAGTATACATTGTGGTATCACCCTCCTAGGTTTCATAGAGCCTAAAGTGTAGGAGTAGAAGTTTTGCAGCTTCCACTCATTTGTTGGCCAAGCCCTTTGGAGTACTGATTGTTGGAAATGGAAAATTCCATAGGTATTTTTGGAGGTCAGTTTGGTTCTTAAAAAATAGCCAACAAACCCATAGTTCTTTTTTTGATAATGAGAGGCTCATGTTCATATTTTTCTTCCTGGGCAGTAGGAACATTCTCTTCTTTTTTTTTGAATCATCCTCTAAAGAGGACTAGGACTTCAAGTCTCCCATTAGCTCATATGTTGTCTTTATTCCATTTGCTTCCATCTCTAACATTTTATGCTTTGCCCTTTTTTTTTGAATATCTAATGACAATATCATTAATTTGGACCAAATCTACTGCTTCTTCCTCAGTCCAATCTATAGGAGGTAGAGGCTTGTTCTAATATTGCATATAATCATGATATTGTATAACCTCTTCTTCATTCTTAGTTTGATCTCACACTTGCATAACCTTATATAACCTTATCATTTTCAATGAAATCCTAAAGAAATTTCTCTTGAATACCTCAAATTCATCTCTACAATTGGCCCAATAGTCTTTTATATCATCTTTGTGCTTGTACTCCATGTTAGCAAGCTTCTTAGCTACCCCATATGGATCAAAGTTATCCCTATTGGAATGTAGGAGTAGATGAAGATGTGCTATTTTAGACTCTGAATTTTTAACACTTTGAATTGTTGGATAGGCTTCCCAACTATTGATTTCCAATGGGAATTCCCCACCAACTCCAATCTTATGCATGCTCTTCAAAATCTAGTCAAATGCAGCAAACTTCCTTATTACTTCTAGCAATACAACCTTATCTATTGGATACCTAAGGATCTTGTATGGTACCTTATGAGTGCCTTGAATCTTGATGTATGTAAACTTTGGGAATTGTAGGAACCAATACCCATAATTCTTGATCAACTCCATAGCATTATTTGTGATCCTTATATGCAATGCCTCTTGCAAAGTTCTTGTGATTTACATAGTGAAAACATCATTTACCCTTCTGTAATTTGAAATTTTTAGATGGAGCTGAGGGTAAATGTCATATACTTTGTCCTAACCAATGATACCTTTATAGCTCAAACCTTTATAATTATAGTATCTTTCCAACATATAGACCACATAAGAGGTCATAGTGAACTTCCTAGTGTCTTGCACAACTCTTAGTTGCTTGTCTAAATTGTCACATGTTAAACCTGTCCAATGATAGTTGACTCCCTTCTTGATTTCTTCTATCACATAGAACATCTAGTCTTTAAACATTACAACTCTCTCTAATCATATCACTCTACTAAGAAGAGTGATAATATAATTGTATTCTAGTTTGAAATCACTTTTATGTAATTTATTTGGTAACTTGGAGTAGTGGGACCTGGGCTTATCAATCCATGAAGCATTCATGATCTTCAGTCCCTAGTCTAGATCATCAGTGCAAAACTTCCTTACTATGTTTATGTTGAACTTCACCAACTTCTTGTGTGTTGCAATATCAAATTCTTCTTCCAAGGATTCCTCTATTATATTTTCCCTTATTCTTTCTTGGGGACCAACTATTACTCTTCTATCTAAATCATAATGTATAGCACACACCACAATCAATTTTGTACATTGCATTGATGGAGGAAATCCTACAGCTTGTGCCAATCCTGTCTTCACCAATCTTCTAGCTAATTTTGTTGGAGCATTGCAATAAATTCTCTGTTTGAATTCCTCACAATTAGCATGCCCCATATTTGTATCTCCAACTCCTACCTGATAAGAAGAAATCTTGGATTTTGGGAGCCTTCCTTTAAAATCATACTTCATTTTCTCTGCTCTAGACAAATTGTCTTTGATTAGTTCATTTGTCTTTCCCTTAGTAGTTTTGGCCTTGTTGGACTCTACCTGCATCTGGTTAGAAGAAACACCATAATCACTCAAAATGCAAAAAAATATCAATCATTACACCATTGCATTGTTAGCTTAATCATAAAATTCCACAAGCAATATGTAACATTTCATTATTCATAATTAAGCTAAAAAAAACCAAGGTCCAAATCCTTAAAATCCAAGTTATAGCAACTTTCAAGTTTTTACACATGTCATGGATTTTTGGGATTTTATCTCCTCATGGAATTTTGAGGAATCCAAGCCTCCACAGATTTTGTGAAACAACATACTTCAGAAAATCCACAAGCAAACATAATCCACAAAACATAATAATATATGGGAAAAATGATCACCAAGAATTATGCAATCTCCCCTATGGATTCAAATGCATTTGATAAATAAAATCTAAACATTGTAAGCACAAATCATAACTCAAATGACATTATGGAAATCAACATAACAACAAACATGACATCTTAGAAAATCCAAGCATGCCTAAAATTAGTGAAAGACAAATTTTTAAGAAATCCAAGGGCAAGAAGATTCCACAAAACTAGGTGAGTTTGGGAATGCAAAGGTCTATGGATTTCATGAAATTAAACTCATCAAGGAATATAGAGAGGTGTGGATTCCATGAAATGCAATACTTTGGGTTTTCCAAGCTACTAAGGGTTTAGCGAAAAATGGGTCATCAAATAATTTGAGTAAACTAGGATTCCACGATAAAACTCATAACTCAGAGAATCCAAAGGATGATGGATTCCATGAAAAACCAATGTTTTAGTGATTTCTAAGGCATGTGTATTTTAGCGAAATAATGCATATGAATACTTCCAAAATATTAGGGATCTTACAATAACTCTATCTCTAGATAAACATGCTTCCAAATTTGTTTCCCTACTAGGATTCAAACCCTAGATACAGTTACAAATCATGGGGATGATTTAAATCAATAATGAACCCTATCATAATACCTGTCCATGACCATTCAACATTTCTAATCTCATTCTCCAAAATAAAGCAACCTAGGGTTTTAGTTCAAATGCACACAGTCATCAATACAAGGGTAACCAAATGGATTATCTATAAATGAGATTTCAAACACAATTCAAGGATTCCCAAATTTGTGCCCATTAAATCAAAGATCAACAAAATGCTTTAAATCCATAATCAAAATGCAAACCCTAGTTCATCAGTTATGCTACAAATGATGCCCTAAACCCAAGCCCATATTTTGAATACAAATGAAAAACATAATAAAAGAAATTTTGAAATACAAACTGAATTAAAACCAAGTCGCATATCACAAACCTTTCAAGACCAATATGCAAATAAAAATAGAAAAACGCCCAAGTTCATGACCTTGATCAACACCCAATGCAACTTTAAATCACAACTTAATTCAAAATAACCATTCAAATTTGCATCAGATTTTCTTGCAAAACCAAATTGAGGGGGTTGAAATCCTACCTTGTGATTCAAATGATGAAAATGAAGCACAAAAACCACACCTTGGAAGCCTAGGAAATGATCAGTGAAATCCACATGCATGACCCTCAAAATACTAGCTCCAATCCACCCAAGTACTCAAAATCTCAAAACTCTTTAGATAATAGAAGCATAATGACATCAAAGACTCCAAAATTGCATTATAAACCAAGCCAAAAGAGTTTTAATGACAACTTGCCATTTGTAGAACACAATACATGGTATGACAGGAAATTCACACTGGGGTTCGAAGAATCTATGAAGGCAAGGAATTGTTGAAAATGAGGATTTTGGGGAATCCAAGCAAGTTCGGATTTCACTAAAAGGAAAGTTTCAGGAAATCCAAGCAAACTCAGATTTAGTGAGAAAAACTTTTTGGTAATCCAAACACTCCTAGATTCCATGAAAAATAAAATCTTGGGGATTCCAAGGCCTCATGGAATCCCTAAAATTGGACTAAACTTATCCATTTTGAGGTTCAAATGATACTTCAATGGTTTAAACCAACTTACCCTTTAATATTATGTCAATCATTAAATGCTCGAAAGGGTAATATAAGAAAAATTCAAAGGACCTATCCCTTAAGGAGAAAATGAAAAACCTAAGACACAAAGAAAGCAAAGAGGGTCCCCACCTTTGGTGGGATGTGTGTGCGAAGAAAGCACAACAAATGGCAACTCTGATATGAAAATTTTCTAGATAATTTCGATGAAAAATTGGAATCATGAACTAAAGAATCAAAACCACTAGATGAACTAACCCTTCTTATACTGAAAATCCAAGTGTGTGCAAATGTGTTCATTTCCTTCCTTAATCTACTACAAAGACCCAAGCTTATTCAATTCAATCCACATGAATGATTCTACTCCAAAAGCAACTTGGATATTGCGTCACAGCTAGTCAAGCATCCATAGCCTCGATGAGGTTATCATTTTGACTCTCTCAAACATAGCTCTACTGCCAACTATGCATCCATATCCCTAGTAGAGTTATTTGAATTCTCTCAAAGATTTAAATACACTTTGATTTTCAATATTTTCTTCTTTCTTTTATGATTTTTCTTTTCTTTCCTTTTCTCATTTTCAACCTGTGAACAATGAAGCTCACACTCAAGGCTAAGAATTAGTGGTGTTGAAGTAGAAATATAAGGTTTTTTACTTAACAAGACTTCACAAAGGGAACCTACATCAACCTTAGGACTCTTAATATGTGTGAGAAGTGTAATATTTTAGCATATTCTAGAATCAAATTAGACTAATGACTTATCCTCTTTATACTTTCAAACAATGTGGCACCAAATAGAGGACCTTCACCATCTATTCCAAAAAACATGAGTAGAGTTTCTGAAGGAGATACTCAAAACATTCCAAAATAATTAAAATGATTGTTATGTACGTAAAACACTCCCACAAGAAAATAGGGAAAACCTCCAAAAAATCAAAACGAAAACAAAACCTACACTAACCAAAGCAAAAAGACAAAAGAAAAACAAAACAAGAAAAAGCAACCTAACCTATAGTAAAAACACTTAAACTAACTATGTACAAGAGTGAGTTGAAACAACTCAAGCAAGGAAGTAATGCTTCAAATATTTCCCATTGATAGGCAACATGACATCCTCTCCAATGAGAGTCTTTAAGTGAAATTCATAATCTTCCAAAATCTCAGATATCTAGAAGGGGCCAAGCTAGAGATTATCAAATTTTCCATGCTCCCCTTTATTTCTGTGGGATTTATCCCAAAACAAGACCAAGCCAGAAATCTTAAAGGCCTTGACTTTTTCCTTACAATCAAACCAGTGCTTAACTATACCCTGATGCTTAACAAATTTTTATATGGCTTCATCTCTCTTTTCTTCCAAATGTAGAAGTTTAGCCAAGCGGGTCTCAAGGCATTCCCCCACTTCATAACATTCATTAATAAACTGCAAGGTGGGAATCCTCAACTGGATAGGAAAATTGGCTCCATACCATAGACCAAATGATATGGGGAGGTTCCTAAAGAAGCATTATGATGCGTATGATCTACCCAAAGATCAAATCATAGCTGGGTATGCCAATCCTTTTGGTTTTTGTCAAGCAATTTATAGATGACTATCAAAAAGTTCTTGTTTGTGGACTCAACTAGTCCATTACCCCGGGGATAGTATTTTGAAGAAAAATTTAAAATAATCCCATAATCATAAGCCCATATAGAAAATTTCAATGATGAAAAAGTAGGACCATTATCACAAACAAATGCAAATGGACAACCAAAGCATGTAATGATATGATCTTATAAACCTAATAACAACCTTAGTTGTACATTGATTACATCAAACCACTTCCATCCATCTAGTACAATAATTAGTAGTAGTTAGAATATACATGTTTCCTGTAGAAAATGGTGGATTAATCATATCGATAAATTATAATCCCTATTGTGTGAAAGGGTGAACTTCAACCACTATTTGCAGCGAAAAAACAACACAATTCTCCTTGTAGAAATTTGGAAGGTGTGGAAAGATTGTACATGTGTTTGGACATCCTTAAAAAAGTTGGCCAATAGTACCTAGCTTGGAGAATTTGATTTGTAGTAGATGGAGCTGAACCATGGCCTATCCCAAACTTGTCATGAAACTCATTCATTACACAGACCACTTCCTCCTTCCAAAGATAATGAAGATAGATACCCTCATGGTTTTTCTTATACAATATATCTCCTTTCAGCATGTAACCACTACTCTTCAAACATAATGTTCTCCTTTGCATAGTATTCAGATGTGTTGGACACTTTTGATTTAGCAAGTAATACACAACATCATCGTACCAATCATCTAGAGCAAAATCTTTGAGACTATACTATTATGCAGTGAGTTCTGGATTAGTCTTAGCCATTATTTTGGTCAGTGCTTTCCCCCTTATGAGTTTCATAGGTTGTATCTCCATATCATATTCTTGTAACATTATCACCCACTTGGCCCTTCTTTCACCCAACTCATTTTACATTAGTAAAATCTTGACAACTAGATTTGAAATAATTGCAAACACCTTATTCATCAAAATATAATGCCTAAATTTCTTCACACCATGAACTAGTGCATAGGACTACTTTTCAACACTATGATATTACAACTCTGCATCTTTGAATGGAGCACTCATAAATGCAATGGTATGCTCATTCCCTTGATCTCATTTTTGTGTCAACATACTGGCACATGAATGTTCTAAATCGAATGAATATATGTAAAATGGCTTACAATTTAATCCATACTTACCAAGACTGAGGTCTCAACTATTGCTCACTTTATTTCTTCAAAGGCATGCTTTGCCTCAAGAGTCTAGTATACCTTGTCATCTTGCTTTAACACTGCATTCAAAGGCTTCATGGTTTCAACAATTCTAGTAATGAACTTCCTAAAAAAGTTGATCTTACCAAAAAATGACTCCATTTCCTTCTTACTGGAAGGAGGCTAAATTTTTAGTATGGCCTAGATATGCTTAGGGTCAATGGATATGCCATTTTCTAAAATAACATGCCCAAGTAGCTTACCCTCCGTCACTCCAAAGATACACTTTTTCATATTCAAGAAGATGCCAAATTCTCTACATTTCTAAAATACTTTACAAAGATCTGAGGTATGGTCTCCCCTTTTCTTCAAAAACACACTCAAATCATCCATGTAATATAATGATTCACTTTCCTATTAAATACTTGAATGCAATATCAATTACTCTTTGGAATGTTTCTCCAATGTTAATTAAGCCGAATGGTATTCTCTTGTATGTGAAAATTCTCCACTTTGTTATGAAGGGAGTTTTGTGTCTATCCTCATACTAAACGATCACTTGATTATATCCAAAATATCGGTCTAGAAATGACATCATTTGGGAGCCATTAACAATCTATAGTACCTCATCTAACGATGGCACTAGATAGTTGTCTTTCTCATATGCATGATTCAAATTTTTGAAATCTATAAACAGTCTATTTTCCCCATTCTTTTTGCACACTAGTACTAGATTTTCCACCCAAGTAGAATGTCTAACAGGAAAGATAATATGTGTAGATAACAATTTCATCACTTCCTTCTGAATGATAGGCTCCAACAAGAAATTTATCGATCTTTGTCTCTCCTTAAATGGCTTTGCATCTAGCTTAAGTGGGATTGTATGTGTAATGATTGATGTGTCATATGTTTTGATATCCTCATAGCTCCATGCTATAATATCCCAATATCAATGTAACATGTTTATTATCCTTGTATTTTCTTTTGGAGTACAAACCTTGCCAATGAAAAAATTCTTTACCTTGTTTGTAGTACTCATGTTGTGTGTCTCACACTAATTAGATCTACTAAAATATTTTTTGGCCTACTAATTTTTGTCCCTTATTTTCTCAAAATCAAATATTCTTTCAAGTTGTACCATTCCTCTTGGTATTGTGTTGGTATTCAAATTAATAACTTCCTCCATATCAATTTCTGCTTCTTTCGGTTCCACTTCATCAATAATCTGAGAAGCAAAAACATATAAACTAGTGATGAAATCCATAATATGCTTATCATCTTCAAATACCTAGAAATTAGTGACAATGTTAGGCACGAACAGAGTTGGAGTGAGCTCAACTGTGAATTTATTCAAACCGGACAATGACAAAGGCTGTAGAGTATTGGCATCTTGAGCTAATGCATCAACAATCTGGTTTTTGTGATGGGGAATCAATTGAATGTTGAGTGCATCAAATCTCTCTATCAAATTGCATACTTTATGCTGCAGAACAAGGTGGTTAATATTCCCAATCCAACTCAAAATGGTTAGACATCAACAAGACATCAACCCTCAAATCAAAAATCACTTAACTTTCCAAAACCACTCACAAGTGTAATAACCCAAACTAATAACCCAAAAAATTACCATAAATATTTTTTCTTTATTACTATCTTATTGTGTGTTCATTCACTTGCATACTCAGGTACTTCTATCCATATGGGATAGGCATCCATCCATCTGGGATAGGTATCCAATCATATGGGTTAGGAATTTTTCCATACGGGACAAGAATTCATCTATCCATCGGGCATAGGCATCTATCCATAAAGGATAGGAAGGTGCTCTGGCCAAAGACTTATACTCATCGGGACCATTTGGGTCCTGAGTCACTCACTAAAGACTACACTCCCCTTGGAAGTGCACTGAGCTGAACATCTTTAGGAGTATGTAAAAATAAATATGTAGCTTGAGTCTCGCCTTAGAATTTTGCCTAAGGCCTCAGGGAGTCAAGCGAATCCATCCAAGATTGCTTCTGAGTATACAAGGAACATATTTTATCTTATCTTTATGTTTGATATTGATAGCCCTTTCAACCAAGCAATTCTCTTGAATTATTAATTTATATTTTAATTTATCTTTATCTTAAAATTTTCGTAAGCCCCATCGCCGAACGCCTGAGGTACTGGGAGCATTCTTTGTATCCTAGACTACCTACATACCCTACTTCCAAACAGGATCAAGGCAAAAAATATGTAGTTCTTTTTTCTAATCTATGTTTGATGTGAACTGTTTGGGGGTACACAACCCTTTCTAGAGCCCCTTTTCCCCAGACAATTCCTCTGTGATTGCTACCTATGAAGGGAAGCAATAAAAATATAAGTAAATAGTCTCCAAGACTATTACTTGTTTCCTAAGCATCTAAATCCTAGTTCCTAAATAATGTCTCCCTAGAACTCATTTCACGATTCAATTACCTTTTAATTAACATAACAATATTATATAAATTCCATCGAATCCTATAATGGGGTTTACTAGGTTTGACTAGCGGATTTTCATTCATTTAAAATTATCTTATTAGATTATCGATCCAAGAGAGATTACCCGTCTCTTGGATTTTAACACCTTCAATGTTCCTTATTTATCCCCGACAATTTAAAAGGGTAGTGCCACAGACGCCATTGTTGCAGTTGTGTTAGGCTATGGATGCAGTAGCTCAAGCGTGACGAATTTACCCATAAACGTGAGCCAAAGGCACCGCTGATACTGAATGCTGCTAGTTTTTGGTTTCAACTCTTGATTAAAGTTTACCTATCTAAGAAAGAAAATAACATCTAACTACCTCATGGAATAAAATACTTTTATGGAAAGAATAAACGCTTCTTTAATCTAACACTTAATTTTGTTGAATTGCTATTGTAAAAGATATTAAGACAACATCGAATTAAAATGATGCAAATAGAGATACTAAGCTACTTTCTAAAAATAACTTCCTTTCCACTTTCTAATTACCAAGATCCTAGTATATAGTGTACGAGAATTATAAGTGCTAATTAATTATTTCATCTATTTAAGAAGTGAAACTAACTAAAGATGCTAATCTATTTTTAATGTAAATATAGTTAAATATCATTACTAATTTGCAAATTAAGGAATTTAACAAATAATAATATTTGATAATATCATATCTAAGAAAGTTTACTAACATTATTTAACAAATAAATAAAAACAATATTAATCACTAAATTACTTACATTACTAATTTATTTTGTAAAGAAATTAATTAAAGCAAATCTTTGATAAATGAATATCCAAATATTAACATTAAATTGAATGCAATTCTATTATGCATAAGTAACTAAGTTGAGGTAATAATAATTGTTCGAGAAGAATTTAGAAGCTAAGTTATTTTACTTGTCATTACTAATCTACTTTCTAAAAAGATTTAAACTTATTGAAAATGATTATGCAAAATTAAATAAGTTAAGATGATAATAATAAATTTGGAAATACATTTATCTCACCAAATTTAATACAAAATTTCCTTATAGAATGTTAAACTAACATTAATAATTTAAATATACACTCAGTTTAAAATCATTTGAAACTAAACAATGATTTGATTGAGTTCATTAGAATAACATATAAATAATTTTCATGAATCTACTAATTTGATTTGTTTCTTAACTCTAGCTTTATTGCTTTTAGAACAAATCTTAAATAAGTATGAACTTCCTAATTAAGTATTTATTGAGGGATAATTTATTTTGAAAACCTATGAACATCTAATTTTATTTATGATGACTAAGAAAACCATTATAAAAAAATCATTTCTTAAATCTTTTAAATCTTAAAATAAAATAAATTTTCTCTTTTTAAGTAAGTAAATAAATAATACATAATTAAATAAGACATTATAAGTTTCCTTTTTCTTGAATTAAGTTCTATTTAACATACTTTAGAAATTTTCCTTTTTTTTTAATACAATTATTAGATTTGACTAAGTTCAATTTGAAACCTACTTTTTTTGTAATAAATAATCTTTTAATACTAATTTCCTTTGAAAATAGAGTCATATTATTTGGTTTTCAATTCTCCTTCTAATTGATTACTTTTGGAACATCAACTTAATAAATTATATATATATATATATATATATATATATATATATATATATATATATATATATATATATATATATATATATATATATATATGTATATATATATATATTTAATTAATTAGAAATACATAAGAATTAACTACTAACTAGCTTTGCAATGAGTCAAATTTAATTAATTAATAAATCCATCTAAGTTTGTTTTCCTTTGAAAATAATTTTAATACTAACCCTAATTACTTGGTAATAACTTGTGTAATACACCTCATGTTGTTGTTTGAACTTGTTGTTTTTCTATGGTTTTGCTTGATACTTTGAGACTTTGATAGTTACTGTTTATTGGTTGGCTTGGTGGATTGGATAGTTTAGACTACTTGATGATTATGTTATTTTATTTGATGGCACAGATATTATGATATGACATTATGGTTACATTTGGTTTGGTGATGTTAATTTGATTTCAGTAGTATATTGTGATGCAGTTGATTAGTAATCATTTTATGATGATATGATGCGATCAGTTTAGTTTAGCAAATGTTACTTTATACTCAATGTTGAAATTCTTATTATAGTTTTGGTGAGGGGATAGTGTAGCACCACTCGTTTGCGAGTGCCCTGCTACGCTGTGATTCCTTCTCACAATGTGATGTTTTTGTTTATATATATACATGTTGTACACAACCTTGTTTGTATGTAGGAATTGCAGGAATAGAGTCTCGATTCCACCTGCTTCGGTAGGATAGGGTGAGCATCAATTAACCCAACAGGCATGAAGTTGAAACAAAGATGACAAGAAAGTTACCTCATCCCAAGTTTGTCAACCCGTCTTATGTTTAGTGGTATTGTGCGTCTTTGAACTTTGTCATTTTTGCATTTTATTATAGTTGTTTTGTTGAGTGTACTTTTGATATTTATTTTACGTTGGTGTGTGGTATGATGTAATTTAAATAATTAAATGATGTTAATAAATGTTAATTATAGTTATTGGAATAGTTTATATTAAAATATAAAAGTCTTTAATTAAAAGCCATGTAATTTATTGAAAGGTGTAAATTAAATCATTTAAAATTGGTGTTTAGATAAATTAATTAAAATAGCATGTTGAGGATAATTAATGAAATAAAATAATTAAATGAGTAAAATTGTGTGAATTGCAATTATAATTTGCAAAAATAAAAATTAAAACAAAAAGTGTTGTTTGAATAGAAAAAAATCAAGAAAAAAGAAAGAAAAGAAGAAAAGGGCCAATGAATGTTGAGTTTTTGGCTGAAAAGCTGGTATTGAAATATAAAACTTCTTTTAATTTTAATTTATGGAGATTTCGAAAAAGAAGAAGATATCATTTTATTTAATAGCAAATTTGAGAGATTTTTCATTCACGGAAAAATTGACAGAAGCTTCAAAGAAAATATTGAGTTATGGAAATTGGATCCTTTCTTGTTTTCTCTGTAGAATTTATTTATTTTTCATTGTTCTGGAAGAACAACTTTTCTGGATTAAAATTTTAGATTAGAGAATTGAGCAAGGAAATCTGGTGGAGAAGTTTTGAAGGAAGAAAGTGGAGCTCTTCAAAAAGGCTATTTGGGATCAAGAAAAGCTTCATCAATTCTTCAGCAAACGTAGGACTCCAGGTTCCATTCTCTTCTTTTGATTTCTCTGAATCTTTTTTTTTTTTAAATAGATAAATAATGTTATTCTATAAAAGAAAAGAATCCTTATGGGGTTTTAGAAATCTTTTGGGTAGCAACAAATGGAAGAAATTTAATTGAGTCTCTGAAAATTGTCTAGTGCACGTTTATAATTTTGTTTATGGGAAAATCATTCCCCTTGAGATAAATGGATTTAAATTTTTTTTTCTCTTTAAAAAAAAAATTGTTTTCAATTTTACTGTATTCTATTCCTGCTTGAATATTTATATATATATATACATATATATATATATATACATATATATATACATATACATATATATATATATATATATATAGATACATATATATTTAAATGTTAAATTTATTTTAAAAAGTAGTTCTTTCTAGGGTCCGAACCTGTGCGTCGGTGTTTTTTGTTGCATCCTTGTTTTATTTATAAAAAATTTAATGTTTATGGGGGTGGGGATGGTTGGGCTGTACCCTCCCCCTCTACCTTTGTGGTAGGCGATACTACCACAGTAGTCCGCGGACTGTTGTGCATAGCAGTCCTATGGACTGTCGTGCACAGTAGTCACGAGGACTATTGTGTGTAGTCCCTACGCCTGGCTATGGCCGGCCACTACATATGTGATTTAAACTTTCTTTTTTTTTGTTTTATTATATTTATATATATATATATATTTAAAAAATAAATTCATTGAGTACTGGCATGGGTACGATTTGAGTACTCAACATTTAACCAGTCTGATTACTTATAAATTTAAATAAAATAGTGAATTAAATATATATATTTATATATTTTATATGTATATATATTTATATATGCAATTGTTTGTATATATATATATAATATAAATGTTAGGATATATTGTTTCTTGTATGACTGGGAAACTATGAAATTTAGTTATGATGGTTATTTAAAAAGAAGCAAATTAAATATTTATGTCAAAATTATTATTGAACTCTTATTTCAAATTGTATTGAGGAAAATGGGGATTATGAAATAGAATTAAACAATTGTTGATTTTTGTGTTGCGAAAACAATGTGTGAAAATTAATATTTTTTTCTGAGTTATGAAATCCTGTGAATTTGTTTAGGTTTTCTTTTACCATTATATTATTGTTTTGGCTTTTTGGTATGGGAACCCAGTTGATTTTATGAAATCATTTATGGATGTTGTGAACCTTAGGCTTCCAGAGGCTTGATTTTATTGTTGGTTGATATTTCTCATTTCATATGCTCTTGATGTAGCAAGTTATTGGTATTCTTATTCTAAGAAGGTTGTACGAGATTTTGTTAAGACTCTGTTGTGAGCCGTTTAGTGAGATGGGTAATGCCTCGTATGTCATGTATTGTGACTTAATGCCTTGATTCTTCATGGTACAACCCTTTCTTTTGATTATGTTTTGTGGTCTCCAGGGAGAGTGGCTCTTCGTGGGGGTCGATGCCTCAAATAGGAGGAAGGGCTCAGGATAACCCACGTAAGAGTTAGATTAACAAGTGAAAACCTAATAATAGAACTTAGGGGGATGGGTAGTAATAACATAATAAGATAATCTTGGATACCTCATTTATCCATTAGGACTATCGCAGACTAATGGTAGACTGAGAAGGTCATGGTTGGAAAAGTCGTTACCTCATCCTCAAGAGAGGTTAACGGCTCTGCATGAGTCACTGTATGGGGCCGACGCCTCAAGTAGGAGGAAGGGCCAAGATAACCATAGATGGGGGTCAGCGCCTCATGTTGGAGGAAGGGCCAAGATAACCCATGTAGGCTATGCGATGATACTCTCCACTAGTTTCCCTTATGCTTGTTTTCTTGGTTGCCTCTAGAAGTGTGTTATGATTGTAGTCTTGGAATTACTTGGCAAGTGATTATGATTGTTGCCTTTGATTTATCTATGATGTGTTTTATGGTCTTGTGTTTACTATGATTAGATCTTGGTTGTTGTCATTTAAGATCTATGTAATCTTTGTGTTTCTTTTGGAGTTTTGTTACTATGATATTCTTTATTGGAGTTGGTCTTGTCGCATTCTTGGTCATGGTTACTTCCTTGTCACCTCTGAGCACATGGGGTGGATTTTTCTAAAACCCACATGGTTAGGTGGAACATGCTCCACACCTGTTGGGTTCCCCATCAATGTTCGTTCTTCATGGTATCTTTCAGATGGAGCTTGTACCAGATATTCATCTTGTATTTCAGACATTCTTTGTATTATGTATTTATCCCACATGTATGGGAGGTCTTATTGTATCTCATATATTGTGAACATGTAATGTATTAAATGATGATGTATTGAAAATGGACCCTTGTAACCATTCATGATTTATGAGATTTATTATGGTTTGTATCATGTGTTGTATTTATACTTATGCTTATGGATATATGTATGTTATCTTTTGTAAATGGTTATTTTAATGTCTATGATGGATGTAAAGATTAGTTATGTTATTTAGCTTTATCTGTAATCTTTCGTTATGAGTTTATTTATGCGATGTGACCTCACGTGCCCCAAAGGACTTGATGTTATGATGTTATTGTGTAATGTGATTATGGTTAATGGTTGTTTATATGTGTACTTTGTATTATTTAAAAAAAAAATGTGTGTGTTATTTTGTCCTTTGGGGTTTGCACGACGGGTGTTACAACTTGGTATCAGAGCCAAGTTTGCAAATGTTGGGGTCTTTGGATAGTTATGTCCATTAGGAAACCTTTGTGTTTGAATCTTGAGCTCACTTGTACCTTTATCTTGTTGTGCAAAAATATGCCTCGAGGTAGAGGATGTGACCGAGGAAGAGGTTGTGGTGCTGGTCGTAGAGCAAACCAGGAAAGTCCATCATCTCCTAGTTCCCATGGTTTAGAGCATGAGGAACACAGAGTCCTCAAAGCAATCCATCAAGTGGTGGTCAGAACCCAGAACAACCTAGTTTGGATGGACAGTTGCAGTACCTTCTAGGGGAGATTCTTGATTGATTGGAACCCAGGAAAGAGGAGGAGCAGCGGGTCGAGAAAGAAAGGGAAAGGTCATCGAGGTGAAGGGAAATAACGGTAGATTAGGATGCAGTGATAGCTGGTCATATGAGAGATTTGATGAGAGCACACCTGCCTACATTTGATGGTTCTGGAGGAGGTCTAGAAGTGGAAACATGGTTAATTGATCTAGATCGATGCTTCACGATGCACCCCTATGGTAGCAATACCAAAGCTCGGTGTGTAGTCATGCATCTGCGAGGCTTCGCATCCACCTAGTGGCAGCTGGAAGAGAGAAAGTTACATTTGGATATCAACATGGTCACATGGGAGTTATTTTTGGACAAGTTCAAGGCTCGCTTCATTTCAAATCATTGGAGGAACGCAGGGTAGATGAGTTTCATGACCTTAAGAAAATGTTGATGTTCATTGAACAATATAAGCGGTGATTCTATGAATTAAAGCAGTATGTAGGGATCAACCATGATGAAGGGATGCTAGTGCAGCATTTTGTTCGGGGCTTAAATGCCCAAATTAGTGGTGGCGTGCGAGTCTTCGAACTGAAGATGATGGAAATTATGGTTGAAAAGGATCAGTTGGTAGAAGAAAATTTGGCAATGGCATTGGGAGGACACACTGGAGTTCAGATTGGTAGTGCCCCAGCATTAGGTTTTGGTTCTAAAGTTGGACAACCTCAAGTTGCGGGGTCCTCTAAAGGCCATCAGGCACCCACTAAGGGTGACTACCAACAATACCCCCAGTCGAAACCTCAGAAATCTTCATCTCAGCAGGGTGGTAATTCTCAATTTCATAGGGATCAGAACTACAACCGAGCTCGCCAAGAGTGTTTTGAGCAACTTGCACCTAGTTTTCAGTCAACGCCTATTCGAGGAAGCTTTCAGCAATCAAATGCTCCATCTAGGGGCAGAGGTTTTGGCCGAGGTACTGGTTGCTACTCATGTGGGAAGCAAGGGCATATCGCTAGATTGTGTCCACAAAAGAGCACCTCAGGATTTAATCAAAGACCAGCCGCTTCTGAACCGATAGTGGGTGATGTGGGCAGGTCACATAGAGTGTTTTCCATGGTTGACGACTACCAGGCTAGACACCAGGGTGTAGTTGTAGAGGCTACTAGTAGAGGATGATGAACTAACTTAGGAGCTCGCGGGTGAGCTCGAGAGGGTCTGATGATGACCTAGCATTGAGATCTTGGCGACATGGGAGGATGCCTCCCGTATTAGGGAATCTTATCCTTATTTGTTTTCTGGCTTCCAGGAGTAATCCAAATTCATCGGGGGGAGGATGTAATACCCCTCATGTTGTTGTTTGGACTTGTTATTTTTCAATGGTTTTTCTTGATACTTTGAGACTTTGATAGTTACTGTTTATTGGTTGGATTGGTGGATTGGATAGTTTAGACTACTTGATGATTATGCTACTTTATTTGATGACATGAATATTATGATATGACATTATGGTTACATTTGGTTTGGTGATGTTAATTTGATTTCAGTAGTATATTGTGATGTAGTGGATTAGTAATCATTTTATGATGATATGATGTGATTAGTTTAGTTTAGCAAATGTTACTTTATACTCAATGTTATAAATGTTATTATAGTTTTGGTGAGGGGATAGTGTAGCACCACTTGTTTGCAAGTGCCCTGCTACGCTGTGATTCCTTATCACGATGTGATTTTTTGTTTATATATATACATGTACACAACCTTGTTTGTATGCAGGAATTGTAGTAACAGAGTCTCGATTCCACCTGCTTCAATAGGACAGGGCGAGCATCAATTAACCCAACAGGCATGAAGTTGAAACAAAGATGACAAGGAAGTTACCCCATCTCAGGTTTGTCAACCCGTCTTATGTTTAGTGGTATTGTGCGTCTTTGAACTTTGTCATTTTTGCATTTTATTATAGTTGTTTTGTGTGAGTGTACTTTTGATATTTATTTTACGTTGGTGTGTGGTATGATGTAATTTAAATAATTAAATGATGTTAATAAATGTTAATTATAGTTATTGGAATAGTTTATATTAAAATATAAGTCTTTAAATAAAAGCCATGTAATTTATTGAAAGGTGTAAATTAAATCATTTAAAATTGGTGTTTAGATAAATTAATTAAAATAGCATGTTGAGGATAATTAATGAAATAAAATAATTAAATGAGTAAAATTGTGTGAATTGCAAGTATAATTTGCAAAAATCAAAATTAAAACAAAAAGTGTTGTTTGAATAGAAAAAAATCAAGAAAAAGGAAAGAAAAGAAGAAAAGGGCCAATGAATGTTGAGTTTTTGGCTGAAAAAGTTGGTAATGAAATAGAAAACTTCTTTTAATTTTAATTTATGGAGTTTTCAAAAAAGAAGAAGATATTGTTTTGTTTAATAGCAAATTTTAGAGATTTTTCATTCATCGGAAAATTGACAGAAGCTGCAAAGAAAATATTGAGTTCTGGAAATTGGATCCTTTCTTGTTTTTTGTAGAATTTATTTATTTTTCATTGTTCTCAAAGAGAGGCTTTTCTGGATTAAAATTTTAGATTAGATAATTTAGCAAGGACATCTAGTGGAGAAGTTCTGAAGGAAGAAAGTGGAGCTCTTCGAAAAGGCTATTTGGGATAAAAAAATGATTCATCAATTCTTCAGCAAATGTAGGACTCCAAGTTCCATTCTCTTCTTTTGATTTCTCTAAATCTATTTTAAAAAAAAATAGATAAATAATGTTATTCTGTAAAAGAAAAGAATCCTTATGGGGTTTTAGAAATCTTCTGGGTAGCAACAAATGGAAGAAATTTAATTGAGTCTCTGAAAATTGTCTAGTGTGTTTATAATTTTGTTTATGGGAAAATCACTCCCCTTGAGATAAATGGATTTAAATATTTTTTTTTCTATTTAAAAACAAAATGTGTTTTCAATTTTACTGTATTCTATTCCTGCTTGAATATTTATATATATAGATAGATATATATTTATATATATATATATAGATATATATTTATATATATATATATATATTTATATACAAGGAGGTATATATATATAAATGTTAAATTTATTTTGAAAAGTAGTTCTTTCTGGGGGCCGAACCCATGCATCGGCATTTTTTGTTGCATCCTTGTTTTATTTATAAAAAATTTAATGTTTATGGGGGGGACAGCTGGGCCGTACCCTCCCCCTCTACCTTTGTGGCAGGCGGTACTGCCACAATAGTCCACGGACTACTATGCACAGCAATCCAATGGACTGTCGCCCACAGAAGTCATGAGGACTACTATGTGCAGTCCCTACGCCTAGCTATGGCCGACCACTACATATGCAATTTAAACTTTTTTTTTGTTTGTTTTATTATATTTATATATATTTTTTCATTGAGTACTGGCATGGGTACGAGTTGAGTACCCAACATTTAACCAATTTGATTACTTATAAATTTAAATAAAATAATGAATTAAATATATATATATTTATATATGCAATTGTTTGTATATATATATATATAATATAAATGTTAGGATATATTGTTTCTTGTATGACTATGAAAGTATGAAATTTAGTTATGATGGTTAATTAAAAATAAGAAAATTAAATATTTATGTCAAAATTATTATTGAACTCTTATTTCAAATTGTATTGAGGAAAATGGTGATTATGAAATAGAATTAAACAATTGTTGATTTTTGTGCTGTGAAAACAATGTGTGAAAATTAATATGTTTTTTTCTGAGTTATGAAATCTTGTGAATTTGTTTGGGTTTTCTTTTACCATTATATTATTGTTTTGGCTTTTCGGTGTGGGAACCCAATTGATTTTATGAACCCATTTATGGATGTTGTGAACCTTAGGCTTCTAGAGGCTTGATTTTATTGTTGGTCGATATTCCTCATTTCATGTGCTCTTGATGTAGCAAGTTATTGGTATTCTTATTCTAAGAGGGTTGTACGAGATTTTGTTAAGACTCTGTTGTGTACCTTTTAGCGAGATGGGTAATGCCTCGTATGTCATGTATTGTGACTTAATGCCTTGATTCTTCATGGTACAACCCTTTCTTTTGATTATGTTTTGGGGTCTCTAGGGAGAGTGGCTCTTCGTAGGGGTTGACGCCTCAAATAGGAGGAAGGGCTCAGGATAACCCATGTAAGAGTTAGATTAACAAGTGAAAACCTAATAATAGAACTTAGGAGGATGGGTAGTAATAACATAATAAGATAATCTTGGATACCTCATCTATCCATTAGGGCTATTGCAGACTAATGGTAAACTGAGAAGGTCGTGATTGGAAAAGTCGTTACCTTGTCCTTAGGAGAGGTTAATAGCTTTGCATGAGTCACCCTATGGGGCTGGCGCCTCAAGTAGGAGGAAGGGCCAGGATAAAAATAGATATGGGATGGTGCCTCATGTTGGAGGAAGGGCCAGGATAACCCATGTAGGCTATGCGATGACACTCTCCACTAGTTTCCCTTATGCTTTTTTTCTTGGTTGCCTCTAGAAGTGTGTTATGATTGTAGTCTTGGAATTACTTGGCAAGTGATTATGGTTGTTGCCTTTGATTTATCTATGATGTGTTTTATGGTCTTGTGTTTACTATGATTAGATCTTGGTTGTTATCGTTTAAGATCTATGTAATCTTTGTTGTTGCTTTTGGAGTTTTGTTACTATGATATTCTTTATTGGAATTAGTCTTGTCGCATTCTTGGTCGCGGTTACTTCCTTGTCACCTCTGAGCACGAGGGGTGGTTTTTTCTAAAACCCACATGGTCGGGTGGAATGTGCTCCACACCTATTGGGTTCCCCATCAACATTTGTTCTTCATGGTATCTTTCAGATGGAGCTTGTACCAGATATTCATCTTGTATTTCAGACATTCTTTGTATTATGTATTTATCCCACATGTATGGGAGGTTTTATTGTATCTCATATATTGTGAACATGTAATGTATTAAATGATGATGTATTGAAAATGGACCCTTGTAACCATTCATGATTTATGAGATTTATTATGGTTTGTATCATGTGTTTTATTTATACTTATGCTTATGGATATATGTAATCTTTTGTAAATGGTTATTTTAATGTCTATGATGGATGTAAAGATTAGTTATGTTATTTAGCTTTATTTGTAATCTTTCGTTATGAGTTTTTTTATGCGATGTGACCTCACGTGCCCCAAAGGACTTGATGTTATGATGTTATCATGTAATGTGATTATGGTTAATGGTTCTTTATATGTGTACTTTGTATTATTTAAAAACAAAATGTGTGTTGTTTTGTCCTTTGGGGTTTGCACGACGGGCGTTACAACTTGTCAAAATCTAATCAAATCAATTCTAAGTGACTAATTACTCCTTTCATTTATTTTTGGAAATAAATTTAATATTAATTAACTTTAAATTTGATTATAAAATAATTACTATTATTTATTATGAAATCAAATAAGCTAATGCTAATCATTTTGTATAACTTTAATAGAATTTATCTTATAATTTACTTTTAGAAATAATTTACTTTACATTCTTTTCATTTAATCACAAATTTTATTAAATTATCCTAAAATAGATTACAAATATTTTTTCTTTTGTAAAATAAATTTTCTTTGAAGATATATTTAAACTAACCCTAGTTACCAACATACTCTTGCTAAATAAATTAAGGGTGAATAGAAACTATTTTTTTTATAGTAATAAAACTAACATCCATTGCTTCAAATTTAAACAATACTAATTTCCAAAGTGGACACTAATAATTTCTTTAAAATGCTAATTTATCAATTACTACATAATTGAGAAACTTTACTAATTTATATTTTAAAATTTCTAAATTATAGATAATTTCCCTTTTTTTTTATGGGATAATAAGATACCAAAGAAAAAAGGTTATAAATCTATTGTTTGAAAAGGAAAATCTGATTTATTGTTTTTAAGATAAAACTTCCATTAAAGTTATCTACAAGTTTGTAAGGAAAAATCAAAATAAGATTATAAATCTATCTGATTTATTACTTTTAAGATAAAACTTCTATTAAAAGTTATTTACAAGCTTATAAGGAACAAAAACAAAGTGTTTGATTATGAAAATATTCTTTTGAATCTCTAATTTAATAAGTGATTTAAAGCTCTAAGAAACAACTAACTTCTAATTTCAAGTCCATGATTTATAAATAAGTTTCTTAAAAAAATAAAGAATCTTTATTTTATTTTATTTTATTTACTAAAAATAAATCCATGAATGATTTTTTTTTTATGTTTCTAATTTAAATAGTTTTCTCCTCTCTTTTCAATCATATTTATTTTCAAAAGGTATATTAATCTTTTTTTCTAATAGTAAGAACAATTGAGATTCCACTAATACATTTATTTATATTTTTAATTCACATTCACTTTTTTTTTATAGTTTATTGAAAATCAAAATTTGTTTATTTTAAATTCCCATTTATTTTCTCTCTTTTTTTACCAAATTATTTTTAAAAATTAACTCATGTTTTCAATAAAATATTTAAAATAAATTATCAATTAACTTATTTAATATTTAATATTGTAAAAACTTAAAGGAATGATTATTAATTATATTATAATTAATATTAAATAACTATATATTAAAATATATATTCAATATTATTTACTAAAAAAAAGACATTAAATAATACTAATGTGATTTTGAACTAAACATATTTAATTCCTTATGTTAAATAAAATATATATTAAATTTAATACTAATTAAAATACAAATCAAATTTCATTAAATTTTATTAAAATATAAACCAAATTTTAGATTAACAAAATTATAAATCAAATTTTATAAAATATAAAACAAATTCTATGTTATAAAAGAAAATTTTATAAAAAGAAAAGAAAAGAATGTTTTAAAAGAATAGAAACTTCATAATGTTTTATATAAAGAAATGATTTTTTTTGTTTTTATTAATTTTCTTTTTAAATTAATTTTATAATTATTTTTTTATAGTTCTAAAATAAATCTTAAATAATAGTTTTTATAATTAAGTTTTAAAATAAATTTTTAAATAATATTTAATATGGAATCAACTTTAATAAAGATTGCAAATAAATTTTAATACAGAATGTAAATAAATTTTAAATAAACTTAATATATATATTTTCATATTATTATTAATAATTATTTTTTTTAAATAATTTAATTTAGCATTATCTTTTTTTCCTATTAATTTAATTTTAGTAGTTTTTTCAAAATTACAATTTAGTACATTTCTTTCTAATTAGAAAATAAGATTGTGATATTGCTATAGTTTTAAAATAATGTTTCACGTCATATTTTAAATAAAATTTTGATAATTTTTTAGTAAATATAAAATAAATAAATAAAAAGAAATTATAAGTTTTAAGTGAAGTTTGAAATCTTAACATCATATTTTGAAATGTTAGACTATTATTTTTTGAAATAATCTAACATGGAAATCTTTTCCTCTTTAATTTTTATCAAATTATAGTCTAATTATTTTGAAACTAGTTGACATAAAATAAAGGATAATACCCATAAATCTATTAATGAGAAAAAGAGGATTTAATAATACTTACCTGTAACAGAAATTTGTCCAACTCCTTGTTGAATCCAAGCTTTTAGATCCTTCTAAGTCCCTACTCCTCTATAACAAATAAGAAAAGCCTCCTTCCCTACTTCCTATCTTTTCCTATGAAATTACAACTCTTAGAATGCAAAGTAAAATCAAGATAAATAAAGAATATAAGGATTCTAAATCTTATTGTGTCTCTTGAAAGAGGTCGAGGATTCATATTTATAGAAAAATGAATGGAGATTTGATGGTGAAAATCAACGGTCAAGATTTGATGAAAAGATCCAATAATCAAGATGAGAGAAGAGAAGAGGAAAGTTTTGATTTTGACTCGTGAGAAGATAATATTGAATTTTTAAATTTAAAATATGGATAAAGGTGCACACAAGGATTCCCTTTTTACGGGTAGTTTACACATGAAGTTACTAAAATAAAAGTAGTTAACTGATAAGGGAAAGATTTAAATTCTAAAATGAGATAAAGTTATTTGATAAAAGACAAGGTGTTGACTTGAGAGAAGAAAGAAAAATTTGGAAAATTTTAAATAAAAAATAAAATTTATTTATTCTTTCATACATAATTTGAAAAACATGATTATTTCAATAATTAAATTTTATCATAAATTTTATTTATTTTAAAGTAAATATTTGATTTTCTTAATATTTTAATTTGTTGATTTTTAATTCATTTTTCCTTTAGCTTTAATTCCATAATAAAATAATAATTATTGTTAAACCAACTTAACTTAATAATAAAGAGTTTTGTTTTCAAATGTTCTAGGAAGAGGGTTGTGACAACAAGAGGCTTCTAGCCCTCAAAACACAACCAATGGGCTTATCTTTTGGAGAAGACCATACCAAGGCCTAAAAAATCACAATTAAGACTTCCCACAGATCCAACTCAACAACCACAAAAGGTTTCTAGAGACTTCTTTGCACAACATCGAGATCCAACACATCACCCCTAAACTAGGCTACTAAATTAGCCCAAATTAACAAAGGAGGTACCTCTTTTTCAACTTTCCTTCACAAAAACACATCAAACAGTCAACAAGCATGTGTCAAAACACCAAATTTTATGATTTATTTCCAAGTTTAAGGCTCCTTCAATACTATTCCAACAAACCCTCCATTTACAAGCAAATACCTACAGTTTTAATGAAAAACATATAAGTCAGGTTTCTCAGACCAAAAAAAAGCATCAAAAACCTTTAATATACCCTACACATACTCAATAAACCTTTACTTGGACATATCTCACAACATTTCATCATAGCCATCACCTTACAACTCCATTTCATAGGGAAAAATGACTTTGTTAGCCCTAGGGCTTCCTTCCCTTTCTCACAATACTTTCTCACTGCCTAACAAAGCATTGAAACACCAAATTCAGAGAATTTTAGACCCATTCCATGAGATACAATGGAAAATAGAAAGTGGAATTGGTCACTTAAACATTTTAAAGACCCTCAACCCTTAATTATGAAGAAACAAAGTAGTTACATGAAAAGATTGATTTCTCCTTCCAAAAATAGAGTTAATCCCTCAAAATGGAATCAAATGAAATTTAAGACTTGTAATCATATATCATGAAAATACTTAGAGCATTTGAAGCCTATACAGGCTCGTACGGAGATGACAAAGTACATAAATCAGAGAATTTGCAAAAGAAAAGTGTTGCTTATTGATTTGGGATCCTTCAATAGTTGTTCAACAACCTTGCTCGAGCCTTCTTGAGGCCTTAAATACATTTTTGAATAAAAAACCAATAAATAAATTCCTCAACTATCTTTTAAAATGCTAATCTCCCCATATTCCCTAAACTGCAGGCATTCTAACTTTTGTTTGCACTTGACATTATTTGCATTTTTGTGCAATGTTTTTAACAACCTGACTCCTAAGACACTATACCACCTCAAATACATTGAAAAATGGTATTTTAGACCTTATTTGAACATAATTAAACACAAAACACCCTATAACAACCTATGACTCTTCATAAAATGATCAAAATTTGAAGATAAGGTGTAGGTGCTCTTGCACCAATGATTAGGATGAAAATGGATGATTAGAATGATTAGGTGGATAATTAGGATGTGTAATATCGTAAAATTACACCCCTTGAAATTTCACATACATTCTTGTATCCACTTTAGTATCCACTCCCTTAGTACTTGTGTAGGCTCATTTTAGCCCCTACATCAGTCTTTTTACCTTCTTAGGATGCTCAGTACCCATTTTTTAGCAGCTACCTCCCTGCGTCAACTTCGCATCAAACCATGTGCTTATCCTATTTGTGTCATTTTGTAGCATGACATATCTAGACACTAGCATGTTGCATGGACATCTACATGCCGTGCTATCATCATGCAACATTTCAATGTTCAAACAGTTGTTTTTGAGCATATTTTCCACTTGTCGCCTCCTTTTGTTTGTGGTAACAGTTGGGGACACCTTGTAACCACTCGAGAAGCTTCTTTTCCCTCTTTTTAAGTCATCCTTTCAACTCATTTGGCCTTCTAGCTTCATTCCATCCTCTAGCTTCTGCTTTTTCTCCTTAGACATTCTCCTATCTTACTTGCATAGCTCTCCTTGCTTGCTACAACAACACTTTCAAGCTCTCACAACAATCCTTTGCAACACACTCTTAGCTCTTGCAGCTCTCTTGGTTTCCCTCCTTGGCTCCTTGTGCCTTGCACATTTGAGCATCTTGGGATCTCAAACATCCCTTATCTATTGCATCTTTACTTTTTGATATGAGCTATCCTCCTTGAGTGAGGATTTCTTTTATCACCTCTTTTGTGATATGGGTTCTCCTCCTCGAGTGGGGATTTCTTTTATCACTCCTTTGTCCATTTCTCTCTATCTATTTGGTTGTTTATGGAGGTGGGAACACCAAAATGGGGGTTTGACTGAGGCAAACCCCTATACAACCCCAAAAATTTCTCTATATCTTATGCATATAGGTATTGAGACATTCACATAGTGGAGGCTTAATCACTTGTGTGGTTGTGAGCATTTACTTTCATTCTACTAGTTGTGATGATTCTATCAATGTAATCTATGTCTCTTTTGTTCCTCAAAGGCCTACTAGACCAGTCATTTACGTGACTCAAGCTAGTCCTTCTCCTAAAAGGGTTTGTTCTATTAATGGTGTTCCATTTGATAGTGACTCTCTTGATCTTTCTAAGGCCCCCTCTTACAAAGTGATAGCCCATACTTATGAGAATAGAATGAATAAATGACCAAGCCTTCTTCAAGCTCCTCAACCTACAACTAAAGCACCTAGTGATTACAATATTTTTGAGCAACTTCAAGTTACTCCAACTAAGATCTCACTATGGGACTTGCTTTAGTCTACTTTGATTTATCAATTTATGTTTCAGGAAGCCTTCCAAAAGATCCTCTTGCCTGCCTCCACTAGGCCAATGGATGTTAGTGCATTGATGGCTCATATCCGTGCAGACTTGCAGAATATCATGTTCTATCCGCAAGAACTTCCACCCCCAGATGTGAAAAAATAAGAAGATTCCCTAATGATCATAGTTAACATTAATAATATCGGAAATAGACGTATTCTTGTTGACGCCAATTTGGAACTCAATGTATGTAGCATTGATCTATTGCCTAAGATTAATATTGATTCATCTTCTCTTAATGCTTCTTCTGTTGACATCCATTCGTTTGATAATGTCGGTCGACAAGCCCTAGGAATGATAGTCTTGCCTTTGAGGTTGGGACCCATTATTGTACCTACCCTTGTATATGTTATATCAGAAAAATTATCATATAACCTTCTTCTTGGTAGACCATGGATTCATGCTATGGGTGCAGTCCCATCTACCTTGCATAAATGTATTAAGTTCCTTTGTAATAGTTGAGTAGTCATAGTCAAGGTTGACCTTGAGGCTATGAACTTATGTGAGATTGTAGCTACTAGTCACGTTTCAGTTGTGCCTACTCTTGTTCCTTCATTGTCTTCCAATGTGTCGATGATTACTCTAGTAGTACCTACTACAAAGGGTACTCTTGAGATAGATGTCCATGTGGAAGATCCTTCTGAAGCAAGAAATATTAAGTCTTCTCCTCCTACCTCTTCTCAAAAGAATGCATTTCTTGGTGATAATTGGGATTCCTTGGACTTTACAGACTCCTTCAGTGGGGAACATAAATTCAACTTGCTCCACTTAACCCTTCTGATAACATCATCTGAACCCTCTATCAAAGATGGTCATTCTTCTGTATCATAGGATAAGGTGAATGCAATTCGTAATGTTCTTAGTGTTGATCCTCCTCATGAGGAAGATGATTACGCTTCTATTAAAAAGGATAATGTTGGTAGTTCTATTAATAAGGATGATGAGAATCCCATAGAGGAATAATGCTCTCCATGAAGATCCTCCATTATCTGCCATCTTCATGTCTTCCTCTTTTGAGTAGTCAAACTTTTCTCCACCAAAGAAAGGGTTGCTTCTTGCTCCTCATCCTTTGTCTAAGGAAGAGCGTATTTTGTTGAGGATTCTTAAAGCCCACTTAATTACTCTTCCTCCTCCTAAGATCTTACAAGCATGATAAAGAAAAGCATTTTTTTTGTGCATACCATCGAGTGCCTGTCCATTCCACTAGTGAATGTAAGGAATTAAAGGATAAAATAAAGAAACTTATTGATTCAGGTTCCATCACTCATTTATTTGCTAATGCACCTACCTTTTCTTAACATGACAAGTGATATCAAGGTTTACCTCTATCCCTCTATGTCCTAAGTATCTTGCATGGTTCTCCTCCCCTGCATACTAGGGGTAGTGATAACTTTTTTTGGAGATGTGTGTCCTTCTTATGGACCCCCTCTATTCTCTCTATCTTTCAAATGAAGCATCCCTTTAGTGGACCCCCTTTTTTCTTTTGAAGGTTTCTCGAGGGACCCCTTTGAAATTTTCTAGCTTGTTGATAGGCCGCATGACTATCCACTTACTTGCCTGCATGGCCACCTTTGGACATTTTCTATCTGTGGGTAAACATATCTCTTTATAGGTGTGCCTATGAATCCACTTTTTGACTCTACATAGCCTCCTTCTTTTGGTTTCCTCCATGTGAGAGATCTCAGAAGATGCCTCCTTGAAGGTCTGTGGGCCTGTAAAGCACTTACATCTATGAGCATCCTCCATGTGAAAGATCTTGGGGGACACCTCCTTGTAGATCCACGGGCCTATAAGGTACTTTCATCTAGGTTTCCTTCATATGAGAGATCTTGGGGGAAACCTCCTTGCAGGTCTACAAGCTTGTAAGGTGATTTCGTCTAGGTTTCCTTCATGTGAGAGATCTTGGGGGATACCTTCTTGCAGGTTTGTGGGCCTGTAAGTTGTGTACTTTTCTGGGTTTCCTTCATGCAAGAGATCTTGGGGGATACCTTCTTGTATAGGTTTGTGGGCCTATAAGGTACATACTTCTCTAGGCTTCCTTTATGAGAGAGAACTTGGGGGTTTCCTTCTTGTGGGTCTGTGTGCCTGTGAGATGCTTTCATCCTACAAGATTTTTCCATCGTTGGTTTGTGGTCCTTTGTTGTACTTTGTGCAACTTCATAGTTTCGTAGAGCTACGAAGTCCTTTTGTTCAAACCTCCTTAAGAGAGCACCTATGGAGTCATATCTCTTGGAATTTTCATTCCTTTCTAGCTTCTCCATATTTCTCTTAAATTCTCTTTCTTTTCATTTGTGTATACCGGATCAAAGATTTGCATCTTCTTCATCCTAAATATATGCTCTTTCTTTCTTCGACATTGGTTGCTTCCCTGACTTTTGTGTGTATTCTTCTCTTAAAGCAATCAATCCTTACATTTTTCTCTTCGTTTTAGAATTCTTCTATGTTATTTTTTTTGATTTGGGGATGATGCATAGTACCGAGACAAACTTCTACATTGAGGTCTCTTTCACTTTGCCGCCTCAAATCCTTTAGTGGATTTTTATGTTCTAACATTGTTTTCTGGTGCAAGTTTTTCTTATCTAATGCATTTGTTTTGTAGGTCTTCAACCTAGGGGCATGCTTCTTTGATACAAAGAGTTATCTTCTTCCTCTACAGTATCCTTTGGGCATCATGATGTTATTTTTTTTTAGTAGATTTCCTTTACCATGCATATTAGTGTAGATTCATATGCCCGCTAAAGTGGGGGGAAAATGCAATGTTGTAAAATTGCACCCATTGCAATTTCACATACATTCTTGTATCCAATTTAGTGTCCACTTCCTTAGTACTTGTGTAGGCTCATTTTAGCCCCTGCATCAGCCTTTTTACCTTCTAAAGATGCTCAACACCCCTTTTTCAGTAGCTACCTCTATGTGTTAGCTTCACGTCAAACCGTGTGTTTTTCCTATTTGTGTTGTTTTTTATCATGACATGTCTAGACACTAGCATGTCTCACAAATTTTTGTGCACCATGCTAGCATACTGCAATGTTTCAACATTCCATCAGCTATTTTTGGGCATGTTTTCCACTTGTCACCTCCTTTTGTTGGTGGTAACGGCTGGGGACACCTTGTAACCACCAGGGAAGCTTCTTTTCCCTCTTTTTTTATTCATCCTTTCAACTCATTTGTCCTTCTAGCTTCACCTCTAGCTTCAGCTCTAGCTTCATTCTATCTTCTAGCTTTTGCTTCTTCTCCTTTTACATTATCCTATCTTACTTGCATATCTCTCCTTGCTTGCTACAACAACACTTTCAAGCTCTCACAACAATCCTTTATAGAACACTCTTGGCTCTTGCAGCTCTCTTGGTTTCCCTCCTTGGCTTCCTAAGCCTTGCTTGTGATATCTACCTTGTGCCTTACACCTTTGAGCATCTTGGGATCTCACACATCCCCTATCTATTACATATTTACTTTGCGATACAGGTTCTCCTTGAGTGGGGATTGCTTTTATCACCTCTTTTGTGATACAAGTTCTCCTCCTCAAGTGTGGGTTGTTTTTATCACTCCTTTGTCCATTTCTCTCTATCTATTTGGCTATTCGTGGAGGTGGGAACACCAAAACGGGGGTTTGACTGAGGCAAACCCCTATATAGCCCCAACAATTTCTCTAAATCTTATGCATGTAGGTATTGAAGACATTCACGTATTGGAGGCTTCATCACTTACATGGTTGTGAGCATTTCCTTTCTAATTCTCATTTTATTTATCATTTCTATTTCACTTCATTTCAGATTTATCACATTATGTTATCTTCCAGTACTTTTGAAGTTCTTAGTAATTAGATTTCTAGTAGTAACTTTTTCATTTTCTATGATAAATTCACTTTCTGGTCCATACAAGACACCAGTGCATCACACTGTCATTCATATTATGCACTGTCATGCTTTGGCTGAGAGCCCATCAGTCTATCTAGGAAATATTCATGACCTACTCTTTCCAATTCTAGAACTCTCACATTGTTCCTTGAGGTAGTTTAGGGTAGTTTTCTCCATGAGGCTCCTTGAATGAAGAGAACTCATGAGTCGTGAATCCCCCTTCTCTATAGGATGATGAATGATGATAATGATGGAAGGGGATGATTAGGATGGAATTATTGAAAGAAGGTAACTATGATTATTAGGGATGTAATTATTGGGATGGAAATAAATGACTAAGATTAGATGAAGGATGAATAGAATTAGAAGAGATAATTAGGATGATTGTGAAAGGTTAGAATGATTATGGAAGTGATTAAAATGATTAAGAGGGATTAAGATAATAAGGGATGATTATGATTAGAATGAGATGATTAGAATGAGGAGGAATGATTAGGATGGAAAGGATTGGTCAGGATGAGGTGATTAAGATGATTAGGATGAGATTAGGGATGGTTATGATGACTAGGATGGGATGATTGAGATGAGGAGGAAAGGTTAGGATGAAATGTGATTGAAAACACAACAAACAAAAAAATTTGGTTGTTGATTGTCTATATTTTAGGTGAATAGTGTATGTTCCTAGGAAAAATTTAGCCTAATTTCCACTGGTCTCATCACAAATCAAAAACACTTCAAACACTTCAAGTACTTCCTAATCCTAAGGTCAAGGCCAATGGCAGAAATCTCAATCCCACAACTTGGAATCTCCTTCAACTCAAATTTAGGAACACCTAAATGGGTGTATACACTCTTATCTTTGTGAGAGAGGATAGGTAGGGGCCTCCAAGACTAGAAGGATGACTCAATCACCCTCTCTTCAGAAAGCTACATGTAGCTTATGCTAATGTAGGGATTTCTATCTCATCTCAAGGGATCCATATGGTGAGTAACTTCAAGGTACGATGTGTATCCCTTGCACTGAGAATGACACCAATAACTCAATCAATAGGGTAGTCTCTAAAGTAATGGTTTCTAGTCACTTCTTGAGGACTTAACACCTTTCTATCACCCAACAAGCCACTTAAGGCTTTAACCAACCCTACTTGGGTCCCTAACTACCTCACATGAATGTGGGTAACTCCCCTTTTAGATTGGAACTATCGGCAAGGTACTCACTAGTTTGACCTTGGATTTTTCCTTAATCTTTTATATAACAAATCAAGGGAAAATCCTCTTTGGGTCATACCCCTTGGATTGATTACTTCTCCAAAGGAAAGACCTTCTAAAAAGGCTACACAAAAGTGATGCAAATAATGTTTTTAATCTCCAAGATCATATGAAAATGCATGGAGAGAGCATACACATGTATTTGATCACACAAGAAATGTTTATTAACCTTAAAAATTGAAATGTGAGATGTGACAATGAGAATGTTGAAGAGTAATTTTGATTCCAAAGATCATATGAAATGTGAGGTAAGAGCATACACACCTCCAAGCACAAACAAGATCACTAAGCAATGCAAACACTTGTTCTTTTTAAGCCCAAATTGAAAGTGTGATTTTGAAAAGAAACTTGTTCTTTTTATATCCAAATCCAAATGTTCCTACTTTAAAAATGAAAAACACATATGACCTTGCAAGAACATAGATTAGTAGATGCAAAATTTAACACCCCTTTTTTAATTCTTTTTTTAAAAAAAAAATTGTATTTTGACCTGATCAATAAGATTTGATTTTTTTGAAATGATTTTGACTCCAAAAATTAAAATGCAAAGAATACACCCCTACTAAAATTCTGAGGTCTTTCTAAAAATGTAAAATATTTAGAAAAATTTCATGATTTTATCCCAAGAGAGAATATTTATTGAAAAATCCTAATTTTTAAAGATCTATTTTTTTACGAACTATTTTTCATCAAAATTAAAAATGAAGAACATACGCCCATTATAATTTTGAGAACTTTCCAGAAATATAAGAAAATCCAAAAAATTCATTGATTTTCTCCCAAAATAATTTTTTCATGAAAACTCATAAAAAACTTATAAATCACTCAAAATAGATCCAAAACTTTGAGTTTTTGACTAAAAGCTCCTAATATCATCCCAAACCTTCAAAAAAAAATTGTGATAAAATTCATAAACATTTGTAAGATATGATCAAATCTTTCCAAAACCCAAATTTTTAAAGATTTGATTTTTTGTTAATTATTTTTCATCAAAATTAAAAACACAAAGAATGGACCCTCATTAGAATTTTGAGGGCTTTCCAAAAATATAAGACAATCCAAAAATTCACTAATTTTCTCCCAAAATTATTTTTTCATGAAAAATCAAAAAAATTTATAAATCACTCAAAATATATAAAAAAATCTGAGTTTTTGGTCCTGAAAGCTCCTGATACCATCCCCAACCTGCCAAGAAAAAATGTGGAAAAATTTGTAGCCGTTTGTGAGATATGGTCAATTCTTTCCAAACCTTAGGCTTGTGTCTCCAACCCTAGCTACAAAATGTTAGTCTCCAAATTTTTCCATAAAATAACAATATAAGGTTAGGAAAACCTACAAAAAATTGATTCACATCAGGTTCACCAATGTAAAATAGGGAAAATCAATGTAAAAGGCATGAATCAATAATACCAACCACCAAATACATAAAACTCAAGCCCTAAAGACCCTGTTGGTTGTTTTTAATGAACCAAACTTAATCTTGTAGTTATCTATGAATTTTCCAAATTCAATGGTTAATAACTTTGAGGATTGGCCAATGAACAGGTGAAAGCTTGCTAGGCTTCCCTCTACACTTTGGGCTCTACAAAACCCAGGAGGGTGATCCCTACAATGTATCTTTAGATACTCTTGTGCCAATTATCATATACATTATAAATAAATAGATAAATTCTCCTTTAACTACTTAATAAATGAAACACCTCAAAGATTTGGCTAATCTTCATGGTATCACCTTAAACATGAGAAAATATTATGATTCAACTCAACATACATTCATACAAGAACTTGAGATTAAAGTTGATTTGAATGTAGCTACTATGAATAATCCAGGAAATTGTAACATCAAATGACTAGTGCCTTATCCTAGGGTGGAGAATTCTAAACCATGTAATTGAAAACATACAATAGTATTATTCATGTCATTACAATTCTTATCAATGATGCCTTACACCATTAATACTATAAAATTAACTAGAAATACTTAGTGATCCATGCATACATTCACATAAACCTTCATTCATGTTAATACATATTTAACTCATTCTTTGAACAAGCGTAATAACCATGAACAAAAATTCAAGGAAAGACAAGAAGATGAATAGAAGAAATATTTGATTGCTTTGTATTCAAAATCTATGCAAAGTATACAATGGAGAACACTGGCCTCAAATATTTTTCCATTGTGTATTTCAAAATATGACAGTATTGTTATACATTCACCATTACATAATTCAAAAGACTCTTAGAACCTAAAATAGACTCAACTTCTATTACTTATACCTGGTTACAAAATTTATCTGAGATCAATTTGCTAGAAACCCTATACAATTGGCCTTGAATTCCCTTTTATAAGAACAAGGGAGAAAAACAAGCTTCAGGCCAAATTGTACACATGTCATCTTTTCATTTGGAAATCACATTACATCAAAAGAAAGTTATATTTTCCCAAATATGATGGAGAATTCCACATAATAAAAAAACCATTTTCATTTGTTGATAAAGATTCCCTTGCCTTCCAAAATTCTCTTCGATCAGTGCAAATTATTCTTTCCATGATTTATGTACCTATTCCACATGCTCCAAAACTTGTAGATGAAAAAGCATAAAGTGGAGAAAATAGAGAATACCAAAGCACCTCCACATCTACATTCCATGTCATAGTATTTGAATTTGAGAGAATACAATATCTAACCGTTGATATATTTAAGGCCTAATCTATACTAGTTCCAAGTCATGCATTGTACTTGTCTTATTGAAACCTTCATTATTCTAGACACAAGACCAAAATTTCAGTCACCAATTCCCATTGCAGTAGCTCATATGTCCAAGATATCAACATAATTAGACTTCCATGGTGCAAATTCCTCCTCTGTTGGCCAATCAAATCCCATAATCTTATCTACCTTTTACCTATATATTTGATCGTCACCTGATTTTCCTCCTTGTCAAATTCTTCGAGGAAAATCCATGTATGTATGAGCCTATCCATGCTATTCCTCAACATCCCACATCTACCTCATCACTTATTAGTTTGTTCTGAGTGGATATTACCTTATTGTCTTAATCCTTCCATTCTTGTAAAGGATTAACTTCACCATTTTTGTTTAAGATATTAGGAAGCAAACTGAAGCTCCACTCATCAAACCTCTTCACCAATTCTCTAATTTTCACTTCTAGGGGCTCATTCAACCCTTGGGAACCCATTATGTCACTCACAAACCTTCAGGTTAGAACAATTTTTGAAGGCTTATTTGCATCATGTGATGGTGCAGTGGCCATATCCCTCAAAATTTGTGCTCTTGGGATCCATCTATCCATTAAAGGAATAGAAATCTCCTTATCTCCATCAAAATTTCTTATAGCATCAAACATTAAAGAATAATTAGAATGAATGTTAATTAATCTTTTCTCAATTCCTTTATTTAGGTGCTCAAGCACCATAGTAACAATCTTCATGTTACTTAATTGGACAAGCTCATCAAATCTATCTTCATAATTCTTTAGCTTTTCCACCAACTCCTCCTTGGTAATATCCTTAGCTTGAGGCACATCTAATGTATTAGGAGTTGATTGTGCAATTTTCACATCCTCAAATTCAGGAGGTATAGCCTTAGCTTGAACTGGAGGTGGTGAAATAATTGGAGAAGGGGAAGGAAAAATTGCGGCTTGAGATGGGCCTGATTGTAAGGATTGGAATTGTTGCTTCCACAAGGCCATTTGTGTTTGTATTTGTGCAATATTTTTCTAGATTAAATTGTAATCTACCACCATCTCATTATATAGAGTCCTGAATTTATCTCTTTCTTCTATCAAGGACTCAACTGTGGCCTTAGTAAATTGAGCCACATTAACATTCATTGTTGCTACTTCTAGGGAAAATGTGTCTGATACTCTTTTTATAATCAATCCTCCCCTAACTCCTAGAATTGGCTCTACAACCTCAGGTTTCTTGGTGCTTGGGGCCAAAGCCCAAATAGAAAGTGTATCCCACTAGGAGTTGAAAGTTGATCCCTACAAGGCCAATGTGACCTCTTCCTCTATTTTAAAGATGGGGGAATCATGTCTTCTTACTATATCAAATGCTATAGTTGATGCCAAGTCCCATTCTAGAAGAAATAACACTCCACTTTTCTAACCAGCTCCTTGCCTTTTGCCACAGTGACATTTAAGTATTTAGCCCTCATTTCATTCCAAAATTATTTTTCAATAATTGTTTGTGGCACTTTAGTATTTTCACTTTCCTTCTTCTACACATTCAATGCATACTCATCTTTCATATATTTTCATACATATTCTTTAAATGATTGTGTTTTAACAAAATTATCATCATTCATGAAACTTTCACAAGCTTAGAACCTAATATCCTCTGAGCTATTAATCCCACTCAAATATTATTTTCTCAATCAGAGACTTAGAGCTTGTGGCTCTATTTCTCTTTGAGGGGATGGAATTCCCTACCTTATTTCATCCTCCATTAAAAAAATATCATCATCAGAATCATCTGCAAGGTAATCAACAAGGACGATTGTTTCATCCCTTTTCCTTTTTCATTTGTGGCTCCCTTAGAGAGGAAGTCTCTCTAGTTGGTGAATCCAACTCAATTATTATAGGGGCAGAAGAATTTTTTGGTGACAATGGCAACAATTGTTGTTGTGGAGATGGTGCTCTAGACTCCTCAAATTGTGTAGGGGTTGCAATTTTCACTCGCCTCCTTACTGTGCTCTTTTTCCTTGCATATATATGTACCCTTTTTGGAGGTTGTTGAGATGATTCTTCTCTTGTCATGGAGGCTTTCCCCTTATCTTTCACTACCCTTTCCTCCTTCAATCTTGCAACAACTTTATCAAAATTCTAAATAACTATCTCTATTTTCAAAATGATATTGCCATTGTCTAACAAAGCCTCAAAATCGTAGTCTTTAACCCTTCTTTCTTGCTCCAATTTCACAAAGATAGTCCATTTTCTCATCCTATCCACCTAGACATCAAGGTCAAAAACATTTATGATGAGATCATCAAGGAAAGAATGGATATGAACGTGTTGCCCTCCCTTGATCCTATCCAGCAGCCAAACCATGAATCTCTCAGGATCAGAACTCCTATATTCCTAAATTTTCATATCCTAGGGCTTGAGTTAATAGTCAACAATACTCTTCCATCCATTTATTGTCATGAAAAAATTAGAAAAAACATCATAATATAGGAAGAATATTCCCTTTCTCTTCTCATATAGGAATACATCATCAACATTTCCAAGCTACCGCATGACCTCCAAAAAACCAATTCTCAATGATACTTCCCTTCGAAGTATATGAGGTGTTACTCTTGTGCCATTTACCCTGAAAATAATGCAATCCTTATATGGGATTACATCTACCCAATTATTACCAATATTTAAATGAGGTTTTCTTTCAACTATCCTTAGAAAGTCATGCAATTCTATGGGAACCCTGGGCACATCCACCATTAAAAACCTTCTCAACTTGGAAGAAAAAATGTTTGTAGCAACTAAAAAATTGGTTTTCTACTCATGCCTATCCAATAGTGGATTCCATGATTACATTGTCATTTCAATACCATCCACATTTCTTTTTAGTTCTACATCCTAACCAAAATAATTTGCACCTCTATATAAAAACATGTGCATGAATAAGGAATACCACTAGAACCTCACAAATGATTCCCCATTCTTTAGTGCTACCAAACCCTTGTGTATTTCCTCTTATATGTATTTATAAAAATCATATAAAGTATTAATGATGGCGTCCTATATTTTCATAGTCATATACATATGGGAAATTTGCAAGTTGGAAGAGGGATGAAACCCCAAAATCTGACAAAGGGAGTAAAAATTATTATGAACATAGGTGAGAAAATACTTGATAGGGAGGGGCTCCATATCAGAAGGTCCCAAAATGATCTTTCCCTTTCCCTTTCATGTTGACATTAAAAAGTGGGTCAGCACTGAAACTCTAAAATTATGTTTTACCTTCCCATACTCTTCTCTCAGCTTCTTCTCATTTATCTCAACCATGTCCTTACTCCATTTGTGCAGCTTGAACACTTCTACAATTTCCTCCTTGGTGACCCATACCATATTTTTCCCATCACAGGCTTTGACTACCCTAAATAGAGGGTCATAATTTCTAGTGATATCCTTAAGAAGATCAACATCCACATACATGTTAGGAACCACCAACTTGAACATGTCCAACCTCCATGGATTGCAAAGTCAAGTACTAGTATTTCTATTTCCAAACCAACCTTGAAAAAGAGTCCATCTAGAGTATGATAGGGTAGCATCTTTGATTGTGCAAAATTTATCAATAATACTCTACTTAACCCTAGGGCCATGGAACATAGGTTGCCTGTTCACTTTATTAGTTGTTGAGGGTAGTAATTGCTCAATTAAATCTTGAACCAAGGGTCTTAATTTAGGTTTTGAACCAAAGGCTTGGCCTTTTGATGCATAAGCTTGGATTTTCGATGCCATGTCTAATAGATAATTCGACCTACGGCTCCTATGGTTTTAGGGAAAATCTTGATGCAAGGAAGTAACTAAAATCACAATCAATAGCAATCTAATGAATTTAAAACCTTAAAATAAGCCCTACTATGATTTCAAATAACAAAAATTGTAATCCAAATGGAAATTAGGGTAAATTCGAGCTCGAAGAGTGCAATTTAAACTTACCAGTGTGAATCATAGAAAACCATAATTTGACAATACCAAGAAAATGAAATACACTGCAAAAAAGTCTAGATGCATTGAAAGTTCTTTGGGAATCAACTACAAGCTTTAAAACAAGATTTTATGGAAAACAAAGCTCTTAATTCAGTTGAAA
This sequence comes from Sequoia sempervirens, assembly GCA_007258455.2. Lineage (NCBI taxonomy): Eukaryota > Viridiplantae > Streptophyta > Pinopsida > Cupressales > Cupressaceae > Sequoia > Sequoia sempervirens. The sequence goes on from VDFB02179234.1 coordinate 52,999,984, forward strand.
ACCATCAATTCTACCATTATTGCTAGCTTGTGCAAACCAAAATGGCTTGATGATGACTTTTAGAAACTTTGAATCTCTATCATTGATTTGATCTTGGTGCAGACTAGTGTCTGGATCAGATGGAGTAAAAAAAAATTGAACATTTTTCTTTTTGTTGACTTGACATTGTTGGAAGTGGATTCACTCTGAGAAGGGGGGGTGAATCAGAGTGAAATAATTTTAACTTTTGACTTTGAATGCATAATGAAACTTTTTACTAATTTTAACCCAATGTGGAAGATTTGTTTATGCAAGTGAACATTAACACTTTAGGTTAGATTGACATGAAACTTGACTAACATTTACAACTCATAGTAAAAGCATCATATGATATTGTTCAATTAATGTGTGAACAATCTTGCTTATGCTTTTGAAATAGAACTACAACTTTTCCCAATGCAGATTTAGCTTGCTTTACAGAAGGATTTTTAAAATCAAATTTGAACAATTTTAACTTTGCATGACAGACTTGAACATTTTGAAATATGAACCTTTCGAACACACTAAAAGTATCAAAGCATTGACTAAATGAGCACATTAACATGAAATAGAATGAGAGACAAATAACATCACATAACATAGATTTCCTGAGTGGAAAAACCCTCATGGGGTATAAAAAACCACTCGTTAAAATTTCCTTTTCATTAATCAAAGAGCACCAACTCTGTAACAATGGTGGAGCAACAACTCCACCTTTTCTGAAGCACCAAATTCATAGCAGCACCAACCCCTCAATGCACAAAGTCACTTTCTAAAATGTAAAACACCAATGACTTTACAACTGCAATTTATTTGCAGTCCCAAAATCATTAATGAATACAGAAATATAAAAGATGTTCAGTGATTCCAACAACAATATGAATTGTTCATAATAGTACCACAATAATTTCTCATAAATCTGAATGATATCTCTATTATAAGAACCAGATATTTTACACAATAAAAACCCTCTTTCCTCTTCTCAAATATTGTAGATATAACAATGATATAACCAATAAATTCTTTGTTCGGACTATTTCATGTCATCACTATGTCATGTGTTTCTACCAAGTATATATACAATGTTTACAAATAGTTATCCATCCTTGTCAAAAACCCGTATTCAATACCCAGGGTTTATAAACTGGTAAGAACAATGATATTTTATCATGATAACCATCAAGGGTTTTAAAGAATAACTATAGAAAAACAATAATATATCGATGAATGCCACTGAAAATGATAAAACCCTTGTGTAGACTCGGGTTAGTAAAAACTGAGATTAATCTTTAACACATTTCTAATCTCCATCAAAATATTAACCATAAAAATGGTTATATTTGAAACTAACAAATATCTTTCAAACCGAAAACCAATTACCTATCAAGGCGGCCAAACCTTTACCAAGTGACTACGTGAAACTTTCATAACGACCTCACTAAAGCTCTTCCAGCTTTCATTTCAAAAATCAATTGTATACTGTGACTTCACAACCTCCATGGTGGCACTGCTAGGGTTCACTATGTTTACACAATGAAACAAATCTTTTGTTTACCCTTTTTCTTCCTTCATCGAAACCCCAAAACAAAATGAATGAAATTTGAAATCCAAAAATCATATTACAATCATTTTGGAATCCATGTAATCGACACAATGATGCATTAAATGAGTGCTAAATCATAAGCCACACATGTTGTCCAGGTCATCGTGTCAATACAATCCACATGCTCATTGAAAAAATAATATTGTTGCTGCCATGTAAGGAAATCAAGTATAATACATATGCCGACAACCCAAGTCTTCAAATAACGTGTATTTGGCTGTTGTGCAATGTATAACCCCGATAATAATAAAATATGATCAACCTTCAATCAAATATCTGAAGGAAATGTCAACTTCCCAATCACTTTATAAGTGATATTTATTGTAGTGCTCACCCCGTTTCGGTCATCGTTGATGTCAAGTAAGTGGTTGGTAATATCATGTTGGTGTGGTGATTTTATTTTAAGGTTATGAGGTAACACTAATAATATGTTTGGATTTGATTAATAAAATTAAATTAATTATAAGGTTACCTGTTCGTTTGGAATTAAATAAAGAATTAGATTCAATAATAAACGTTAATTTAATTATATTTGGGAGTTAGTTATTTAAATTAATCGATAAGCTGAGGAAAGGTAATTATCATTTTATGATTAAATTCGCTTAATAAATTTAATAGTATTAGAGAGGATCAAATATTAAAATTTTACTTAAGTTTGAATGAAGGTAAAAACGAGAAAATCCAGTAAAAGTTGGTACCTAATTATAATTAAATAAACAATAAACATGCAAATAACTATTATTTGAAATTCAAGTTCGGTTTGGGGAAGGTGAAAAGTCATTCGGTGGTTGGGAATTTGTTCTTGGTTGGTAACTGACCAAGAAAGAAAATAAGAGGGTGATTTTTCCGAATGCTAAGGGGGACTTTGGGAAGATAATTGGCAACCTGTGAAGAGAGGGAGGAATTTTACTGAAAGCAATTTCCACGAAGGAAGGAACAAGAAAAGAGATTGTTTTTGAAAAGAAAGAAAGAAGAGGAATTCAAAAGGGAAAGTGACTTCCAGGTTTTCTTTTAAATATTTTCCTTACAAAATAGTGAATAGATGTTTTCCTGTGAAATATTTCCTTCTTCCTTGAAATCTTTTGTATGCCAACTTCAAATTTTAGTTGAGTATTTTAAATGTCTTATTTTTCGGGCTGTACAAATTTGTATTTCCCTTCCTTTCATTTTATATATACTTACATAAATATGGTATTCAATATATGTATTTTGAGACTGTAAACTGCCTGTAAATGAACTATTCCAGAGCATAATGAAATTATATATTTAAATACCTACCATACCGTATATGTGTAAATATATATATAACTTCATTATTCTACATTTTAGAATGGGACAAGTGAAACTTTAGTAAGAATCAAATTCTTTCCGTGAATTGAATGGTTGTTGAAAGTGATTGAAAAAAAAAATTAGGAGGGAGTATTGGCTCCCCACACAGTCGCGTTGCCTTGGGAAAGGCTGCGCTGTGGGGGCAGTCCCATGGTCTGTGGAATGAGCGCTGCCCTCCACAGTCAACATTCCAAAATTCAGATACTAATCATTTGCTTTTATATAAATATATAAGTATGTGTGCATAGTCATATATCCATCTCACTACGGAACTTAACCGAATAGATACATGATTGCAGAGGTATATACTATGTGGCAAATCTGAATCAGCAAGAATGGATTAGACAGGATGAAATTTTCTTCCATTAGGGTTTAGTCACACTTGCCATGCCCTGTCCCCGATGAGGCACTCAAATGTTTTTCATGGTGCATAATTATATACACAAAAGCTTTAAAGCACTATAAGAGAACTCACTAATGCTGAGTCTGTACCCAAACAGAAAGAAAATTACTGAGAAGCTAATCTTTCTTGGAGTTTTGGACTTTTGGCTGCCAATACGTAATATCTTCAGACTATTAAATGGCAGATGCGAATTATTCTTATTAAATTTAGGTAGAAGAAATTATTTTGAATTTAGCAGGCCTGGGTACATAATTATGATCCAAATTGGTTACACTATAAATTTACTTCAATAAACTTGACTTCTCCAAGCACTTCTTAAATGGTCTCACATTTTCCCTGTTTCTTGTATATAGCAGTTACTCTTTTTCTCACCCGATTGTCTTATATGATTGCCACATACTGTTTGCAATCCTTGTAAAAAATAAAAATAAAATCAGAGCATTCCTAAATGAATCTTTAGATGGTAATTTCACTTGGATAAACTTTAACCTTGTTCATCATCATGGAGATATTTCCAAATTCCAAAACTCACCTTCTAATATTAATTGCTTCTCACATTTTTACAACCGTAACCATCTCCAACTTGGAGGAAAGCTTGGTTCGTGTGTCTTCTCTGATGTTGTCAATGAACAGATTGTTTAAGTGAAGAAATTGAGGACCAATGAGCATATTATTTAATTCTCTTGGTCTGCGCAATGTTTCAAGCCCTTGCCAGTTACCTCCGTTCAGTCGAAGCTGAGAGAAATTGATGTTATTGGATACAGTGTTTAGATGAGCTCCTTCACATAGTCTGGTAATCTAAATTTTTAAAAAAATATCCCTGAAACCATAGGAAAAACCATCATAGCTGCAACGTTAGACTTGCAAAAGTGTAGTAAATTAAATAGTTCCTCTGAAACCCTTGGCAGCCTGTCACAGTCACAACAATTAGAGTTGAAACATTGTACAAAATTAAATAGCCTCTCTGATTTCTTTGTCAAACTGTCTGAGTTAGGGCATTTGAATTACCAATTACATATATGAGTGACTTTCTATTTATTTTGAATTTATATATTTTTGATTACTATTCTTTTATATATATATATATATATATATATTATATATATATATATGTGTATGGTTATATAAACAAGTATAGATACATAGTTATAGGTTAAAAGATTTGAGTGAAGGTAGTCCTTTATATATTTAGGATTTATGAGGATATTTCAATATACAAGCAGATTTGTATGATGAGTATTATTCAAAAGAAAATGGTTCGTATTTATATAATATGTTTATAAAATATGAATAATTTCTTTAATTGTTTTGTTTATGATATTATGGTGGTGTAAAAGTAAAATATGAATCGAGTGTTAAAATGTTCTGTAAGATAGTGAGTTAAGTAAAAGTGTAATTTTATTTTAGGTAAATAATTAAAGTGAAAATGGTTATTTCGATAGGTTGCTTAGTAAAATATTATTTAACAAAAGATTTTAACGGAATAAACATTATTGAATTAGGTATTTAATTTTGTTGTAGATAAATGAACTATGTATTTAGTTAAAGTAAATCGATTTATATGGTTAATTAAGTTTTAGGGTTCACTAAAGGAGATAAGTGATTCTACATTTACATAGTTTCTTTTACTTGAAGGTTAAAGGATAAAGTTATTTTGAATTCCAGGTTCATAGGTTAATTAATTTAAATGATACTGATTAAATGTTAAATGGTTTTAATTACCTTTTTTGTTATCTAATGAGTCTGTGAACGATAATTATTTATCAAACTACTGTGTGAAATAATCCATTAGTGTCATCACCTTAGTATTATAATAAAGTTGTAAATTGTCATCTTAGTATTACATTTTAAGGCTATAATTAGGATTCGTATTAAACAGTTGATGGAGTTGGTTATCTTATAAATGATATAGTTATTTTAAATATAATTATTTGTAGTAGATACTCTCTTAATTAAATTAAGTGGATATGTTAAAATAAGTGGTAAGAACGTTGAAATAATGCTTAAATTAAAGGAAGGTCTTTATGGTTATAATGTGTGAGTAAATGTGTTTTAAACAAAGTGTTTTGATTACTGGTTTAAGTGATATTTAATTTTTTTAAGTTGGTTGTTATTTAAGGGATACTTATGGAGATGTCTCGATGGCCTGTTCATTGTAAGTGTTTTAAGATAGTGTTCTTCAAGGTTGATGTGTTTGATGGTTTCCTTGTATGGAATTATGTGTGTAAAATGGGAACCCGTATTATTGTTCATGATTGTTTTAATTTTGGAAGAGTATGCTTGAGAGTTAGTGTCTTGTGGCTTATAACATCAGATTATATCTTCATTCACAATATTGTGATATCCTTAAATGTTGGAAATGATTGATCTTTAAAATAATGTTCTTATTAGATTGCTTCGAGTTACTTCTTATTGAATGAATGGTTATATTGTATTTGAATGTGTGGTTCATGGATTATTTTGATAGACCCTTTCAATGTGACTTTTCCTGAGTTGATTTTTGAGTTGGAGATTTTCTCTCATTTTATTTATGTTGCTATTCATTGGGAACCAGTATGTGTTCTTTTGTTCTTTACCTTAGTGGCAAATTGGTTAATGTTAACTTTGTCATGATTGATGGTTCTACTTGATGAGTCAAATTGAAAAGTTCTTTGAATTATGGGTATTCCAAGAGGAGAAAATAGAGGTTTCCCTTGGATTCTCGATTTAGTTCGTATCGAAGTTGTTGGTGTTGTTGAGTGGAGTTGTTGATCTTATTTTGGTGTATTTTCTCATTATATTTATATTGGAAATAGTTCTTTGAGGTCTTGCAATTATTGCTGTTAGTTCTTTGATGGGGAAACCCTAGTGTAACTTTATGAGAATCTTCCAGAGGTTTATTTTACTATTGGTTAATGTTCCTCCTTTTATGTGCCCTTGTTGTGGCAAGTGTTTTGGTTTCATGTTTTTGAAAGGGTTGTACATGAATCATTGAGATTTTGATTATGTATTTATGGCAAGATGGGTAATGCCTTGCATGCTTCTCTGTTGTGATCTAATGTACTTGTTATGTTGTACAACCCTTGGATTTGGTTTTTATGTTTTGAGTGTCTAGAGTGAGAGTGGCTCTAAGTGGGTGGTCGGCGCACAAAGGGGCGCCAGGATAGCCCTCGTTAGAGTGAAATTAATAAGTGATAATTTAAATAATTAACTAGGGGGTGGGTAGAATCACATTAAAAAGATAATTGATGCCTCGTCCGCCGTTTAGTGCTATCACAGGCTAAAGGGGATTGAGAAGGCCGTGGTTGGCAAGATCGTTACCTTGTCTTCATGAAAGGTTAACGATTCCGCATGAGCAACCCTATGGAGCGGCTCCTTGAGATAGGTAGTCTGGATAACCATAGATGGAGGCGGCTCCTAGCGCTCGGATTGTCTGGATAATTCGTCAGTAGACGGAGGCAGCACCTTGCGATAGGTAGTCTGGAGAATCCATGTTAAGCCATGCGATGACACTCTCCTCTAACACTCCTTATTATGTTGCTTCTTTGGAAATCCTCTGGAAGTGGTCCTTTGTCTTGAATTGATGAAACATAATTGTTTGAAATGATTTATGATTTTACCCTATTTTATCTATGGTGTATTTTGTGGTCTTGTATAAATCTTGTGGATGTTTGGGTTTTGACCTTGTACTCTTATGGTACTGTGATATGATGTTATTGTATTGTATCATTGCGATTCAGAATTGTGATATGTTTATTAATTCAGCTTGATTTGGAAGTGTTTTATGATCTTCCTTTGGATTACTTGTTTACTGGTCATTGCTTTGAGTTATATGATGAGTTTTTTTGACTCTTGGATGTGGTTGGATTGTGTCATTGTAATTTCTGAGTGTTATGATACTTTTGTATGACGTTGAGTCTTGTGGTTCTTTGTTGGATGTTCTTGGTTGAGGTCTCTTTCTTGTTAGCTCCTAGCACGGGGGGTGGGTCTTCGGACTCACATGGTCAGGTGGAATGTGCTAAGCACCCCGTTGGGTCCCCAGTCAAGGATCGAGAGGTGCGGATTGGTGCTGTTGCAGCGACTCCAGAGTTATATCTATCTTGGAGCCAGTTTTGATACTTGTATTTCTCTAATTATTTGTATCATGGTATCTTGTGTATGGTTTCCATTCATATTTGGAACACTTTTGTATCATTGTACTTCTTAAACATTGTACTGTAATGTAATGTAACATTAAACCTTGCGTGGATATTGGCCATGGTGATTGTTATTTAATGTGTTAGAATGATCATGCATATGATGTATTTGCGTATTCAGATGGTTTCTTATCATTGATCATCATGTATGTGTTATATTTGTTAATGTTTACTTTATATCTTTAGATTTTATTCTTTATGGTTGTTGTATGGATCTAAGTCACGTAATGACTCCTCGTGTACCCCAAGGGATGTGTGTTAAGGAATCTATTTAAATGAAATTCATGTTATGACTTAATATGTATTACATGTATGTTATGTTTACTTAAAAAAAAAAATTGTGCGGTAATTATTGTGTGATTGTCCTTTGGGGTTCGCACGGCGGGGCATTACATTTATAAAAACCATAGTTAATGTTGTCGGCCTTAAGTGCTAAAACAATGCACTTTAAAAACAAATAGAAATGTCTTAATGCCAACCAAGGCATTTACCAAAAACTTATATCATGAATAAACCATATGTCAAGATATGTGTAAATATGAAATGTGAATCCATGCAAAATGTGAAGGCCCAAGTATATGTCAAAATACACTTTGTAAGAAATGATATGAAAATTCCAAGCAATACCATTGCTTATGAAGCTATATATAGTAGCCAACTCAAGAATACAAATCTGACTATGTATCAATCCTGTGAGAAAGCAATATTCCTCATGTGAACTGAAGCCAAATACCATAGAACCAAAAAACATATTACCTTTCATCTGAGTAGTGAAGTAACAATGCAATCATTTGTATATCAATCACTTGTATATGTTTTTAAGAACTAAAAAACATAACGCCAAAAAGAGTTCAACCTGATTCAGTGTCAAAATAATGTACTGATCAAATATACAAAATGATATCACCTGAAATCCAATACCAAAACCCAACACCTATTCAAGCAAGATAACCTTTAACTACACATGAAGATCAACCTAATTAGTACCACAAGATATAACAAATCTTAATGTAAACCAAAGCCATAATTCTATCCAATACCAAAGTGCCACCATGAGTCATAATACCAAAGTGCCAGAACTAAACCAATAAACATGCCAAGATCAAAGTGCCATATTATCAGTTTTGATATCAAGGAAAAATATGCACAAAGTGAAAGTCAACAAACTCCCCCTTACAAAATAATATCACCTGAAATCCAATAACAAAACCCAACACCTGTACAAGCAAGATAACCTTTGACTGCACATGAAGATAAACCTGATCAGTACCACAAGATATAACAAATATGAATGTAAACCAAAGCCATAATTCTATCCAATACTAAAGTGCCACCATGATTCATAATACCAAAGTGCCAAAACTGAACCAATAAACATGCCAAGATCAAAGTGCCATTTATCACTTTTGACATCAAGGACAAATATGCACAAAGAGAAAGTCAACAAACTCCCCCTTTGTCCTTGATGGAAAAAACTTAGCCACCGGAATCAACCACACCACTGTATCATCATTTTCTCCCCCTTTTTGTCACAAGGACAAAGGAAGAAACTTGTAATATGTCATGAAATACAACAACCAACCAATACAGTAACCAGCTGCATAAACAATGTTCACCAAGTAATTGTGCTCCCCCTAAACCATAGCACTAAAATTTCATTGAGCCATGCACATAACCTAATATTCTTTACTCCTTTGAAAGACACAAGAGATAAACATACATATCATCAAGAAAGGAAATCAAATTTCATATCATGCAAGGTCTTCTTCAAATTCAAAGATGTATATGAGCCAGTTGAAATAGATCTTGTCTTCTATCAAAATAATCAGTCCTAACAAGACAACATATCACAAATATAGCCGACTCATTATTAACCTGTTGTTCTGCAAGTTCTCTAAGCATTTGAATGTATGAAGAGACTTGCTAAAAAATGTTATGGCCTTTAAGGCTTTCACTGCCCCTTATATTGACATACTCATTGTCACTCAAATTTAGAGTGCAAGAAAAATAATGAAATTATATGGTAATTCATTGATCACCAAACAACTCACTCCATACTGAAATATCATTGAGCACATAAGAAAATGAGATTTTCTAACTAGTTGAATTTACATCACACTGTCCAATAATGTGAATAGGAATTGTTCATTGTAACACAAAAAACAAGCTTGAAAGCATGTTTGACATCATACTGTGGTCATGATCCAAACATATTATCCAACACAACCAAGTCCACTACCAATTTGTCAAACAAGATAATACAATGAAAAAATTATTGAAGCAATGCCAACAAAACCAAGTTGCAGCATGAATATAAGCATGAAAATCTTTTTCACAAAAGACATTAAAGCCATATAAAGGATGATATACATCATATACCAAGTATCAATGCCAATACCAATACATATCACTATGTACCTATTACCTAATCATAAACCTTATGTCAATTCCTATATCACCAAGTTTTGAAGATCAAAATCATTGTTATTCTATAAATGCTTTGTCATAGAAGAATCACTGTCAATTAGAAATATGTTAATCAAATGATCCACAACATTTATAAATATGTCATGGTCTATTCAAACACTCGTACTTTTTAAATATTTATGTAATACCCTGTATTACCACTAGATCAAACATTCTGACAACTTACTAAATACATCCCGAGCAACACAATATGACACAAAGCAACCAAATTTGTATCACACAAACCATACAGCATCTCAAGTCACACTATAACTCCAAACAATCAATATTTGGTAATAATCAACTGTCAAGAGAAAGTATTGATCATTAGATGCATATTGAAATTTTCATCATCCAAGAATGTACAAACTTCTATCAATGTTGTTTGACTGTTCTCAAGAACATCAACACAATCAAAGTCAACACCAACAACCACAACTCTAGAAAACTGACTTTTGTATGGATATAACATATGCTTAGTATGTTGTTCATGTTTTCCACAACACTACAGAACTTAGCATTTACTGTTAATGTCTTTCAACTAATTGGCTTTACCATTATTTCAATTTAGACCTCAAACAACTCACTGTCTTATCATGCTTTGTTGCTGAAACTTCATTCATATAGATCAAAGCACTATATTGTATCGAGTTGTTGTTAGACATGGTTTCATGTATTAAACAAGTTTTTATGGTAAAGCAAATGAATAATACTTGAAAACTCAAGTATCTTTATCTCATGTATCTCTTGAGAAGAATATACCATCACTAAGATCAATGTATTGCGGCAGAGCAAAGCTAATAACAATTTATCCACAAATGGACAGGAGGAATAATTGTGTCACAAGTATCCTTTACTATGGACACTCCCAAAGAAACATTAAGCATCAACTACAACAACATCACATGAGAAATTATCTTCTGATATATACGAACCATAACATTAAGATAGTTATCATCAATTTGTTATCACTTGTTATTCCTAGCATAGACAAGAAGAACACAATCAAAAATATGAAAAATTTGTGTCTTGCTCTCTAATGATAAATAAATTATGAAACAACCAAATGCAACTACCTTTTATTTGATATCAAAGGGGTTTATTTAAAATGCATTTATCAACTCCCCCTATCTTCATACTGCCTTTTAAATGCTTAGAAATGGTTCTTGTGCAACATGCACAAGATTTAGTTCTTCCTCTTTCTTTTCTTGCTTTCTTTTCTAGACCCTCAATGATTCTTTCCTTGACTTAAGTAGATTATCAGATTCTTTGTTGCTTCCAGATGCTTTCTCCCATTGACTCCTACAAAACTTTGCTTTATGTCCAAAACCATTAGATCTATAACATACAACCAAAGACTTATAATATCTTGTGTCACCTTTTAGAGATAGTTTATCATAATTTCTTGCAACATGACCTGATTGACTACACTTGAAGCATGTGACTTTACCATTGTTTATTTTCCTATCAATTTTCTCCACTTTGAACAAACATTCAGATGCTATGTGACCATACTCAAAACATGAGTAACAATAACCTAGAAAAGAATAATTATACTTTATAAATTTACGTTGCCAAACAGAGTGATATCTGATAAATTCGTTCATTTTATTCTTTCCTCCACTATTGATATCCTCATGTTGTTTGTTTTCTACAGTTTTAAGGTCAGTAGCATGAAATTTTAAGTCTACCTTTGTTCTAGGTGTTTTTCTAACCTTAGAGCACTGTCCTTCCTCTAAACCTAGACCACTTTTGTCACCTAGAGATTTTTGTGTGCCAATAATTTTATTTAAAGACATAGAACCATTCTCATTAATTTTCTCATCACTTAACTACTTTGATGCTTTATCAATGTTCCTCAGTAAGACCACTTGACACTCAAGCTTTTCTATACTTTGTTCTTTTTCCTTAAGCTAGTTTATAACTTCTTCCTCAATCTTTCTAGCTTCTTCAACTTGTATCTTTGCTTCTATAACATCTAAACATATCTTATCTTTGATATCCTTTTCTTGTTGAAGTTGCCTCTTTAAAATCAAATTCTCTCTTCTAAGTTGTTTAACTATATCTAAGGAACACCAGAGTTCACCCTCCAAATCAACCTCACTTTCTTGCTCATCAAATTCCTATTCAGAATTTTCGTCATCGAAAAATTGATCTACTTCATTAATTTCATGGCCATTTGAATGTTCATCTGTAACCTCTATAGATTTAGACTCAAATTGATTTTCTTCATAACTATGAGAATTTTCACACTCACCACTTATAGATGAATCATAACTTTCTTGAGTTTTCAAAGATATCTCTTCTTGCAACTCACCATCTTGATATATTTCACTTAATTTGTCCCAAACTTCCTTTGCATCTCTGCACTGCATAACCTTAGCGACAATATTATTTGGAAAACTATTGAAAATAGCATCTAAATCCATAGCATTAGATTCAAGAACTATCTTTTTCTCATGTGTGAAAGGAGATGTCATAGTTATAGTGCAACTTCTCTCTACTACTTCCCTCACATCAAACCCTAAGGAGGAAAAATAAGCTTCCATCCAATGCTTCCACAAAATAAATTTGGTACCTTCAAACTAAAGTGTTCTATGCATAGAATGTTGTATCATTTCTATGTTGTTGTTGATGATTACTTCTTTATCACTTCTTACACTTGGTTCAGACAAAGCCTGATTGTTAATGTTTTGTTGTAAACTTCTTTTTCCCTTATTCCTTCTACCCATTTCCATATCAGACACAACACAACAACACCAAAATTTCTTAACTCAAACAAACTTAAGACACAAAAGTATCTTCTTTGAATTCAAGATATGTTTGTTAGACTTCCAATACCATAATCAAGCCTAGGTATGAAACCTAATATAGGACCCTACACTCTGATACCACTTTTTCAAATTAGATTCATTCTAAGAGGGGGGGCTGAATCAGAGTGAAATAATTTTAACTTTTGACTTTGAATGCACAATGAAACTTTTTACTAATTTTAACCTAATGTGGTAGATTTTTTTATGCAAGTGAACATTAACACTTTAGATCATATTGACATGAAACTTGACTAACATTTACAACTCATAGTAAAATCATCATATGATATTGTTCAATTAATGTGTGAACAATCTTGCTTATGCTTTTGAAACATAACTACAACTTTTCCCAATGCAGATTTAACTTGCTTTACAGAAGGATTTTTAAAATCAAATTTTAACAATTTTAACTTTTCATGACATACTTGAACATTTTGAAATGTGAACCTTTTGAACACACTAAAAGTATCAGAGCATTGACTAAATGAGCACATTAACATGAAACAAAATGAGAGAAAAATAACATCACATAACACAAAGATTTCTTGAGTGGAAAAACCCTCATGGGGTATAAAAAACCACTTGTTAAAATTACCTTTTCATTAATCAAAGATCATCAACTCTATAAAAATGGTGGAGAAACAACTCAACACCTTTTCTAAAGCACCAACTTCATAGGAGCACCAACCCCTCAATGCACAAAGTCACTATCTAAAATGTAAAACACCAATGAATTTACAATTGCACTTTATTTGCAGTCCCAAAATCATTAATGAATACAGAAATATAAAAGATATTCAATGATTCCAACTACAATATGAACTATTCATAATAGTACCACAATAATTTCTCATAAATCTGAATGATATCTCTATTATAAGAACTAAAGATTTTACACAATAAAAACCCTTTTTCCTCTTCTCAAATATTTCAGATATAACAATGATATAACCAACAAATGCTTTGTTCAGACTATTTCATCTCATCACCGTTTCATGTGTTTCTGCCAAGCATATATATACAATGTTTACAAACAGTTATCCATCCTTGTCAAAAACCCGTATTCAATAACCAGGGTTTATAAACTGGTAAGAACAATGATATTTTATCATGATACCCATCAAGTGTTTTAAAGAATAACTATAGAAAAACAATAATATATCGATGAATGCCACTGAAAATGATAAAACCCTTGTGTAGACTTGGGTTAGTAAAACATGAGATTAATCTTTAACACATTTCTGATCTCCATCAAAATCTTAACCATAAAAATGGTTATATTTGAAACTAACAAATATCTTTCAAACCAAAAACCAATTACCTATCAAGGTAGCCAAACCTTTACCAGGTGACTATGTGAAAATTTCATAATGACCTCACTAAAGCTCTTCCAGCTTTCAGCTCAAAAATCAGTTGTATACTGTGACTTCACAACCTCCATGGCAGCACTGCTAGGGTTCACTGTGTTTACACAATGAAACAAATCTTTTGTTTACCCTTTTTCTTCCTTCATCAAAACCCCAAAACAAACTGAATGAAACTTGAAATCCAAAAATCATATTACAATCATTTTGGAATCCATGTAATTGTCACAATGATGCATTAAATGAGTGCCAAATCATAAGCAATGCATTTTGTATAGGTCATCATGTCAATACAATCAACATGCTCATTGAAACAATAATATTGTCACTGCCATGTAAGAAAATCAAGTGTAATACATATGCTGACAACCCAAGTCTTCAAATAACATTAATTTGACTGTTGTGCACTATATAACCCCGATAATAATAAAATATGATCAACCTTCAATCAAAAAGCCAAAGGAAATGTCAACTTCTAAATCACTTTATAAGTGATATTTATAAAAATCATAGTGAATGCTATCAGCCTTAAGTGCTAAAACAATGCACTTTAAAACCAAATAGAAATGTCTTAATGTCGACCAAGGCATTTACCAAAAACTTATATCATTAATAAACCATATGTCAAGATATGTGTAAATATGAAATGTGAATCCATGTAAAATGTGAAGGCCCGAGTATATGTCAAAATACACTTTGTAAGAAATGATATGAAAATCTCAAGCAATGCCATTGCTTATGAAGCTATATACAATATCCAACTCAAGAATACAAATCTGACTATGTATCAACCCTGTGAGAAAGCAATATTCCTCATGTGAACTGAAAAAAAATACCATAGAACCAAAAAACATATTACCTTCCATCTGAGTAGTGAAGTAACAATGCAATCACCTATATATATATCTGTAAGAATTGAAAAACATAATGCCAAAAAGATTTCAACCTGATTCAGTTTCAAAATAATGTACTGATCAAATATACAAAATGATATCACCTGAAATCCAATACCAAAACCCAACATCTGTACAAGCAAGATAACCTTTAACTATACATGAAGATCAACCTGATCAGTACCACAAGATATAACAAATCTGAATGTAAACCAAAGCCATAATTCTATCCAATACCAAAGTGCCACCATGAGTCATAATACCAAAGTGCCAGAACTGAACCAATAAACATGCCAAGATCAAAGTGCCATATTATCAGTTTTGACATCAAGGAAAAATATGCACAAAGAGAAAGTCAATAGACATCCACCATGCTTTATTTCTACCAAGTGTGCATCTTTTTCCTCAACTTCATGGCCCCACCATGCTTTACAAGCTACTAGAAGATCCATGTGATAGTAGCCCGCTATCCCTCTGGAATCTATAGGCTTCAAATCTATGGCCGTGAGCTAGCGGGCAACAACCCAGATTAACTCAAAAACCTCCAATATGTGGGCTCTTTAATCCATAAGCTAGTGGTCAGATGATTTTATCATTTCTTGATGATGAATGTTCCAAATTAAAACATCTCATGGAGGAAATCTAATGTAGGAGCATCCATGGCCTTGTGCAATCTTGAATCACCAAAAAGAGGTTTGAGTTGGTTTTGTTTCATTTTGGTGTGGAATTTCATATTATTTATGAAAAGGAAATTTTGTGTGTGTGGAAATTTCATTTCATTTTCCTTTTCTAAATTTCAATTTGGGTTTCAAATTTGAATAATTGCACAAAATGGAGAAAGTGGGAATGAGGTGTAAAAGCAGAAAAAGTAGAAAAAAGAAAAACATGGTGTGGGTTTTTAGGATCCATTAAATTCATTTGTAACTCTAATTTTAAATGCTCACAGCTCTTAAAAAAAGGTGGTGGGTGTCCAAGATTGAAAAATATGCTTTTTTCTTTATTTGTGAAAGCATCTAAGCCATTTAAAGCCCATCTTTTATATTTGCTAAGTCTAGAGCTAGGGAATGATATTTAATTCATTTTTAAATATTAAATTTGAATTTTATTTTCCATTCATTGGGATGCATTGATTTTTCTTGAGATTCCTTTGGAATGAAATAAATTTACAACAAAATGCATTGAAATTTCATTTCAGGAAAGCAAGTGTTGATAAAATTGAATTTTAGTCATTTTTGGAGCATTTTTTCATAGGAAAAACACATGAAGAGAGGGAAGTGTTGCAAGTATGAGCTTGTTTGGTGTTGTTGTCATTAATGTTGTCAATGATGTCAACAGTGTTTAGTATGTTGCAGATTGTACATGTATGGTTGAGATGTTGAGATGTTGTGAGTACATGAAGCTATCCTTATGGTGTTGCAGATATGTTGTTTTGATGAGTTTCCAAGTGATTTTGAGAAAATTAATAAAGAAGAGAAGTCAGAATGTTGAGTGTGTTCAATGTGTTCTCCGGTATGTGATTTGCATTTATCCTGTGTTGATCCTATGCCTATGTGGATCTGAAGGCATGTTGATGGTGATTTGATGATGATATAGTCTAAGTTTCAGTTTCTGGTGAGATGGTACGTAGAAGTTATGTCCATTGGTATATGTGTTCTATCGGTAGTGTTAGTGTTTTGTGGATTGGGAGAAATATGTTTGCTCCGTATTCCTCTGTTGTTTTGTTTCAGATTGTGCGGATCTGGTAGATGTCTTGTGAAGATATTTTCTATGCTCTGGAAAAGATGTTTGGAGTTTGGTGATCTAGAAATCATGTTTTAGTATTTTTGTGTGCGTCTACACAGACCAGATAGACTGGTGAAAGAAATTCAATTATTGAAGCCTATTGTTTTTGTTATGGATGTATCTGGAAGATTTTGAGATGTATTCTCATGCATAATGAAGAGTGTTGCATCGTCTGCATGTCATCTTCTTGTTGGAAAGCATGTACATCATTGATAATTTATGTTTTCATTAGGTTTGGCCGACCTAGTGTTTACACTTCATTCAAAGAATATAATTTAATTGAGGAAGTGAGTAGAAGATTCAAGAATATTGTTTTTTATGTTTTTATTGGTCCAATCTTATTCCTTTCCACCACAGGAATTTAGAGTTTCCGACCTAATTTGAATTTATGAAATGATGTATTGTGGCTGACCTTGGTAAATATTTCTAAGGTGGAGAATGGTATAAAAGTAAGGTGAGTTGTGAAGAATTGTATGATAGTGTGATGCAAAATGATGAAAGTGTGCCACAAATCATAAGAGTAGAAGTGTGTGTGAGTGAGTTGTGATAGCAATTTTTCAGTGTGCTAAAGGAAGTGAATTGAAGGTTTCTGTAATCCTGTGAATGTGCTTTAATTATTATGGTGGATCTTTTTTTCTCTTTTGTATCTATAGGTAGTGAACCTCCATGTTGGACAGTGAGTCCTTTGTAGGCAGTGAGCCTTTGTACTTGGACAATGAATCCTCTTTTGGGCAGTGAGCCCTTGGCAGTGATCCATTGTATTCAGTTTATAATCTTTATATTGTGAGTTAAACCTCACAGTGGTTTTTCCCTTATTGGGTTTTCCACATAAAAATTTGGTGCTCATTGTGTTGATTTACTTTCTGTTATCTTTGTTTCATGCTCATATTTAATAATAGAATAGTGTGGTTGAAGATTTGATAAGTGATAAAGTTTTAAGGTTGAATTTGTGTGACAACTGATTCACCCCCCATCTCAGTTGTCTTGCACCTATTTAACAATTGGTATCAGAGCCCTGGTTCCTTGTTGTAGAGCTTAACCACTTAAGGAAGATCCAAAGATGCAAAATTCGTCGATCCCTATGTTTGATGAAACTAACTACAAATATTGGAAGGGATAGATGAGATGATATATTATCTCTCTTGGTTTCAAGACCTAGAAGGTTGTTGAGAATAAGTATACACTTTTGTCCGGTGGTGTTAATACTGCAGATGATATCTCTTCTTATGAAGAAAATGAGAGGGTGAGGTATGTGATTCAGAGTGGTTTATCTAAAAATGAGTGAATCAAGATTAATTCTTTGGATACTGTATATGAAGTCTGGAAGAAGTTGGAAGACATGTATGAAGGGAATGAAAAAGTGAAATTGACAAAGAGACTACGGAAAAGTGTAGATTTGTGAACCTAAAAATGGAATATGGTGAAGAATTTATAAGTTTATTTCATAGGGTTGAACAAGATAGAAGAAAATATAGAAACAACAGTTAAGGAAATGAAGAATTAGGAGGAACCAGATAGCGATGATGTTGATGAATTTGAAGCTAACTTCACCAAGAAGTTGAAGAAAGGTACTAGAAAGTATAAAGGTATGTTTCCCTTTAAATGCTTTAGTTGTGGTAATATTGGTCATTATGCTTCAAGATGTCTGAATAGGGCTGCACATAAAAAGAACAAGAATTATAAGGATAAGGATAGGAAGAATAAGAAGTATAAGAAGTTGTACTATGTTAAGGAAGAGACAGGTATTTTTTATGATGAATCTAAAAATGAGGCTGACGATAGTGAATGGTTATTCTTAGCTTTGGAAAATAAATTTGTATCCACTAACTTTGGAAAATGTGTAAGAAACCTCCGGAAGTTAAGAAGAATAGGATGGAAGGTACTCTAGTTACCACATTTCATGCAAGACAGGATGAAGACTACTAGGTAATTGATAGTGGATGTTCAAATCACATGACCAAAGATAAGAGTAAGTTCACTAAACTTGAACAATATGATGGTGGTTTAGTCATGCTCAGTGATGATTCAGGAGCTAAGATCTGTGGTAAAGGTTCAATTAGTTTTGATGG
Organism: Sequoia sempervirens; assembly: GCA_007258455.2. NCBI lineage: Eukaryota > Viridiplantae > Streptophyta > Pinopsida > Cupressales > Cupressaceae > Sequoia > Sequoia sempervirens. Next base: position 53,018,899 of record VDFB02179234.1, read on the forward strand.
AGTGCATAGTACTGATGATGCATATTATGTGAAGGGTTTGAAGCATAATATTTTGAGTGTTGGTCAGATGTGTAGCAATGGCTTTAAGCTTGTGTTTTAGAACAATACCTATGAAATCAGAAAAGGATCCAGAAATGGAGATATGATTGCTACTGGAAGAAGATCTCATGGAAAAATCTATCACCTGAAGGGAGTTGATGGTCATTGTCTTGTATCTGATATCAGTGAAAGTTGGTTATGGCACCAGAGAATGGGACATGTGAACTTTGATAACCTGGTCAAGATCAATAAAAATGAAATAGTTTGAGGACTACCTAGAATCACAAGACCTGCTAACGCTATTTGCAGAAGTTGTCAACTAGGGAAGTAGACAAGATGTAGCTTTAAAGGAAAAGAATATTCTACTACCAGTATGTTGGAGTTGGTACATACTGATCTATGTGGTATGACTAAGACTAGAAGCCTAAATGGTAATAGATATTTTATGTTGCTTATTGATGATTACACTCGAATAACATGGGTTGCTTTTCTCATAGAAAAGAATCAGGCCCTGGATAGGTTTAAGGTATTCAAAGCAAGAGTGGAGAATGAAGTAAATCTGAAAAACAAATGTTTAAGATTGGATAAAGGTGGTGAACTCACTTCTAGTGAATTTAATACATTTTGTGAGAAGCATGGCATACAAAGACAGTATTTTGCTTTGAGAACCCAACAACAGAATGGAGTAGTTGAAAGGAAAAATAGGACAACATAGGAAGCTACTAGAACTATGATGAAAGAATCTAATGTACTGGATGTATATTGGAGAGAAGCGATACATACTGCGATTTATGTTCTCAATAGAATTTAGATCAAACACAATAGCACAAAGACACATTTTGAGCTATGGACCATTAAGATTCCTATTGTGAAATATTTTAAGGTATTTGGAAGTAGATGCTATATTAAAAGAGATGTTGAAAATCTTGGAAAGTTTGATGCTAGATGTGATGAAGGAATATTTCTTGGATACTCTACCACTAGCAAGGCATACATATGCTTTAACAAAAGATTAAGGAAGATTATTGAAAGTGCTAATGTGAAAGTTGATGAAGACATACGTAGACCTATTGAGATAAGCGAAGTTGAACCTGATGATCCTATTTACAGACATCTACCTAAAGAAAATAAGGAGAAGGAAGAAGAAGAAGAAAAAGAAGAAGAACAAGTGGAAGAAGAAGAAGAGAATGAACTAGAACCTATTGCTAGGACTCATAAATATATATAGAAGAATCATTTGAAAGATCAAATAATTGGAGACAAGAGTGAAGGTGTAAAGACGAGAAGAAAAGTTGCAGTTGAGGTAAATTTTTGTTTACTCTCTAAAATAGAACTAAAATTTGTAAAGGAAGCATGTGAAGATGAAAGTTGGATAAGAGCTATGAAAAAGGAATTGCAATGGATAGAAAAGAATTAGACATGGGAAATAGTCCCTAGGCCTGTGAACAAAAATGTGATTGGCTCAAAATGGGTGTTCTGAAACAAACTGAATAAAAATGTAGTAAGGAATAAGGAAAGATTGGTAAGCAAAGGATGTTTGCACATTGAAGGAATAGATTTTGAGGGAACATTTTCCCCTGTGGCCAAAATGGAAGCTATCAGAATGTTTTTGGAATTTTCTACACACAAGGACTTCAAAGTATATCAGATGGATGTTAAGTCAACCTTTCTAAATGGTGAGTTGGAGGAAGGAGTATACATGGAGAAACCTGAAGGGTTTCAACTGTCTGACAAGTTGGACATGGTTTGTAAATTGAAGAAAGCATTGTATGGATTGAAGAAAGCTCCTAGAGCTTGGTATGCAAGACTAGACAGATATCTGACAAAGCAAGAATTCAACAAAGGTTTTGTTGACAACAACCTCTACTTCCAAGTGCAAGGTAATAAGATGTTGATTGTAGTTGTTTTTGTTGATGACATCATTTTTGGAGGAAATGAAGGCATGTGTAAATTTTTTTTTGAAGAAATGCAAAAAGAATTTGAGATTTCTATGATTGGTGAATTGAATTTCTTCCTTGGTCTACAAGTGAATCAAACTAAAAAAGGGATATTCATTTCACAATCTAAGTATGAAAAAGAGTTGTTGAAAATATTTGGGATGGAGGATTCTAAACCGATTTGTACTCCTATGGTAACCAAATGTAAACTGAGCAAGGATGATGAATCTGCTAAGAATGATCAGATAAAATACAGATCCATGATTGGCAGACTACTATATCTCATTGCTACTAGACCAAATATTATGCATGTAGTGTGTTTAGTTGCTAGATTTCAAGCAGATCCTAGAGAATCACATCTTATTGATGTAAAGAGAATATTTAGATATCTTAAAGGAACACTGGATTATGGACTATGGTACCCTGAGAGTAATGATTTCACCCTGAGTGCTTATACAGATGTTGATTGGGCTGGATGTGTAGATGACCAGAATAGTACCAGTGGTGGTGCTTTCTTTCTTGGTGGAAGACTAGTTTCATGGCTGAGTAAAAAGAAAGATTTGGTTTCTTTATCCACTATAGAGGCTCAATATATTGCTACCACATCCTATTGTACACATTTTTTGTGGATGAAGAAAACTCTGAAAGAAATTGTTGTGATATGTGATAAACCTATTCCTATTTTCTGCGATAATACAAGTGTAATAATTTTTTTAAAGAATCGGGTTATGCATTCAAGAACAAAGCACATATCTATCAAGTATCATTTTCTAAGAGAGAAAGTGTTGGAGAATGAGGCTAGATTGTAGTATGTAACTACAAAGCAATAGATTGCAGACATATTTACCAAGACCCCTCTGAAGGATACTTTCGAGCATCTTAGGGAAAGGTTGGGGGTCATTGGCCCTCCTAACTAGGTGCACATGAAGGTGCATCAATCTAGTGAATTCATAGATTCTTTATTTACCTGGACTGATTGATGGGTCTACTCTGCATGGGGAGTAGAAAAGATTTTCATTGTTACAGTATGAGTGTACTCCTAAGGGGGATTAATTAGTACAGTTGTTCTTTTTCATTGATTTCAAAGGGGGAGAAAAGGTTATGTGTTGCCATCAATGACAAAGGGGGAGATTGTTGCAAGTGTGAGCTTGTCTAGTGGTGTTGGCATTAATGTCTTCATTGATGTCAACATTGTTCAGTATGTTGTAGATTGTACATGTATGGTTGAGATTTTGTTGAGATGTGAGTACATGGAGCTATCCTTATGACATTGTAGATATGTTGGTTTGATGAGTTTCCAAGTTCTTTTGAGAAAATTAATAAAAAAGAGAAGTCAAAATGTTGAGTGTATTCAGTGTGTGCTCTAGTATGTGCTCCGCATTTCTCCTGTGTTGATCCTATGCCTATGTGAATTTGAAGGCATTTTGATGGTGATCTAATGATGATATAGTCTAATTTTTAGTTTCTAGTGAGATGGTATGTAGAAGTTGTGTCCACCGGTATATGTCTTCTACTGGCAGTGTTAGTGTTCTATGGACTAGGAGAAATATGTTTACTCCGCATTCCTCCATTGTTTTGTTTTAGATTGTGTGGATTTGGTAGATGTCTTGTGAAGGTCTTTCCTATGCTCTAGTGAATAGGTTTGGAGTTTGGTGATCCAAAAATCATGTTTTAGCATTTTTGTGTGTGTCTACATGGACTAGACAGATTGGTGAAAGAAATTCAATGATTGAAGCCTGTTGTTTTTGCTGCAGATGTATCTGGAAGATTCTGATATGTATTCTCATGTATAATGAAGAGTGTTACTTCATCCACATGTCATCTAATTATTGGGAAGCATGTGCATCATTGATAATTTGTGTTTTCATTAGGTTTGGTTGACCTAGTGTTTATACTTCATTCGAAGAAATTTAATTGAGGAAGTGAGTAGAAGATTCAAGAATATTATTTTTTATGTTTTTATTCATCCACTCTTATTCCTTTCCACCATGAGAATTTATAGTTTCCGACCTAATTTGAATTTATGAAAAGATGTATTTTGGCCGACCTTGGTAAATATTTCTAAGGTTGAGAATGCTATAAAAGCAAGGTGAGTTGTGAAGAATTGTGTGATAGTGTGATGCAAAGTGATGAAAGTGTGCACAAATCATAAGAGCAGAAGTGTGTGTGAGTTGTTTGTGATAGCAGTTTTTTAGTGTGTTGAAGGCAATGAACTAAAGGTTTTTGTAATCTTGTAAATGTGCTTTAATTTTTTTGGTGGATCTTTGGTTCTCTTTTGTATTTGTAGGAAGTGAGCCTCCCTATTGGATAGTGAGTCCTTTGTAGGCAGTGATCCTTTGTACTTGGATAGTGAGTCCTCTTTTGGGTAGTGAGCCTTTGTATTCAATTTATAATCTTTATATTGTGAGTTAACCCTCACCGTGGTTTTTCCCTTATTGGGTTTTCCACGTAAAAATCTGGTGTTCATTGTGTTGATTTACTTTCTGCTATCTGTGTTTCATGCTCATATTTAATAACAGAATAGTGTGGTTGAAGATTTGATAAGTGATAAAGTTTTAAGGTTGAATTTGTGTGACAACTAATTCACCCCCCCTCTCAGTTGTCCTACGCCTATTTAATAGGGAGATCATGGATTACCTCCAAGAGGGTGATTTATTTGATGGAATAGTAGATTAGAGGGTGTTGACAAAGGAAAAATCAACAAAAGTGGAGCAAAAAGAAGATATTGTTGTGAAATGATCTAAAATTGCAGGTGCCAAAGAGAAAATTGTTGACTCCAGACTTTGATTTGCTGCTACAAATTAGATTGTATGTGGTTTCTAGAGGGTTCTTATGGCTTGTTACAAACTTCATCCATGATTGGATTGTAATAGATTAATTTCCCAGCTATAATTCAAATTTTTCCAGTTGCACATTGCAATTTGGGTTTAGAATTTGAGATTCAATTTCTCTGTGTTTTTGAATGATATTGTGAGCTTCTAAATTTTATTTGCAACAAATTAATTTAATTTAGATATCTCATGCATTAGTGGTATCAGAGCAAGGCTGATTTTGAGTGTGTGAGTATACCGCTGAAGAGAGGCAGCTTGCACCAGTGCCTGTGTGTTGCAGGTGTGCAACCATGTTTTCTAGAGGAAGAGGAAGGGGAAGAGGAGGAGGAGAGAATTTTGTAAGGAATGATGGTTTTAGAGCTTTGAGTAGACAAGTTGAGGCTCTACAAGAAGAAATAAGAAGGGGATTTGCAATAAATAGAGACCCAAGAAGTGAAGATGATGAAGATGAAGAAGAAAGAATAGAGAATGCTAGTTTAGATACTGAAAAAATAGATGAAATTGTAGTAGTTGAAAATGACCCACTATTGAGATCTTTAACAAAAATGGGGAAGAGACTGAAAATGGATGTACCTACCTTTAATGAAAACCTAAAGCTGAAAGAATTAATAGACTGGTTGAATGAGATGGAGGAGTATTTTGAATTTCAAGAGATAGAGGATCCAGACAAAGTAAGATATGCAAAAACAAGGTTGAAAGGACTTGCCTCCATATGGTGGAGAGAGATTCAATTAGAAAGGGGAAGAAGAGGAAAATAAAATATTAACAAATGGGATAAAATGGTGGAGAAACTTAAAAGATAATTTATTCTTGTGGATTATAAATTGGACCTACTCAAGAAAATGCAAGGTTTGAGATGGGGCAGCAAGAGTGTGAAAGAATATACAAAATAATTCCATAGAATTCTTATTAGAATTGTAAATTTTGAGGTGACCAAAGAGAAGGTTGCAAGATACATAAATGGGTTGAGACCGAGCATTCAGGAAGAAATGACACTTGTTAGAATTGTGACAATGGAGGATGCTTATCAAATAGCATTAAAAATAGAGGAAAGAGTGAATAGGAGGTTTGAAAATAAGAAAGGAGGAAAGGGTAAATAATGTGCAGTAGTATGAGGATAAAATTTAGATTGGAGACACTAAGTGAAGGAAGGAAGAAAGAGGTGAGAGTTCAAATCAGACCTGTGATCAAAGTTTTAGAGGAAGAGGAAGATCGGGTAGAGGATTTGGAAGAGGAAATTATAAATTAACTTGTTTCAAGTGTGGAGAAGAGGGGCACAAATCATATGAGTTTCCTTATGAAGAGGAAATACCAAGAAGAATGACTGAAAATAAAAATAGGACAGAAAATGTGAATAGAGAAGATGCAATATCATCACATTTCGAAGAAGCGGAAGATGGTGAAATTTTAATGGCTAGGAGAAAAATGTTAAATGAAGATGATAAATCCATTCAAAGGAGAAGTTTGTTTAGGAAAAGATGCAAGTGTGAAGGAAAGACATGTAATGTCATTATTGATAGTGGAAGCAAAAACAATCTTGTGTCTGATGAAATGGTAAGAAAATTGCAGCTAGTAAGGAACAAGCACCCGAACCCATATCGGATAGCATGGGTACAAGATGACAAGAAGCTTTTGATCAGCAAACAATGTGAGGTAAAATTTAAGATAGGAGGATATTATGATGAAGTTTTATGTGATGTTCTCCCAATGGATGTTTGTCATTTTCTTCTAGGAAGACCTTGGCAATTTGATAGGAAGGAAATACACAATGGTTATGACAACATGTACACATTGAAGAAGGATGGAGTGAAACACAAATTGAAGCCATTGAAAGAAGAAATGGGTAAGGTTTGCAGAAATTCAAGGTCTTGTTTGGTTGATGAAATCAAAATTTTAGATGATTTGAAGCAAGAATATGTTGGATTTGTTAACATTAACTATGATGAAGATGAGAAAGGCAATTTGTTCACTCAAATTGAAGAAGAAGTCCCAGGTGAAATGAAGGTAGCAGTAGAAGGTAAGGTAAAATCTGATTTTATTATTTCCTTTAATGAAAGAGAGAATGAAGAAGTAGATAAGTTAGTTGCAGCAGAAATTTCTTTTGATAAAGTTGAAGTTGAAGGTTAATGAAGAGTTTTTTGAAGAGTACTTGTTTGAGAACAATGGTAGTGAAAATGTCTTGATTGGTGGGCATGATTCCTTGTCATGTAATGTTTAAATTGAGCCTTTTTATGGCATTAAATTTTTTTTTTGAGTGAAGGAAACCAAGTTGCAGCAACATTATATCTTTCAGAAAGCATTGGAAAAGTGAAATTTCATGAAGAAGTAAGAAAGCACATTCATAAAGTGAATTTTCAATGCAAGACTAATGCTGATTTGAAGAGAAGATACAAAGAGTTCCAAGTTGGTGATGAGGTAATGGTGAATTTTAGAAAGGAGATGTTTCCAATGGGTAACTACAACGAGTGGAAAATGAAGAAGGTTGGATTGTGCAAGGTGTTGAAAAGACATGACTCTGGTAATGTATATGAAGTTCAATTACCTAGTGAGCTTAATATTTCTATAATTTTTAATGTTGTTGTTATAACCATGTTATATGAGAGTGAAAATGGTGAATATGCAGAAAAGGGGCAGCAAGAAGAAGTCTTACCAAAATCTAATCATGAAAAGATTGAGTCAATTCTTGATAGAAGAGTAAAAAGGGGCATTAGGAAGAAGCAGTACTGGGAGTATCTTGTAAAGTGGTTTGGAAAACCAATGGAGGATGAAACATGGTTATCTAAGGCTGAGATTAATCTTCTTGGATATCCATTGGAGAAGTGATATGACCATTTTTAGTTACCATGGGTGTTTGATGCAAGAGCATCCATGGACTCATGCAATCTTACATCACCAAAAAGAGGTTTGAGTTGGTTTTGTTTTATTTTTGTGTGGAATTTCATATTATTTATGAAATGAAAATTTTGTGTGTGGAAATGCAATTTCATTTTCCTTTTCTAAGTTTCAATTTGGGTTTCAAATGTGAATAATTGCACAAAATGGAGAAAGTGGGAATGAGGTGTAAAAGCAGAAAAAAGCAAAACATGGTGTGGGTTTTTAGGAGCCATTAAATTCATTTGTAACTCCAATTTTAAATGCTCACATCTCCTAAAAAATAGGGACCCAGAAGGTGGGTGCCCAGGATTGAAAAATCTGCTTTTTGCTTTATTTGTGAAAGCATCTAAGCCATTTAAAGCCCATCTTTCATATTTGCTAAGTCTGGAGTTGGGGAATGATATTTTATTCATTTTTAAATATTAAATTTTAATTTTATTTTCCATTACTTGGGATGCATTGATTTTTCTTGAGATTCCTTTGGAATGAAAGAAAGTTACAACAAAATGCATTGAAATTTCATTTCAGGAAAGCAAGTGTTGATAAAATTGAATTTTATTCTTTTTTGGAGAAATTTTTCATAGGAAAAAAAGAAGGAGAGGGGAGGTCATGGATTACCTCCAGGAGGGTTATTTCTTTGATGGAATAGAAGATTAGAGAGTTTTGACAAAGGAAAAATCAACAAAAGTTGAGCAGAAAGAAGATATTGTTGTGAAATGATCTTAAATTGCAGGTGCTAGAGAGAAGATTGTTGACTCCAGACTTTGATTTGCTATTGCAAATCAGATTGTATGTGGTTTCTAGAGAGTTCTTATGGATTTCTACAAAATTCATCCATGATTGGATTGTAATAGATTAATTTCCCAGCTTTAATTCAAATTTTTCCAGTTGTACATTGTAATCTGGGTTTAGCATTTGAGATTCAATTTCTCTATGTTTTTGAATGGTATTGTGAGCTTCTAAATTTTATTTATAGAAAGTTAATTTAATTTAGATAGCTCATACATTAAAATTTACACATGCTAAAAATATCCATTAGTAACTCACTCTTTAACACTTCCATAGTCGCTATGAAATATTTCATTAAATATTTCTACACCTTGAATAGTTTAGCGGATGGTGACGATGATGCCACATGGCGCTCGCCAGCTATCACTCCATGAGCTAAGATCTAACAATGGGTCCCATGTGGGCTAGCAAGGAATGGTTGTTATTCATCTATCATAATTCATTCTAACCATTGATTTCACAACCTTTCACCATCGGTGCTTTTGAAGAGTGGTAGGACCTGCCACATGGTAAGACAGGTGTCACTGACCATTGTCCCTCCATATATTCTATAATAATATTTTATTCCCGCAGGCTACTGGGAAACCAATAAGATGCATTCAATGGGACCCACCGAGCATTGTTTAGAAGTTCAAAAGGCACATGGATCAATTTACAACTTAAAAGGGGGTTGTTTGTTTAGGTTTATAATATAAAAGACCTTAGGCATACATTAAACCCAGACTTAGGAATCGTGACAAATATTAAAATATTTCAAATCTGTATGACATAAAATAGAATTAAAACAATTTGACAAGCAACAACCAGTTCACTAAGCATAAGGGGTCGGTAAGTTAATGAGTTTAATGGATCAAGTGGTAACTTGGGAAATCGGGAATGGGTAATTACTAGTCAACTACAAATTAGAACGTATGCAAGGGTTTACCACTTAGGATTTTCAAAGGGTTTAAGGCACAAATAAAACCCTAGAATGGAATTAAAACTAAAACCCTAAGTCACAAGGCTCATCTAGACCAAAAAGATAGCCATATTTTTCATTTAAAATTAGTGGAACACAAAAATTTGAGGGGTTCCACCAAACCCTAGTCCAACAATGAAGCACAAATGAACATAGAAACATAAATAACAAAGCAATAATACCAATAATTCCTATTCCATGGTTGAATCACCTTCATTTCTCTTCTCCATTTTATGTATATGTTTGCTTTCCCTTAGATTTGTAGTATGCAAGAATAAGACTAGTGATAATGATAGAAAAATATCAAAGATATTAGTTGTGGTTGTGTAGGGTTGAAATGAAAGGGATATGTCTCTTTTATAGAAAATCAAATTTGAATGAAGGACCAAGATTAAATGATGAAGATCAATGGGTGAGATTACTTTGAGAAGCAAGGAAATAGGGTTAGGGAAAAAATAGGGCTTAGTTAAGGATGGATGGTGGAGATTAAAAGGTAATAAAGCCTTATCAAGGGTGGAAATTAATTGAGAATAAAAGAGGAGATTGGCACAAAAAGAGAGGTTCTTGGAGTATATTAAATAATTATAAAATGATTTAATTTAGGAGGGAAATGGAAAAATTAAATAAAAGTAATTATTTAATTATAGAAGAAGAGGGAAAGTTGACTTTTTAATTAAATAACAATTTAATTAAAAGTAGAGGAGAAGGAAAAACTATTAAATAATTAAAATAATTATTTAATAGTAGAGGGGAAAGTGGAAAATAATTAAATAAATAAGATTTATTTAATTATGGAAGAAAAGGTCAATGAATAATTAAATAATTAAAATAATTATTTAACTATAGAAGGAAAATGAAAATAAATAATTAAATAAATAAGAATTTATTTAATTATAGAGAGAAAGGATTAATTAGTGACATAATTAAATAAATATAATTTATTTAATTAATCAAGGAAGCATAAATGAGAAAATGAATTAATTAAATAATTAAAAATATTTAATTAATAGAAAAAATATGACTTTAGACAATAATTAAATAATTAAAATTATTCAATTATGCGGGGGAAGAAGGGAAATTCGATAAAAAAATTGCGTTCGTAGGCTTGGGACATTTTTCAATGTCCACACTTGCATATTGTACACTTTATTCTTCCCTATCATCATTAGTTTCTTGAACTTCAAAGGGATGCTCTGTATTCCATAAATTGATAAACTCGTAATCTTTTTGTATTTCTTCAAACATTGTAGTAGTTTTTGGTTCATCTAGATCCTTCCTTATAGACCAAAAGGCAATAATTTTTTACTGTGTCCAATTTTGTTCTCTATAATCCCTTCTTAGAGAATCTGAATTTTTACTTTAGTAGATGGTAGATCACTTTTTTTATAAAAATTATCATACATCTTGATTTGCTTCTTTGCTTCTCTTTATTGGTGCAATGTCATAATTTTTGCTAACAATTGTTCAAAAGAAATACCTTTCTCAGTAGCAGTTTTATCCATTATTATTTTGACCTCATCTCAAGAATCCTTGTTTTTCAAGTTTTCAAGCAAACGTTTACTTTAATGTTGAATTCTACTTGCAACATTCTTATTTTCCATAATAATTGATTTAGTGGTGTCACATGGATCATACTGCCAATGAGAGACAACATCAAATTGAAAAAAAATCAAAATTTATTGTACCACACTAAATGTTTTTCTATCGAATGTGAACCCTCCACATGAAAAAGGCAAAGAAGGAAATATGATCTTCTTTTGTTGAATGACAAAGTATAGTTGATCATTACTCTCCATCTTTTGTACATATTCCAATGCAAAAACACTTTTTATCACATGTATTGGAAGTTTGTATGGTTCTATTCCTGATCCATAAAATCTTACCACGGTATATTCTTCCATTAAGTATCAATCAACCAATTGTATTTATTTTCCTAGTTGATTTTAATCTCTATAATAAAAAGGAAATATAGGCATTGGAGGATTTGTAATTTCTTGATACAATGGAGCCAAAAACTAGTCTATAAAATTATTGTGGTTCCTTCAAGAATCATGCATCCTTAGCTTAGTGGTCCAATCATTTACTGGAGCCATTTCTTTTTCCTCAGCATTTGTATAGGGTTGAATCTAAAGCTTGTTGGTTAGAAATATTTCATTAAATTTAAATAAAAAATAGCACAAGTAGGTTGTGAACCTAAATTTATTAGTGGAACCTCCTTTAATCATTGAAAAATGTTTATACATAGATTCTACAATGTGCTCAAGAAAGTTATATTTGATAGGTTGCTTAGCATAATGGATATTAAATACCATTTCAAGGAGGCTTGCACCCACTTCCTGATTGCTATCCAGATTGAGATAAAATGCTAGCATGGAAATAGTATCCTGAACACATGGTCTAAAAGTTTTCAAACCATACAAAGGCTTATGATTATTTTTGAATTAGTTTTTTTAAAGTAAAAGATAGAGCCTATGGATAATATTATATTATATAAAAAGAGATTTACAAAACCAAGCAGTTACATTTTATATTACTTCAAACCTACTATAAGCATAATATAGGTAAGTTCTATTAACCTAAAACTTTATATGAAGAGAAAAAAACTATTACATATTATGAGAAGTAGATACAAAGCTAAGAAACTAACACCACCTTCCCCTATTCTTCCATATGGCATAAACCCATCGAGTTCTCCCTTGTTGTTCCTAATTGGGAACTTCACCCGAAACCTAAAGGGGAGTTTCAAAATTGGACACAGAGATGAATATTAGGTGATGCTCATGAGATAATATAAATGCAACATCATGATATTTTATGAAAATTTTGATAAAATTTTACATCCTATTTCATTTGCATGATGGTTTAGTGCTCTATGTAGGAATCTCACATCTCTCATTTCAAATGAATGCTTAATTGCATCATACACTACCACAAAATATTTTTTGTGCAATAAGAAATGTCTGGAGAACAAAGCCCCCCCACATAGCCCTGACCTTTCCAAAATTCATAATCTTGGACGCTTTTTCTAGGAGTGCATTATTTTCTAGGAATATTTCATTTACAACCTCATTTGCAATGTGTTGCAGAAAGGTAAAAAATTGTAACAAATCTACCAAATTTGAAATGAATATGGCAAGGAGTTGCGAAGGAAAAAGTAAGCTCTATGCTTTTGGATGAAGGATTTCCTCGCCTATGACACATTTTATGCACTGGAGCACACTTGGACATTGAATCTTGAAAACTTATTCCAGCTCAACTTGACCAATGCAATCAAAAAATGGAATTCCAAATTGAGGAACAAAAATGGAGCTCTATAATTCCTTGTGTAGTACTCCATGAGAAAACTACCACTATTGTTTAAGCCTTTATTTTCATCATTGTCGAAGCCTTTGCAAAGAATCCCTTGAAATCCCACCATCCCTAATGCCAAGAGCTTTCCAGAAGAAATCCTAAAATACTTACCACCAATTTCACAAAGAATTTACAAGGATATGATACATAATGAGATTTATTTCTACCTTTTTAACATTGATTTTCCATGCTTGACAACAAATGAACACATGGAACATGTCTCAAGTTAATTACTCTTGTCTTTTGAAACTAAAATAGCCTAAACTAGCATAAGTATTGACATTTTGGCTTTGTTGGCGATAAATCATCGTAATTATTATACCTTAAACTTGGATCCTTTGTTTATATAAACTATGATGTGTTTTATATCCCTACAAAACAAAGGATACATGTGAATAAAAGCATTTATTTCATTGTATATTAGTTGATGCCAAACTATGATGTGTTTATATTGGATGCATTTTGTGTCCTTGCTCTAGGTAGGCATAAGTTAGCACTTCATATCAACCCACAATAAGGCCTTCATGAACAAGGATTTCTACCACTTTTTGGTGTAGACTGATAGAATTTTTTTCATAGACAACTTTATCTTCATGATGGTCACAACCTATGTTAGCCAAGCAATCTACCGCCTGGCTACCTTCCATATAATAGTGGTTGATTTGATATGCTTCTAACTGATTCATTAAAACCCAAGCCTATTGTAGAATGCAAGCTCCTTTCCATTTTTGAGCACACCTTTGTTTGTAGGAATTCATTATCAAGAGAGAGTCCCCTTCTATTTTTATTTTGGGTAGCTTGAGCTTTATGGCTAGATTTATCCCATGGAGGAGAGCTTGGGCTTCTGCAACATCATTTGTGCCATATGGAAGTTGAATTTACTTCACACCAACAAGTAAACCATTACAATCATGAATAGAAATCCCTACACCTAATTTACTTGGGTCTCCCTTTACTACCCCATCAAAATTGAGCTTGTAAAAACTTGAGGGGGGTGGAATCTAAGATATCTTACTCCTATCTAACTTTTTTTGTAGACTAATAAAGGATTCCTTTGAAAGGAAGGGCAAGATGATCCCAATACTTCATAATTTTTTGAATCCTGATTTGTGAAAAGAGAACCTACATTTTTGTATTTCTAAACATAAGCATTAGTTACTAAAATAGATTTCTCAATATTAATTCAAATATGATCTTTAGGTGTTACTTCTTTTCTAAAGATCCTCTTACTTCTTTCCCATCATATATTTCAAATTATAGTCCATGGCACAACCTACCATATACCTGCAAATAATGTTGTTTTATGTAGAATGGGACATATTGTTTGTTGCAACTATGATTAGTTGGTGATGAGTTGGTTTTTTCATTGATTAGTGTCAACCTCTAATGTTGCTTTGATAAGCTTTTGTTTATGGATGTATAGTTAAGTTGTAGTGTTGTAGTTGGTTTAGTGGTGTGAGGAAGTGTTGAAGATGATGAGTATGTATCTCTGATGCTTGGTTTCTAAGTGCATTTGAGATAATATGAATAAAAGAGGAAATAATGTGTAGAAGAGGTGCTCCAACATACAAAGCAATGTTTTGGTTTTGCTCTGCATTTCTTCTATTTTTAAGATCCACTTGTGTGGTTTGTATATATTGGTTAGAGATGTTTAGAGTTTCTATATCTAGAATTTCTTGGTCTGGATCATTGTGCATATAGAGTTGTGTTCACCAGTGTGTGAACTGTATGTTGTAGTGGTGTTTGGGAGAAATGGTTTTGCTCCACATTTCTTTGCAATTTGGTTTCTAGTCTTATGAATCTAGAAGTGTGCCAATATTTTTCATATCTATCTTCAATTGAAGTTCATGGTTTTGTGCTTCGAAAGGTGGTTTCTTGAGTTACAATGTATGTAAGGTTGTTTGAGTGTATTAGGTGTGTACATTATTTAGGTGGAATTTGTTGTGAAGGAGTTTTTTGGATTTTAGGGTGTTTGTGGCATATTCTAGATTATGTTCAAGTGATGTATGTTGTTTGTGATTCATCTTTGGATTTGAGGAAGCATGTACTTAAATTTTAATGGTGTTTACGCAGATTTGACCGACCTTGGATGTTCGTATTTTCCTCAGTGATTTTGAGAGTGTGGTGTGGAGTGTATGATTGTATTTAGGTCTGAGTTAAGGTGTGATATAGTCCACCTTCATCCCTTTCCACTGCAAAAATGTGTTGGTTCCTACCTAATTTGAATTTGCATGATTGGGGTGCATAGACAACCTTGGAGAATTTTTTCAAGGTTAAAGAAGGTATAAATAAGTGTTGTTTTGATAAAAGTGTGGAGTGTGAATCTGTGAAGTGCAGTCTGAGCTTTAATGAGTTAGACTACTAGAAGTAGTGAGATGAAGGTGCCTACAATCTTAAGAAAGGTTGTGGATGAGTTGGTGATACTATGGTGAACTTTTATGTTGCATTGAAATGGATTTCTCACTGTAGCATCCTTCTTTTTTCTTTTCTATAATCTGGCAATGATCCCTTCTTTCTTTTGGGTAGTGATCCCTTTGGTAGTGAGCCTAATATATTTGATATTTCTATTACTTTATATTGTGCTCTAATTTGCACCATGGTTTTTCCCTTCTTGGGTTTTCCACATAAATTTGGTCTTCTATTGTGCATGGTGTTCATGTGTTTTAGTTTTTGTTATTTGATTTTATGCTTAATCAATTTAGCAGATTAAGGGTTAATTAGGTTGATGTGGATCTGAATGTTTATGATGGTTATGAAGTTTTAATGTAAAACTGATTAACCACTTGAGCTAGATTTGGGATGGTGCAAAAGAGGGGTGCTCCTTTGTTTGATGGATCAAACTATGGATTTTGGAAGACAAGGATAGAAGGTTTCCTAGTATCTCTTGGATATGAAGTTTGGAAGTCTGTTGAGACTAGATATACTATGGCTACTAGTGGTCCAAGTACTAATGATGAGATCAAGGCCTATGAGAACAATAGTAAAGTAATGTATTCTCTTTTAAGTGGTCTTTCTAACACTGAACTTGTGAAAGTTATGAATTTGAAATCTACTAGAGAATCTAGAAAATTTTGAAAAGTATTTATGAAGGAGATGATAAGGTCAAGCAAGCTAAGATGAAGAATCTAAAGATCACATTTGAGAACCTATAGATATTTGAAAATGAAAAAATTACAAGCTGCATGCAGAAGGTGGGTGAATTTTTCAATTAATTAGAGGTCTTGGTGGAAAACTTGGAGAAGAAGAATCGGTAAATAAGGTATTGAGAACTTTTCCTAAATCTTATAGTCATAAAGTTTATGCTATTGAGGAAGTTGAAGATTTAATAAAATATTCTAGAGATCAATTGTATGATGCTTTATCTAATTTTGAAATGAAAGAATTTGGTCCAAGTAATGCAAAAATTAAGATTGATTTTAATGAAGGAGAATCAAAGAAGATTGAGGTATCAGATTAAGAGGATCTTGATGATGTAAAAGAAAAATTTGTAAGGAGAATGAAAAAGGGTACTAGTAAGTATAGAGGTAAGTTTCCTTTCAAATATTTCATATTTGGAAAGATAGGTCATTATGCTTCAATATTTCCAAATAGAGCTTTAAATGACAAGAATAAGGAGAACAAAGGTAAAACAATTAAGAAAAGTTACTATGTTAGAGAAGATGCTAGTATATTTGATGATGAATATGACTATGTGGATGATAAGGATAGTGAATGCTTGTTCATTCCTATTAAAGTTGAATATTATTCTACTAACTTTGAGAGATGTGTGAAGGAAAGTTCTCTAAAAGCATGTTATAATACCATGGTGACTTATTTTCATGCTAGAGAGGAGAAGAAATACTGGATTGTTGACAATGGATGCTAAAATCATATGACTGGTCAAAGAAGTGAGTTTGTTAGACTTGAGCAATGTGAAGGAGGTCTAGTTAAGTTTGGTGATGATACATTTGCTAAGATATGTGGAAAAGGTTCAATCAATTTTGATGGAAAGCATAATACAGATGATGTTCTTTATGTTAAGGGTTTGAGATATAACCTCTTGAGTGTTGGAAAAATTTGTAGCAAAGGATATAATCTTATGTTTTAGGATGATGGATGTGAGATTAGGAAATGATCTAGAACTATGGTGGTTGCTAGAAGAAGGATAGATGGAAATGTTTATCATCTTAAAGGTGTTGTTGGTCATTTCTTTATGACTCAGATTAATAAAAGTTGGCTATGGCATAGAAGGATGTGTCACATCAATTTTGATAGCCTAGGGAGAATTAGTTTAGTTAAAGTTGTGAGAGATATGCCAAATATTACAAAGCCCATCAATGTTGTCTACAAGAAAGAATAAGTTTCAAAGTCAAAGAACAATCTACTATCGGACTATTGGCACTAGTGCATACAGATCTTTTTGGTCCTACCAAAGTAAGAAGTCTTCAAGGTGACAAGTATTTTATGCTATATTGACTGATAATTATTCTAGAATGACATGGGTTACTTGCCTCAAAGAAAAATCAGAAGCTCTAGACAAGCTTAAAGCATTGAAAGTTATTGTTGAGAATGAAATGGATATGAAAATCAAGTGTTTGAGGTCTGACATAGGTGGAGAGTTCACCTCCAATGAGTTTAACAATTTTGTGAGAATCATGGGATAAGAAGATATTTATCTACCCCTAGGACTCCTTATCAAAATGGAGTGGTTGAAAGAAAGAATAGGATTGTTTAGGAAGTTGCAAGAACAATGATGAAATAGGAAAACCTACCAGAAGTTTACTGGAAAGAAGCAATTCATATTGTTGTATACATACTTAACAAAGATCAAGCAAGAGAAAACATTGCAAGGACTCCTAAGGAGTTGTAGTGTGGAAGGATTCATACTATCAAATACTTCATAGTTTTTGGAAGAAAATGTTATATCAAAAGAGATGAAGAGAACTTAGGAAAGTTTGATACAAGATCTAATGAAGATGTCTTCCTTGCATATTCTACAAGAAGTAGAGCTTACTAGTGCTACAACAAGAGGTTGAAGAATATTTTTGAGATTGCAAGTATCAAAGTGGATGAGGACTTATAAAGGAATTATGTGGTGATAGATGGATATGAATTAAATGAGTCCTCTTGTAGAGAAAATGAAAGAGATGAAGGCAAGGAAAAAGAAGCTCAAATCAGAGAGGAAGAAGCTATAGAAATGATTCCTAAGACTCCTAAGTATGTGAAAAAGAATCATTTTGAAGATTAGATCATTGGTGAAAAAAGAAAAGGTGTTTTGACAAGGAGGAAAGTTGTTATGATAGAAGAATAGGTAAACCTATGTGTACTCTCTAAAGTTGAACCTAAAACAATTATTGAAGCATGCAAGGATGAATATTGGATCAAGGATATGGAAGAACTAATGTAGATTGAGAAAAAATAGACTTGGGAACTTGTCCCAAGATTAGAAAACAAGAATGTAATTGGAAATAAGTGGGTGTTCTAGAAAAAACTGAATGAGAATGAAGAATTAGTAAGAAATAAGGAAATTTTTGTGTGTAAGGGCTACTCACAAGTAGAAGGAATAGATTTTGAGGAGACTTTTTCTCCAGTGGAAATAATGGAAGCTATCAGAACTTTTTTGGATTTTGTAGCATATAAGGATTTCAAGGTTTATCTTGAATGGATGTGAAGTTTTCTTTCTTGAATGGTGAGTTGGAAGAAGAGGTATACATTGGAAAACCAAAAGGATTTCAGTTATTAGAAAAACTAGATATGGTCTATAGATTGAAGAAAGCTCCCAGAGCTTGGTATGCAAGGTTGGATATGTACTTGACACAAAAAGGATTCAATAAAGGTACCACAGATAGTAATCTTTAATTCAAAGTTGAAAAAAATTAAATATTGATTGTGGTTGTGTATGTTGATATTATCTTTGGAGGAAATGAAGCTATGTGCAAGAAATTTGTAGAAGAGATGCAAAAAGAGTTTGATCTATGTCTATGTTTGGGGAGATGAATTTCTTCCTTGGGCTACAAATAAATCGTACAAAGAAAGGAATAATTATTTCACAATCAAAGTATGTCAAGGAAATGTTGAAAAAGTTTGGAATGGAAGATTCTAAATCAGTATGTACTCCTATGGTTATTGGTTGCAAGCTAAGTAAGAATGATGAATCTCCTAAGGTTTATTAGAGCAAGTATAGGTCAATGATTGGAGGACTGCTATATCTAACTGCTACTAGACTAGATATCATACATGTAGTTTGTATTGTGGCTAGATTTCAAGAAGATCCTAGAGAAACACATGTAGCTATGAAGAGTATATTTAGATACTTGAATGGCACTCTGGAACATGGTTTACGACATCCAAAGGATATTGATTTCTCTCTAAGTTCTTATATAGATGTTTATTGGATAGGTTGTGTAGATGGCAGGAAAAGAACAAGTGGTGGTGCATTATTTCTTAGATGCAAATTGGTGTCTTGGTTGAGCAAGAAGCAAGACTCAGTGTCTTTATCTATTGCAAAGGAAGAATGCATTACAACAACATCTTGCTACACATAGGTGTTGTGGATGAGGCATACCTTGAAGGATATTAGAGTGGTATATGATGAACCAATTTCTATCTTTTGTGACAAAAAAATTACTATTAACATTTAAAAGAATCTAATGATGCACTCAAGAAAAAAACATATCTCAATCTGGTATCACTTTTTGATAAAGAAGGTTGTAGAGAATGAAGTAAAGCTTGAGTATCTTCCTACAAAGGATCAAGTTGTTGATATATTAACTAAGGATCCTCTTAAGGATACTTTTGAGTATCTCTAAGAGAAGTTAGGGGTAATTGACCCTCCTTCTTTGAACTAGATGCATAAGGATATGCATCATTCCAATGGATTTCAAGATTCATTCTTTGTCCTAGAGTGATGTTGGAGGCTACCTCTCAGGGGGAGTAGTTAGTGGCTTGGCTAGTTGTTGTAGTCAAGGGGAGTAAGTATTGGTGCACATTGGTTTTTTCCTTTGTTAGCTATGTCAAAGGATATATGTAGTGGTTTCTAGTCAGTATAGTTTTTTGTGTACTCCTAAGGGGGAGTATGCAAAGCAATACAAAGGAAAATATGTTGCAAAGTAGGTACAAGTATGATTGATGTCAAAGGGAGAAATGAAAATGTGTCACCCTTTTCCATTGATGTCAAAGGGGGAGAAAGGGAGAGAGAGTATAATGTAAGGGGAAGAAATAAAAAGAGTTGATATGGAGTAGTTTGTTGGTGATCAAAGTTATGTTTTTTATTGATGGTTTTTCACATCACGTGTTGTCATCAATGACAAAGGGGGAGATTTTAAGTATGAGAAGTTGGAGTTCATTTGGTGTTTTCAATGATTTAAACAAGATTATATGTTATTATTGAGGTCTATGGGAAGATTTCTTGTGGTGATGTTTTGGTTAGTTGCATTATGTTGTCATTAGTAAGTATTACTAGTGTCAGTCTCTAGTGTTTCTTTAATAAGATTCTATTTATGGATGTATAGTTGAGTTGTAGTGTTGCAGTTGGTTTAGTGGTGATGAGGAAGTGTTAAATATGATGAGTATGTGTCTCTAGTGCTTGGTTTTTTTGTTCCTTCAGCACACACGCCCTGTTCAGAATGGGGACCCTCTTCCTTTTCGCCTCGCTGGGTTGCTTCGTTGTTGTCTCATTTTAACTGCCCCCTATTTTGGTGTTCTAAGTGGTTAGTGAGCCTTAGATAGTTCATCTTGAGTTGACCATGTTTTTGCCCTCTCAAATTTTCAAGGCTTTAGGCCTTTGTGGGTTCCCATTAGCTGTTCACCTCAGATTTTCAAAGCTAGCATCCCTGGAGCCCATCAGGTCTGCCTTGTCGGGCCGCCCCTCTCAGGCTTCCATTTCCCCATCATCGTTTCAAGCGGCCTTTCTCCAATGGACTTCCAACCGTCGAGACCCACCCCCTGGCCACCATCTCTTCATCACCAAACAATCAACTTTCATCTAACCGCCTTCTAGCTGTCGGACCCCAATGCTCCCATTGCCATGTTCAAATGATGGCTCACTAACTTCAACCTTGTTGTACGATCATTGATGGCCACATTTAATGCATCATTTTCTATAAATAGGCCATTACCACCTGTCATTTTCACCCATCAGTCAATTAGAGAGAAGTCAGAGATCTAGCTTCCAATGCCACCTTCGAGCCTGGCGAGTCCCACAGATGATTCAAAGCATCTGCTACATGATTTCTCGCCTCATTCATCAGATTCTTGAGGTGAGTTTTCTGCCCTGTGCCCCACTTCATGTTTTCTTTGATTTCTTGTAAAATGGGTGAATTTGAAGAGGAAAAAACCTTATAACTAGCCAAAGAAAATGAACGTGCACAAAACCCATGCGCTCAAATCTTAAAAAACCCTCAAAATTGACCCATATAATGACCGCAGAACTTGCACTCTCCATCACTGTTCTTGAGCCAGGGTTTTTGCCTCCCGTGGGCCCATGAACTCCCATTGCTACTAATAACCTTTGGAATGAAGTTAAAATTAAAGCAACAAATGACCCCTTCGGGCCCACCATTACAGAAGGACCCATCTCATTCACTGCCCAAACTTAGAAAACTCACAAACTCAAATTAGAGTCCAACGACCCACTTGGGTCCACCCCCACGAGATTCCATCCCCAGGGCACCACTCATGATCTGTCATTCCAAATGGCTTTCCATCCCTGGATTTTTGATGCTTGAGTTTTTCCCCCCTAACCTCTACTAAACTCAACTGTCAAAAACTCTTAAGTGTTGATTCATCCTAGGTCCCACCTCACGGACTGCCGCCTAGGAAGTCTGTCGATATTTCACCATCCCAGATAGCTTTTGCCATCCATCCTTCTAACTTCCAGATCTCGAACTTGTCCTCACTAGCCACCTTCACTTGAACCTTAAATGACCAAGCGACATATTTTTAGGCCCCACCTTGCAAACTTCTATCTATAGGCCACCGTCGTGAGAATGCCATCTCAAATGACTTTTGAGGGTCGACGTTCCACCCTCTGGGTCCTAATCTTGCCATGGTTGTTTGAATATAAAGATGAAAATTGCTAAGTGATCAACCTCAAGTGGGTCATCCTCTACAGACCTTTGCCCTTGGGACTTTGTCTATGCTCCATTGTGCCAAACGAAAAATGGCTGTCGTCCACCCGCTTCCCAGAACCTGACTTCCTCATTGCTTATGGATTCCCCAAGCAATCAACAAAGTGAACATGATGTCCCCATCTCCATTCAGACCCAATGTGGTAGGTTGCTCCCCTCAGACTGATGTGTGACTTTCGCCATCTCAAATGGCAATGACCTAGCGGGCTTCTGCTCTTTTCAACCCAAAGTGCCCAAACGAAAACTATGTGATGCCACTGCCTTCTAGAACTGCAGGTTCCACCCGGTGAAAATCTTCCTTGGGGACGTTGTCTTGCCAAATCCATTTTCAATTGCAGTCCCCTAACAGCTAAGCTACCTCCTAATTCCAATTGCCCAAAGGGTGATCTTGATGCCCCTCAATCATCAAAATGACTTTGACCCACATGCCAAAATAGGGCAACATCCTTGATGGACCCCACAAATAGACCAAATTTTAAGGCGGGTCGGGATAGATGGGTCACCATTCCCTAATTTCCATCCCTCCTACAGCTACTCCAAACGGTCACTAGCCTAGGGAAGTTCGATCCCCTAGACCTAAATTTCTCAAATTCCCTCTATAAAATGTTAATGCCAATATGGAAGATATGTTAGGACTCTTAATTGATGAATTATCCAATCTAACGTCATTTTGCAGGATTTTGGCTAACTTTACTATGATTTCATGTTTGAATGTGCTTGCCTCTCTTTCGCCTGCAGGATTTATGGAATCGAGTGCAGGACCCTCAAAGGCGATCGTGGAGAAGGACAAGGGAAAGAAAACAACAAAAGCACCCCATGGAAAGGAAGACAAAGATCAGATGAAGTATAAGTGTATATGCATAAAATTGGTCATGTCTAATCTTGGCATTTAATTAAATATTTTATTATTTAATTAATTCCTCTAAAGTCCTCTACATATGATTAAATTTAATTAATTTAATTATATTGTTCATTCACTTTATTCTTCCACCGTAATTAAATAAATTCACTTTATTTAATTATTTCATATGTCTACTTGATTAATTAAATAAATTTTTTTTATTTATTTTAATTATTTATCACCTTTTGATTTAATTAAATTTAAAAATTTATTTTCTCCTATTCAAATCTTTCTTCTAATTAATTTAATATTTTATTTAATTAATTTCATCCACATAAGCAATTTAATTAAATATCTTTATTTAATTAAATATTTTTCATATCTTTTTAAATAATAATTAAATATTTTATTTAATTATGAAATCCTCCATTATTCTTCACATCTTGGGTAAATATTCTATTTTAAGAAAAATCTTCCATGTCACCAATAAATGAATAATTGAATTTAATAATTCATTATTTATCTTCTTCAAAATATTTCCAAAATCTCACAAAAAGATGATTTTTACAATTCATCTTTATCATCTCATCTTATCTCTTTTTCGAAAAAGGAAACAAAGCTTGTTTTTTGTTTTCTTCTATTTTTCTCTCCAGTCTTATCCATCTTCAATTGTTCAATCTACCAGGAATTTTCACAGCCGTTGATCACCTCAGCCAATCAGAATATTTCAAAAACTCTATAAATATCCTTGCAAATCCAAGCATTGGTTACCTACAACTTACAATACGGACATTCGAGAATAGTTGCATTATAGTATTCTAGCATTCTAGCATTGTCTATAGCCTCTTTATCTTTCATAATTTTGTAAATCTTTCAATTTAGCAATCATGTTTAGTATCAGCATAATCATATCTTAGCATTGCATGCATTCTTTTTCAATCTCATTCTCTAGGAAGACCATTTGTTGAGCCTAGCATATAAATCTGAGAGCAAGCTAGAATCGACAAAAACATTGGAGATAGAGGACAATAGGACGACATCAACGACGAAATACTGAGTTTGCATTTCTATTATTTTAGTTTTTTGTTTTGATTTAATGTTCTATCGGTGTGTTTTGATTTGTTTAATATACATTTGATACACTCTAAAATCGATCACACATTTTTGGCACCCACCATGGGGCTTTGCCCCATTTTTGACATTTACTTGTAGGTTTTATGATAGGATCTCGCGTTTTGGAATTCAGATTTTTGAAAAATTTCACGTTTTAGCGCATACATGATTTTTAATAGTGCTTTTGCAGGTTTTTGGTGCATCTAGGAACTATTTTGGTGCATATAGGGAACATAATGGCACATCTGGGGAATAGAACAACACTTATAGGGAACATAATGGCGCATACACTCAGTCTACTTTATTAAAATTTTGAAAAAAATAAAATTGTTACATTTTATTTTAAGCGCATCTAGGATTTTCTACAATGCTTATTGGATCTATTTTAGCACATTTACTTATTTTTGTGGTGCATATATATGATCTTGTAGCGTACATAGGGTGTAACTAAACAATGTTCTAAGTCTGACGCCTTCCGCAAACCAAACCTTTTCTGGCTTAAAAGGAACCAATCTAGGATAGTCACATCTGGTTTTTAAAAAGAAGCAACCCTAGGGTAGACATGGATTTAAAATGAAGCAATCTAGGGTAGTCACCACACAATGATTTTTTTGTTAAAATTGAACAACTTGTTTTCGTGAAGCAACATCTTCATGTAGGGGTATGTGCAAGATCATGATGGGCCAAAAAGTGGCAATATGATGGGTATGTGGCTGACGACTATCTTTTTGCCCAAAATTGATGAAATGAAAAGGGTTTTTCAAGGAGATTGTCAGCTTTCCACCGATATAAATTATGCTTTACTTTGAATTTAATAAGTAATTATTAGTCATTTTCTATTCAAATTAGGACTAAAGACCAGATTGATAGGCTGATTGAAAAACATCTATAGCTTTCAAATAGTATCACATTTTTTGAATCCAAAACATGTGTCACATTCTATGCTTTGCATACTATAGGATTAAAAAAAGAAAAAAACAATTTCATGAATTTTTGACCAAGTTGAGGTGGTTAGACATACGAGTTTTTATATTTTTTAAAAATTTGTAATAAAAAATTCATAATTAATTATTTACTTGGAAAAAAATTACACAAAAATATGCATCATATCGGGGCATGAGTCCTCTACTTATATCTAAAATATTATAAAAAAATATTATCATTTTATTGTGGTTAGGGTGGTCATACAAACACCTACTTCTTCTTTTTTCCCTGAAATTTAAGTACCATTGCATTGAAATTTTAAATTTTCACCAAATAGATTTTTTTTTTTTAAACAAACCTACTAGTTTAGAAACTACATTCAATTTTCTACAAATTATATTCTTACATATTTTTGAAATAATATAGATAACTTATTCAAATTTTTACGTCAAGTTGCCTAACTCTGATTTTTCTGAATTTTTTGCCACTTATGGGCTTATTTTTTCCATGATGATCCTGCACATACCTGTAGTTTAGATCATTGTGATTTGGGCTCTAAAAAGAACACTATCTACTGTGTTTGTGGTAATAGGTCTATGCTCTCCCCTTAACTGGGTGATCAAAATAACAGACTTGCCTTTTACATTTCTACAATTTCTAATGCTTTATTACTGTTATCAATTAGATTTGAACCCTACTGAATAAAAGATTCAACAATCTAATGAAACATGGAAACCCTCTTTAAATGTGGGTGATCTAAATGAAGAAGGAATCTCCAAAGTGAGTTGGTTCTCTGAATGATTGATCTTATTCTAAGTAATTTCAGGTAAAGAGTTAGAAGGATGAACTGGAATTAAAATCTAAATCTAACTGATATTTCACTAGAAGTTATGAGATTCAAACACTGGAACTCATAACAGACTTCCTATCACAGTAAATCTCACAATCCCACTGGCACATACTTCCATCAGTAATTTGCATGAATATTTTTGGACAAAATACAACAAACAACTTGAAACTATGCAATTATGAAACACAACTTACAACAACAAGACATAATGATTTGAACCACAAGGACATCAAATTACTATTATAAAATGAGACAGAAATGAGAAGGAGAATTCTACTGCTTTATTAAAACTGAAAGAGTGCTCATGTCTGAAACTAAGTACAATTGAGTTTACAAGCTCAAGAATGCTAAGAGCAAGAAACTATATTCTGAACTGAGAAGAGAGAAGAAAAACTAAGTTTCTTCAAAATATAATCATTTAGAAACCCTAATCCGAGCTCACAAGAAAAGCTCAAGGAAAAGGTATCAATCTATCTCAAAAGTTTGCATAAAAGTAGAAAAACTCTCTTTTTCCATGATCACACTGAAAAGCTTCTAAAAATAGGATAAATCTGATTTAAAAGCAAAAAAAACACCTTATCTCTCCAAGAGGAAACTCAAATCCGACCCAAGGTAGAAAATTCAACACCAATCTGCTAAAAATAGCAAGAAAACATAAAACAACTTATAAAGTATTGCTTTATGCTTCTGCTTTACAAGGTTTGCAGAGTTTATAATTTGGCCTATTTTTGCAATTAAATATTGCTAAATCTTTTGCAAAAAATAACCACCTTATTTCTCCATTACAATCTTGATTTATCTTTAAAAAATCATAAAAAGATACAAAGCACAAATCTACTCATCAATATCCTTAATTGTTTTCATAAAAATCAATTGAAAAATAATAACCCTAAGTCATGAAATGTCTTCATCATTCATATTTTAATTGATTTCCCCTCAAAATCAATTAAAATAACCCTAAGGCATTGACATTCTTCATTCTCCACTAAGGCAAAGGCACCATTAATCATAAATTTCCTTAAGTTCATAGCCCCCTACATTGCTAAAAATTTAACAAATAACCCTAGGTCTTAGGAAAATAACACCACCATTCTACAAGGCTCGACCTAGGCATGTTAGAATTTGACCCCTCAAAATATTAAGCTTCAAATTCTGATATTTAGCAAAGGATTCCTAAGTTTGAGTTTTCCATCATTGTATTGTCAAATGTGAATATCAAAGACAATCATAATGTTTGACCTAACTCGAATTAGGGCAAGGGACAAAACAAGTCAAACCCTAAAATCACTTCATTTGCAATCATCACACTAAAGACATTGGGCTCTGCTTGAAAGGATAGTGCCACCATGAACTAGGGTTTGAAAGTTTGTAGATTGAAGCTCACTCTTCCAATCTTCATGCATCACCATACTCGGCCTCTGATGGTAAGAATCTCTCATGAGTTTCCTGTGGGTTTTCTGGAACTCTTTGTTTGTTTTGAGTCATAGTTTTGGCCTTGAGGCCGTGGCTGCAACACAATTTCTGATGTGCTTTCCACTTCCTGTGTCTATCTGTTTATACCACGCTATTTGGGCGCCATACTTAAGCTCAACTTGGGTGTTTTGTTTGGGTTTTGAAAGAGACAAAATGAAGTCTCCACTTAGCTTCATGGGTAAGAATCACTAACTGTTCATTTGACTCATTCTTTGAGCTCTTTGATAAGAACAAAAGCTTCACTGGCCGCGGCCATGAGATAAAATTTGATGATTTCTTTACTTTTGTGTTTGTTATATAATCTCCATGTTTTCTTGAGAGAGCTTGAGCTTTGAGCTTGGGGTTCCTTGTGTTTTTTTGTGGCCGCCATGATGAGAGCCTGTCTCCTCTATCTCTTATTCTGTGAGCTCAGTCACGGCTATATGTGTTCTTCTTCAAGCATACAATGGTAAATGTCGTTCCAGCCATATATTTCTTTCTACAGAAAGCTTAAGAAATATTTTCTTCTATCTATAAATTTGTGGCCATACTCAGGCCACACCATGTGTATTTCTAAAAGAGCATATTGAAGCTTTTGGGCTCGACCCAAAATAGGAACTTCTTTCTTCTTTCACATTTTGAACAAACCCTTATATGGGTATCATGTAAAAATGAAGCAATCTCTTCTGTTATTCTAAAACAAACCCCAACATGGGTATTCTGGAAATGATCAAAAAAAATCAGTGTGTTTTGATATTCACGTAAACTGGCTTGACCCACGTTGATTTTTACTTACTTTTCACTTTCAGTTGCAAACTAGACATGGGCATTTGTTATTTTGCAGAAACATCACCTCCTCTAGAGCTCGCTCGACCCACTATGGCTATTGCTTTCCTTTTTAAATCTCTGTGGTTTCCCTATAGAACCCTTCATGGATGACTGAAAATTGTAAAATCCATACTTTTTGTTCAAAACCCCAATGTGGGTGTATGAGAAATAAACAAAATTTGCATATTTTGATAACTGTGTAAAATCTGGACTCCATTTGGAATTTGAATTCTTCAATTTTCATTGTCTGAGTATTTGTTATTTATGAAGCAAATGTATTTTTGAATGTATTAGTATTTAAACCTTCACACAGGTTCATGAGATTCTGAAAAATGTATCTCTTGTTTATATCTTCAATTTCCATTTCCATGTTGTTTCTTCTTTACACAGGAATTTTTTGATTAAACCTTTAGATTAGTCATATGCTTTAAACTTCTTGTGCACTCTCAACTACACTTTTCATAGATGCATTCCAAACCTTCATTCAGACTTTGTCCTTTATCACCTCTGTTCATTCTAAAAATGACTTTCTATTTGTTGTATCACTGTTTGAAACACATGATAAATGATGAAACAAAACCTTAAAACAGTGTACCTTGGACTATTTCATTTCGTTGTTAGCCAAAAGATTGCATCCAACCCACTTGAACACTGTATTATGTACCTATAGGCAAGTTTATTGCTTCACCACTTAGTGAATGACTAAATTGTTTATGTATTGATTAAATGTTGTCACTATTTTTATCTGGCACTCTTCATGCATTTTTATGCTTCATTTAATAAACTATTCCATGCACTTGATCTCTTCTGAGATGAAAAATTGAAACAATTATCTTCGTTCAGGCATTATGTATGCCTATTCATTATCTTTGATTCAGAGAAATAACACTGTTGAATTGAACCTTGCATGACATTATGAACATGATGAACAAATAATATTGTGGCAAAAGAACATAAACCATAGAGAAATGCTTGAGATGAATGTACTCAGTTAAATGATTGAGTGGATTAAACTCACTATTCACCTATAGCTTTCAGAAAGCATTTACATGATTGTTATGAATGCACAGTTGGTTTAATGGCATGATAGATAACTCTAATTTACTCTTTCAGTTTTATATCATTTATTTTCTTGATGAATATGATGATGCAATTACTATCTTGGCCCACTTGTAATGAATAAGGGGCAGCAAGCCAAGCTCTACCCTTGTGGGAGCCCGTTTTTCTCCACATGCTTGGTCTTCAAATAATAATCAGCTTTGTGATTTTCCCTATACCTACACAAGGAAACAAACAAAGTTAGCATAAAAATAATGAATGATGATGACTTCTCCTTTTGTTCATGCTTCTGCTTCTTCCTTAATGGTTCTAGTGTATGATTAGTAGCAGGCTGTATTATTCTCAATGGTTCATATAGGTATCTTCATAGTTGGAGCCTCTGACATCCCTCTCTTCCTTCTTATAGGTCAACAGAGCTTGGAGAAGACAGAAGGTGCACCACTTCAGCATCGACCATCAACCAATCAAGCAATGATGATTATGTTGTTACTTATACATGATTTTTTCTTTTAATGCATCTTCCATAATGTAGTGTGATACTAGTGATGCACTATAACAGTTACATCCATGGCTTGTGTGGATATTTGATTTCATTCTTCTGCTTTTCATTTGAAAAGAAAAATGCATCTCAATGCAAATCTGTATTATCATTTGAATTCTCGCAATCAAATGAAGCTCTATAAATATGAATTATTTCATGAAATAAATAAAAGCAATCTGAAATGCTTCATTATTGTATGCTCAATTTTGTACTCCATTTGATTCTAAAATATCAAATAGCAACTTCTAAAATTTTGTTTCCTCGTCTTAATGTAAAACTGTCACTTGATGAATAAAGAACAAAGTGCAAACAACACTTAAGCATAATGCATAAATAACTGTATTTTTACTTTACGATATAACAATGTTTAATCCAGCTCCACCAATTGAGCTGTAGTGAAAAATTGGTAACATTTTGGCGATTTCTACTAAATGCTTGCCAGCTAAGCATAGATCAGTTGCCTTAGAACACTCCATTGGGCACATAGTCAAATCTGCCCCTTCTTGAACTCAGAAATTCAAACAGCAACACTCCAAATAGCAGCAAAAGAAAACAAAATAGAACTATAAGCAAACTAACAGGGCCTGATGGCCAACAGAACATGCGCAACCACACTTAGGGAAAGCAAAAAACTACTGAAAGTAAATTTGTAGAGCACACTTATTTGGAATACTACTCTACTTATTTACAAGATAGAACTACCTCAGAGGAAATGCTTGAGGTGGATCACATTAACTGGGATAGACAACACCTCTCCAGTCAACTTAGAAAGTTGGAACACATTGTGTTCCTTGCACTCTGTGGTCACATAAGGCCCGTCCCAAATTGCATTGAACTTGGAATGTCATCCAGGTTTTCTTTTAAATTCATTCCATTTGAAAACCATATCTACAACAATGAACTCACGTGGTCTTTCCCTCTTATCAAAAGAATTCTTCATCTTAGCTTGATGTATTTCAAGCTATCTAGGAGCTTCCTTTCTAGTTTCTTCCAACTCTACTAGTTGTGCAAATCTCACTTCAAGAGGTTGTTCATTCAACAATTCCAATTCTTTAACATAACTCAAAGTTGGCAACTCAATAGAAATAGGTAACTTAGCTTCTTTACCATAAGTTAGAACAAAAGGTGAACAATTAGTAGCTCTTTTAGGAGTTATCTTGTCAGCCCAAAGGGCTAACTTCAGCTTTTCATTCCATGTCCACTGGTTATCCTCAACAGTCTTCTTGATTATCCAAATTAGATTCTTATTTGTAGATTATGCCTGACCATTTCCCTATGGATAATAATTGGAAGACGTGTTCAAAAAAATATTATTTCTAACTAACCAGTCAGAAATCCTCAAACCAATAAAAGCCAAACCATTGTCAGAAATGATTGAATCTAGAACACCAAATCTCGATGCGAGATCTTGATAAAAATTAAGTATTGAAGTCTCGTTTGCTTCCTTTAAAGCAACTGCCTCGGTCCATTTGGTAAAATATTCCATGTCAGTCAGTATCCACTTATGACCCATGCTTGAAGGTGGATTAATAGGACCAATAAAATCTAAGCCCCACTTAGCAAAGGGTTGTTCTACCTTAATCAGATGCAAGGGCAGTGGCAGAAGCCTCTGTTTTCCAAAAAATAAAGCACATTTCTCACATTTTTGGACCCAAGTAATAGCATATTTGAACAAATCTGGCCAATAATAACTAGCCCGCATAATTTCCAGGGCTATTGTTCTTGCGAAAAAATGACCTCCTAAAGGTCCATCATGAAACTCTGCTAAAAGCTTGTCAACTTGATCAGGTTGAATACAACACAATAAAACAACTTGAAAATCTCTCCTATAAAGAATGCCATTAATGATTGCATAAGGAATGGCTTGTAATCTGTAATACCTTCTTTTCGCTCTGTCTAGGCCTTCAGGGCACTCACTAGTTTGCAAATAATGCATCATCTGTTGTAACCAAGTAGCAGGCAATGCTAGAACAACATTTGCATCCTCATTGTTTAGCATTGTATCTGTATTTGCAGCTTCTTTTAAGTTGTTGTCTTCATTTCCAGCAATCTTTTCACATAAACCCTTGCCTCTAACGAGCTTGGTTACCTTTATATCAATGTCAAATTCCATTACTTTGGTAATCCAACCAGCACGCTTATCATTTATATCTTTGTTAAGTAAAAACTCCTTAACAGTTGAATGAGCAACCAACAAATGAATCTTGCTGTTGGACAACATATGCCTGAATTTCTTTAAACTTCTCACAACAACAAAAACATTCTTCTCAACAAAAGAATATTTTACCTCGTAATCATGCAATACTTGGCAGAAAAATTCTACAAGCTGCTCCAAACCTTCATTGTTTTGCTAGCATAACATAGCTGAAATTGTATCTACTCCTCCAAAATCATACAGAATGAAGTCTTTGTCAAAATTTGGATTAATGAGAGTAGGAGTAGCTGCAAGGGCTTCCTTAATCTGCTCAAATCCCCTCTTACCTTCCTTGGTCCAATTGAATGGTATATTATTTTTAAGCATAGAAGTGAGAGGTTGCAGCAAAGTTGTAATATTCAGTATGAACCTCTGCACGAAATTTATTCTTCCAAGAAAGCTTTGCAAACCTTTCTTGTGAGCTGGTAATGGAAATTCAAGAATTGCAGAGACTCTTTCAGGGTCTATAGAAATACCTTGCTTTGAAATAATATGTCCGAGCAGTTAGCCTTCATGCACTAAAAATATACACTTCTTCATATTGAGAGACACTCTGAACTCTCTGCATCTCTAAAAAATCTGCTATAAATGATCAAGATGTTCATTAGCATTTCTGGAAAAAATAGTAATGTCATCTAAATACACCAAAATGAATTTGTTCATAAGGCCATGAAAGGCCATATCCATCGCTCACTAAAAAGTTGCTCCAGCATTGGATAAGCTGAAAGGCATCTTCTTGTAGGCCATTGTGCCCCACTTGGTGGTAAATGGCATCTTGAATTGATCTTCTTGCTTAACTAGAATCTAGTTGTAACCTGAGTAACCATCTAGCAAAGAAAATATGTCAGAACCAGAAACTACCTGCAGAATTTGCTCCATGGAAGGGAGTGGGTAATGATCCTTCAATGATGCTTTATTTAAATCTCAAAAATTGACACATAATTTGATTTCCCCACTTTTCTTCCTAACTGGTACTAAATTTGACACCCAAGAGGTATGCTTAATAGGAAAAATAATACCACTCTCAACTAAATTATTCAATTCAACCTTCATAAGGTGTTCTAATTTAGGGTTAAGCGGTCTTTATTTCTGCCTTACTAGTTTTGCGCCAGGTTCTAATTCAATAGTATGTTGGGCTAGTTCTAGGTTAAAACCTCTCAAATATTTGTACTCCCAAGCAAAAACATCACTAAATTTCTGACATAACAGAATAAATGCTTGTTGTTCCTCTTTACTACATACCTTTCCCAGCTACAGAAGGCCTGACCACTATTTTTACATATTGATGTGCCTCAACTTTATGAATTTCATTGGGAATATCAAACTAGGCTCCTATGGCAGCGAGCCTATCAACATGCTTATTGTCATTTCTAGGAATCAAAACAATATTAAAAGCATCAAAATCCCCCATCAAATCTTGTACTCGATGCTTATATTTCTTAAGAAAATCATTCTTGGCAGCATTTAAATTTCTGATCTGATTTACAATTAGTTCTAAATCACCATAAACTTTCAAGCATTTAATACCTCTTTTGCAGGCCCATTCAAGGCCATGCACCAATGCTTCATACTCAGCTGTATTATTCGAACAACTGAAAGAAAATATGTAGGCTGAAAAGTATTTACCTCCTTCTAGTGAAACCAACATAGCCCCACCTCTAGCACCAATACTACTTCTCAAACAATCGAAATAAAGCTTCCAAAGCTCATTTCCTATTTCTGCAGGCAGTTCCTCCTCTTTACAAAGATTAGGCATATCAGAATCAGGTTCTCGAATCATATAGACTCCTAATCCTATCTCATTTGTGTGCTGAAACGGATCAAGCTTGTGATCTTCAGCTGCCCATTCATCTAGATTGATATTGTCTATATGGGTGTTGTAGTCTAAGGTCATGGTTTGCTCCTCCAGTGCAGAGGTGGCGTAGAGGTTAGCATTTATAGGATTTGGTGAATATGGTTCGATATGGTCTTTAGCGAGAGGCTTAGACTTTATGGTCACTTTCGTACCATACCTTGTTCTAAAAAACAAATGAGACCAATCAGAAGATAAAAACCCACCCAACTTGGTTGTAAAATCCCTCGAGAGACAAATGGCAAAGTGTGACGGTAAGTCAATGACATGTATATCCTGATGAATGGAAAAACTCGGGGATGCATGCAAAGTAAGAGCTAAATTTTTTATAATACCAGCAGTTTTAACAGCAGACCCATCTAATTGCACTATGCCCTTCTGGGGATTAGGCTCATAAACAAGACCTAACTTATCGGCTAAACTTTTAGGCATGACTGAACTATTGGCACCAGAATCAACCATACAATTATGAATGATTTTATCATGAATAATCAGACTTAAGTAGAACGGGGGAGGTTTTACCTCTTTAGTTTGCTGCTCATTTCTATCCTCTAGATCATTAGCAAGCACAACCTTTGCAACTCCTTGATTAGCATTGTCAAAAATAGACAACTCAGCTAAAGCTTCCTGCAGTAAACCTTTCTACCCTAGAAGGTGTAAAGCATCTAATACTGACATATTGGCAGTGGTTTTCTTGAGATGCTCAACAATATTAAATGATGAAGAATTTACCTTCTGCTGATTTTTTGTGACAGTAGCATCGTTTTGCCTCTACAAAGGCTGTGAATGCATTTTTGACTGCTCCTTCCTAGATATCTCTTGGCCTCTTTGTAGAATCTGCATTTTAGGTTGTGCTATAGTGTTAACATTTGATGAAACGGGCTGCTTACTATTTGTAGGATGCTGCTGTGAATTTCTAGCTTGCTGTCCTGGATCCATAGCCCTCTTTTTTGACCTAGTATTAGCCGAAATAGGAGAATTTTTCTGATCTTGGCCATTCACGCCACATAATTCAAAGCTCTTCTAGTTTTGCAAGGAAACTTCCATGTTATCTTGTTGTTCCTGATTTTGATGTGCAATATTTTCTGAACCAACATAGATGTTTTGGACCATTAAAGCCTAATTCCTCATACCATTAGCGCACGTTGATTGGTTATGGGGCTGATTGCACAGATAACACCAATTGCAATCGTGGGCAACATTATTTTGGGGCACAAATTCCTTTGATGAATTGGTTGCGTTTGGATTGTATGGCTGGAATGGCCTAGGGTTAAAATTCCTTCTTTGGGCTTGGTAATCATTTTGAAAAGTAGGCCTATTTGGCTAGTTCTACTAATAAGTGGCTTGATAAGGCTTATGTTCATGACCTACTTGCTTCTTTATGCTCACAAGATCATTGCCGAAGGTCTTGAGTATACTTTTAATCTCTTGAAATTCTTAGTTAGGGGCTAGAGCAACAACTTCTTGGGTTGTGTTATGATAGCCTATTGTTGGAACATGCGGGACATCAGCTAAGGGAGGTACAACAGTAGGGGTAGGTGGCTGTATTTCTAGAAACAAAGGCATAAGAGGTCTAGGAGCTATGTCTCCAACTTGGATGAGACAGTTCTTAGCTCTAATGGCTATGTCATAGGTGTTAGGGAGTGTAAGCCCACCCATAGATTGAGTCATGACTGAAATCTTACTATTCAAAGCTTTTAAGTAAAATAGAAAAGCATGTGTTGGTAAAGGTTTTACCGTTGCAGGAATCCTCTCCCAGGTTCTCTGAAATCAGTAGTTGAAATCGGCCAAGTGCTCGTGTGGCGCCCTCTGAATGGTGCTCAACTGCTGTAATAAAGATAGATTATCATATTTATCAGCAAAATGTTGATATAAATCATTACTTAATGCATCCCATATCATGATTGATTTGGTTGCAAGACCTTTGAACCATTGTAATGCGTTCCCTTTAAGCGATGCAGCCAACAGTCTCAATGTGACATTCTCTTGTGTGATGTTGTGAATCGAGCATAAGGTGGCTACGTCACGAATATGCTCAACTAGTGTAGTGAGGTCCTCCCCGGTGAAATATGGCAGACTTCTAAGGGATACAACTGGGATTTCATCATGTTGAACAATGTTTAATGGATTGCCTCCATTGAAAGGTGCGAACAGGTGCTGCCTTGGTGCTTCCATTGGTGGTGCTTGTGATATCGGAACCAGTACTCCTGGTGATAAAACCAAGGAACTGAAAACAAGAGGTGTTGACTTCGATCTCGTAGGTGTCTCAAAAATCCTCCTTGTTGTTTTGCCTCTTCTTCGTGATGGAGACAGCTCTTGATATTTGAAGGGTGCAAAACTTGATCTTGTCTGTATCTTTCTCATGTGCAGGCTGCACTAGCATGCAAAAATTAGAATCAGAGTTGCCAAGTATATTGAAATGAGCCTCCAAAAGGCTAGAAAATCTATTGCCAACACCAAACAGCAAATTAAAACACTAAAATTTCTTTGAAATAGCTTTCAGAGTCCCACCGGGCGTGCCAAAAACTATTATCAAATAGATTTTCACCCTATTAAATACAAGATTCAGCAATCTAATGAAACATGTAAACCTTCTTCAGATGTGGGTGATCTGAACGAAGAAGGAATCTCCAGAGTGAGTTGGTTCTATGAATGATTGATCCTATTCTAAGTATTTTTAGGTAAAGAGTTAGAAGGATGAACTAAAATTAAAATCTAAATCTAACTGGTATTTCACTAGAAGTTATGAGATTCAAATAGTGGCACTCACAACAGACTTCCTATCACAATAAAACTCACAATCCCACTGGCACATACTTCCATCAGTAATTTGCATGAAGATTTATGGACAAAATACAACAAACAACCTGAAACTATGCAATTCTAAAACACAACTTACAACAGTAAGACATAAAAGGATTCTGATTTGAACCACAAGGACATCAAATTGCTATTATAAAATGAGACAGAAATGAGAAGAAGAATTTTGCTGCTTTATTAAAAATGAAAGAGTGCTCTTGTCTAAAACTGAGTAGCTCAAGAATGCTAAGAGCGAGAAACTATATTATGAAATGAGAAGAGAGAAGAAAAACTAAGTTTCTTCAAAATATAATCCTTTAGAAACCCTAATCCGAGCTCACAAGAAAAGCTCAAGGAAAAGGTATCAATTTGTCTCAAAAGTCTGCATAAAAGCAAAAAAAAGTCTCTTTTTCCATGATCACACTGAAAAGCTTCTAAAAATAGGCTAAATCTACTTTAAAAGCAAAAAAAACACCTATCTCTCCAAGAGGAAAC
Organism: Sequoia sempervirens; assembly: GCA_007258455.2. Taxonomy (NCBI): domain Eukaryota; kingdom Viridiplantae; phylum Streptophyta; class Pinopsida; order Cupressales; family Cupressaceae; genus Sequoia; species Sequoia sempervirens. Next base: position 53,055,733 of record VDFB02179234.1, read on the forward strand.
TCAAATCCGACCCAAGGCAGAAAAGTCAACACCAATCTGCTAAAAATAGCAAGAAAACATAAAACAACTTATAATGCTTCTGCTTTACAAGGTTTGCAGATTTAACAATTTGGCCTATTTTTGCAATTAAATATTTCTAAATCTTTTGCAAAAAACAACCACCTTATTTCTCCATTACAATCTTTATTTTTCTTTAAAAAATCATAAAAAGATACAAAGCACAACTCTACTCATCAATATCCTTAATTGTTTTGTTAAAAATCAATTGAAAAATAATAACCCTAAGTCATGAAATATCTTCATCATTCGTATTATAATTGATTTCCCCTCAAAATCAATTAAAATAACCCTAAGGCATTGACATTCTTCATTCTCCACTAAGGAAAAGGCACCATTAATCATAAATTTCCTTAAGTTCATAGCCCCCTACAATGCTAAAAAATTAACAAATAACCCTAGGTCTTAGGAAAATAACAACACCATTCTACAAGGCTCGACCTAGGCATGTTAGAATTTGACCCCTCAAAATATTAAGCTTCAAATTCTGATATTTAGCAAAGGATTCCTAAGTTTGAGTTTTCCATCATTGTATGTCAAAGGTGAATATCAAAGACAATCATAATGTTTGACCTAACTCGAATTAGGGCAAGGGACAAAACAAGTCAAACCCTAAAATCACTTCATTTACAATCATCACACTGAAGACATTGGGCTCTGCCTGAAAGGATAGCGCCGCCATGACCTAGGGTTTAACAGTTTTTAGATTGAAGCTCACTCTTCCAATCTTCGTGCTTCACCATACTCGGCCTCTGATGGTAAGAATCTCTTATGAGTTTCTTGTGGGTTCTCTGGAACTCTTTGTTTGTTTTGAGTCATAGTTTTTGCCTTGAGGCCGCGACTGCAACACAATTTCTGATGTTCTTTCCACTTCCTGTGTCTATTTGTTGATACCACACTATTTGGCCGCCATACATAAGCTTGACCTATGCGTTTTGTTTGGGTTTTGAAAGAGACAAAATGAAGTCTCCACTTAGCTTCATGGGTAAGAATCACTGACTATTCATTTGACTCATTCTTTGATCTCTTTGATAAGAACAAAAGCTTCACTGGCCACAGCCCTGAGATAAAAACTGATGATTTCTTTACTTTTGTGCTTGTTATATCATCTCCATGTTTTCTTGAGAGAGCTCGAGCTTTGAGCTTGGGGTTCCTTGTGTTTTTTTGTGGCCACCATGATGAGAGCTTATCTCCTCTGTCTCTTATTCTGTGAGCTCAGTCGCGGCTATATGTGTTCTTCTTCAAGCATGCAATGGTAAATGTCATTCCAGCCATATATTTCTTTCTACAAAAATCTTAAGAAAGCTTTTCTTCTATCTATAAATTCATGGCCATACTCAGGCCGCACCATGTGTATTTTTGAAAGAGCATATTGAAGCTTTTGGGCTCAACCCAAAATAGGAACTTCTTTCTTCTTTCACATTTTGAACAAACCCTTATATGGGTATCATGAAAAAATGAAGCAATCTCTTCTATTATTCTAAAACAAACCCCAACATGGGTATTTTGGAAATGAGAAAAAAAAAATCAGTGTGTTTTGATATTCACGTAAACTAGCTCGACCCACATTGATTTTTACTTACTTTGCACTTTCAATTGCAAACTGGACATGGGCATTCATTATTTTGCAAAAACATCACCTCCTCTAGAGCTCGCTCGACCCACTATGACTATTGCTTTCCTTTTAAAATATTTGTGGTTTCCCTATAGAACCCTTCATGGATGACTAAAAATTGTAAAAGCCATACTTTATGTTCAAAACCCCAATGTGGGTGTATGAGAAATAAACGAAATTTGTATATTTTGATAACTGTGTAAAATTTGGACTCCATTTGGCATTTGAATTCTTCAATTTTTAGTGTATGGGTATTTGTTATTTATGAAGCAAATGTATTTCTGAATGTATTACTGTTGAAACCTTCACACAGGTTCAAGAGATTCTAAAAAATGTATCTCTTGTTTATATCTTCAATTTCCATTTCCATGTTGTTTGTTCTTTAGACAAAATTTTTTTGATTAAACCTATTGATTAGTGGTCTTCTTTAAACTTCTCGTGTACTCACAACTACACTTTTTACGGATGCATTCCAAACCTTCATTCAAAATTTGTCCTTTATCACCTCTGTTCATTCTAAAAATTACTTTCTACTTATTGTATCACCATTTGAAACACATGATAAATGATGAAACAAAACCTTAAAATAGTGTACCTTGGACGATTTCATTTCACTGTCAGCCAAAAGATTACATCCAACCCACTTGAACACTGTATTTTGTACCTACAAGCAAGTTGATTGCTTCACAATTTAGTGAATGACTTAACTATTTATGTATTGATTAAATGCTTTCACTATTTTTATCTAGCACTCTTCATGCATTTTTATGCTTCATTTAATAAACTATTCCGTGCACTTGCTCTCTTCTGAGATGAAAAAATGGAAACAATTCTCTTCGTTCAGGCATTATGTATGCCTATTCATTATCCTTGATTGAGAGAAAGAACACTGTTGAATTGAACCTTGCATGACATTATGAACATGATGAACAAATAATATTGTGGCTAAAGAACATAAACCATACAACAATGCTTGAGACGAATGTACTCAGTTAAATGATTGAGCGGATTAAACTCATTGTTCACCTGTAGTTTTCAGAAAGAATTTAGATGATTGTTATGAATTCACAGTTGGTTTAATGGCGTGATAGATAACTCTGCTTTACTCTTTCAGTTGTATATCATTTCTTTTCTTGATGAATATGATGATGCAATTACTATCTCGGCCCACTTGTAATGAATAAGGGGCAGCATGCCGAGCTCTACCCTTGTGGGAGCCCATTTTTCTCCACATGCTTGGTCTTCAAATAATAATCAGCTTCGTGATTTTCCGTATACCTGCACAAGGAAACAAACAAAGTTAGCATAAAAATAATGAATGATGATGATGTCTTCTCCTTTTTTTAATGCTTCTACTTCTTCCTTAATGTTTCCATTGTATTATTAGTAGCAGGATGCATTATTGTCGATGGTTCATATAGGTATCTTCATAGTCAAAGCCTCGGACATCCTTCTCTTCCTTCCTATAGGTCAACGGAGCTTGGAGAAGATAGAAGGTGGACCACTTCAGCATCGACCATCAACCAATCAGGCAATGATGATTATGTTGTTACTTCTGTGATTTCTTCTTTTAATGCATCTTCCATAATGTAGTGTGATATTAGTGATGCACTGTAACAGTTACATCCATGACTTGTGTGGATATTTGATTTCATTCTTCTTCTTTTCATTTGAAAAGAAAAATGCATCTCAATGAAAATTTGTATTATCATTTGAATTCTCGCAATCAAATGAAGCTCTATAAATATTAATTATTTCATGAAATGAATAAAAGCAATCTGAAATGCTTTATTATTGTATGCTCAATTCTCTACTCCATTTGATTCTAAAATATCGAGTAGCAACTTCTGAAATTTTGTTTCCTCGTCTTAATGCACAATTGTCACTTGATGAATAAAGAACAAAGTGCAAACAACACTTAAGCATAATGCAAAAATAACTGTATTTTCACTTTATGATATAACAATGTTTAATCTAGCTCCACCAATTGAGTTGTAGCAAAAAATTGGTAACAATTACATCTTGTAGAGGGCCTACTCTTGTGGGAAAAATTACTCACCCTAGAGGAACGACCCAAGTGGGTTCAAGCCAAAGCTAGGCTATTCCACCCCATTATATATTTTAAAGAAAATATGGGGAAACCCACTTTTTTCGATAGTGTGCAAGATAACCATCCTCAAAGGCTTTGTTCTAAAGGTTGGGAGGTATCCTGAGGGAGTTTATTATTTCCGCACCGAACAAAAACCCTTACTACAAACCTAGTGTAGTAGCCAGCCGAAGTCAGTTTCTGAACATCCTAATAATCACAGTGCAAGGGGAGGGAAGAATCTACCCCCAAGACACTCACCATATAACTTCCAAGGACTGTTTTCTCATGGGATCTGGTATCCACTTCTCTCACTCTGAGTACGCACCTAGAAAAGACAAAAAAATGAGGGCCCCTTCGGGGCTGACATGGGTGTGTGAGTCGACGCAGTTCTAAGATGTGGGTTGTGGTTATTATGATGACCTAATTGAGTACTAAGAGTGAGTCTACCTGAATTGTCTATTATGCTTGAAACCTGTGAAAACACTTTTTGAAAAACATTTTTGAAGATACACTTGATGTTTAGCATAGGGCTTAAAAACAATTATTTTCAGAGTGTTTGATGTGTCTTCAATCACATTAATTCAGACAAAGGATCATCCAAAATGAACATGCAAAATTTTAGCTGAAAACTGTTTGAAACTATTTGAAAAACTACTTTGGAAAACTATTTTAGCACATCTAGGATACAGAATAGCGCATATAAGGTTTGTTCTAGCACATTCACTGGATAGTTCAGTGCTTTTAGAGCCTATTTTAGCGCATAGACTAAATATTCTATAAATAGTTTTTCTCACTGTCAAAAGTATTTTTTTGTAGTGCATATAGGACACAAAGTAGCACATATGAGGTCTGTTGTAGTGCATTTGACTATTTCTCTGGCGCATATACCTATTTCTGTAGTGCATACAGGGTATAGAGTAGCGCATTTGTCACTTTTCTAGAATTGTTACTTTTGACAAATCTGAGTCTATAACATCTTTGATCAAGTAGCATCTTGACATTCATCTCATGCTTAGAGAGTGGAAATCAACCAAAATTTTCAAGAATTCAATTGCCCATAAGATCAAGAAACCTAAGAAACATTTAGGTTACAAGAAAACCTTACAATGTAGAATTTTTTTGTATAAAATTTGAAACGTCTTGCTTCATCACCATGAGTTTCTCCATAGATACCAAGATTTTGCTAGAGGGTTTACTGACGAGTACGTTGTAGAGCCTTTATATTCATGAGCATATTTCCAGAGAAGAGCTCTATCTCAATGACACAATCACAATCAACCTCTTGAGTTCAATTATCTACCACAACCTTCCATTGAGTATCCAAAACATCCCAGTCAAATCCTTCAATGATATTAATTAGGCTATTTGATATACTTATCATTCTTCGAAAATAAGGATCAAATCTTAAAAAGTGCACCTTTCAAACAAATTTATGATTATTTGATTCAACTTCTCCAATAGGATTATGATATCCTTTATCATTGGAAGCCAAAATCAAGAATTAGGAACATCTTTTGATCATATCATAAGATTTCCATCTTATCAGATCAAAACATCCTCATTGGTGCATTTATCAAATTGTGATCTAAGTCTAGAAGAACGTTTCAAAACCATATGCCTATTTTTACAAGATCTCAATACAATAAGGTGAAAGAGGATATTCAAAAAGATCATACCCAAAGAACTCAAGAAGAAGGTAAGAAAAGTAATCCCCTTTATAGTGTGAGTTGAAATCCCCTCTTTAACAACAACATGGCTGAAAGAGAAGAAAATCCATTCCACAAATACAGGGATATGAGAAAAACTCTTGTAGATAGTGATGATGAACGAGATGAAGAATGTCTTAAAGAGGCTGAGCAAGATCCCAAATTTCACAAAGCCTTAGAAAATATTTTGGAGCGCAATAATGATTTTGATACTGAGAACATAAAGAGTAATCCTGATGAAACACCTTTGTCTAATCTTAGTGCCTTGACGCAACAAGTTAAAGCACTACAAGGACAAATTAAATATCTACAAGGGGGAGCCACAACAAAGACATACACTCTCGATGACATTTGTCCTTATCCTTTTGATTGACGTCTCAACATGATCCCATTCCCCAAACATTGTGAAATCCTAAAGTTCGATCGTTACAATGGTAAATCGGATCCAATTGATCATATTAGAGACTTCTGAAATATGAATTTAGAGTTTTCTCATGAGGACACATACTTGATGTGTTTATTTCCTAGAAGTCTTGGAGGCCAATCTATGGAATGGCTATCAAAAATCACACCTCTTGTCAAGAAATTTAAGGAATTGATTAATGATTTCATATCACAATATTCCTACAACATAGAACATCAAATAACCATGATTGATCTCTACAAGGCTAAACAAAAACCTGGTGAACCATTTATTACATTTCTTCAAAGACGGAGAAGATTGTTTGCTAGATACCCACACCATGTTCTGAAAAGGAAAAGATCACCACTTTCATAAACAACTTAGATCAAGAGATGAGCTATCATCTTAATCTTCATTTTCCTCCCTCTTTTCAGAAATTGATTGAAAATGCTATCACCATTGAAAGTGCCTTGGTTCAGAGAGGGATAATAAAACTTTACAAGGACAATCCTAGCTCGTTAAATCACCACAATGACAAATCTAAGTTTTGGAATCGCAAAAAAAATGTGGTGAATGATGGTGTTGTAGATGCAAATCATGTCTCGACTAAGCCATTTGTTCTTATTTCTCCTCGCAACAATAACTATAACATTGTCAACTCGGTCACAAATCAGGGAAACAATCCTCCTCCTCCAAGGAGTAACGTGAATCAAACTTCTACTCCCAATCAAGGGAATGCCACCAATCAAGGTTACTGTGGAAATGATAACAACAACAATTCCTTAGGAAATACCTCAAACACAAATATGCAACGATCTTCATTCTTCTCTAATAGAACTTTTACTCGATTGGGTCAATCTTTGGAATTTGCATTCAAAGAATTGATGGCTAAAAATGCTCTTACTTTGCCACCTCAACACAATTTTGAACCCAATGTGAAGCCTCCATCATGGAATGATGCATACTATTGTGATTATCATTGATGCAATGGCCATCGCACAAATAATTGTTAAGCCTTAAATAATAAAGTCCAAGACTTAATAAAAAATGGCACCATCACAATATAAGGACACCAACAATCAAACGAAGACCACCAAGCATTTCACAACCCTTTTCCCAACTATCAAAAGGGTGATTCTTCGGGAAAAAGTGTGAACCATATCAATGATCATATAATCAATCATATCTACACTGATGACGAGCAAGTCAATGTTATAAAAGTTAATGAAAAGATGGAATATAGAGAAGTTAACGCAACAACAAGGGAACAAGATAAAGTTGTATTAAAGGGTGCTTCTTCAAAATCCATTGTACCCCTACCTCAAACTCAATATGACTTAGTCAATCAACTTGGAAAAAATCTTGCTCAGATTTCTATCTTAGAACTCTTGAAAATTTCCCCAACACACAAGGAAATTCTAGAAAAGGCCCTTGTTGAAACAACTATATCCACTAATCTAGATGTGGATTGATTTCAAGCCATGGTGGGACACTTGTCCTCACCCACATGCCTCTCATTCTCTAAAAAATATGATTTTTCCATGACTCATCCCCATAATTCATCGCTTTACTTAGAAGTCATGATCCACAAGTTTCGTGTCAAGTGCATCCTAATAGATGGAGGTGTTGGTTTGAACATTTGTACTATGAAGTTAGTTCAGGCTTTAGGATTTTCTGAGGACTCCATTGATCCCAGAAGAAAGAGTACTATTAAATCATATGATGATGAGGAAAGAGCATCCAAGGGTTTAATCATGCTGCCAATCAGAGTGGGACCTGTTATCAAGAATACCTTATGTCAAGTGTTAGATCACGATTTTGCATACAACATCTTGTTGGGTCATCCTTGGATCCACGAAATGAAAGTTGTCCCGTCCACATATCATCAATGTCTTAAGTTTCCTTATGTCAGATAGGAGATCACAATACCAATTGATAATTCAAGCAGAAAAACTTGTGCCAATATCAAAGCTAGTCAATATACTTTGGTTCCCAACAATTGAGAAGCTCCTACTAATACTTAATTCTCTCAAAGTTGATACACAAATCAATCAGTTAACCAAAATCTTTGACAAGAAACTACGGTTCAAGGACAATGGAGTAGGGGAGTACTCTCTATGTCTTGCTAATCTACCTATATCACCTCGGTCACATGGACAACCCTCTATTGCACAACAACAGATATATGTAGCATCCACATCAACACAACCACCAACAAAGCCAAATAAAAAGTTTAATGGATGACTTATCAAAGAAAAATTCCCCATGGAAGATTATGAGGATAGTGAAGTTCTAAGTTGGCTCTATAAAGATGAAGATGAAATAGTTCTTAACGTCAAACTACCTACTGATCAATATGGAAAAGGATATTCAATCATGCAAAAGATGGGCTATGATGGTAATGGTCCTATTGGAAAGAGAAAAGGAGTAGTTGAGCCTATTCACCTTCCAGGACTTGCTGCAAAAGATAAAATATGACTAGGCTATGATACCAACTCAAAAGAAGTAATATCTAAGCAGTTGCATGATACTGTTCTCACATTGCAAGAAGGGTCAGATGCAAGGGAATCCTGTTTGACAGCAATTCATAATTTTGTGGATAATAATTCTGACACAGATTCTAGTGAATATGAATGGGATACCATCCACAATGATGAGTTATGGAGGGACAGAAAGGTTGATGTGGTACACAAGTATACCCCAACTCTAATCGAAGGTGAAGGGTCAGGGTCCCAACCCCAAGAATCTGAACTACAAGGTGACTATGATTTTAGTGATATCGAGTTAGATTTAATCGAACAAGACTATCATGATAATAGTACCATCTTTGACTTACCTCATACCTTAGATCCTACAGACAACTCCGTTATGACCATAACCATAGCCAATTTCATGCAACCTAATAACCTGCTACCACTGATCCATCCCGATCTTATTGAGTGGGATTCATCTAAACCTATTAATCTACCTATGTTCCCAAGTAACAAATCTATCGTGAACTTCATTTCCACAGATGACACAAATGATTGTTCCACTAGCAATTTTTGGCATAGATTCTTTAATCAGGAGACCGTCAAATCTCCTAGCTACAAAAATAAAAGTCAAAAAGAAAGATCTAATGGTGAAAACCAGAATCTAGTAGTATTAGATCAAACAAAAGATAAAATAAAGAGCATATTGGATGGTGAAAACCTTTTCAAGGCACCTGATGATGGTATATTTTACACTCTCTTGGAGCATTATCATGAGCGATCACCTATATTTATTGAGCCTACAAAAGTAGTTAATCTTGAAACTACAAAAACACCAAGGATTCTACAGTTAGTTACATCAATGACAGATAAAGAAATACCTGAGTTCATGGAATTTCTCAGAGCAAATCAAGTCAACTTTTCCTAGTCTTATGCAAACATGCTAGGTCTTGATCCTGATCTTGTAATGCATTACTTGTCCATCAAACCAAGAGTTAAACCTATGAAAAAAAAACTCAAAAAGATGCATCCTCATGTTGCACTACTAGTTAAAGAAGACCTCTGAAAACTCCTTGATGTGGGATTTATAAGATCGATCGACTATGTAGAATGGATCTCCAACATCGTTCCTATGTCCAAGCCCGACAAAAGTGTCAGAGTGTGCACAGATTTCAAAGATCTTAATAAGGCATGTTCTAAGGATGACTTCCCACTTCCAAGCATCGATACTATAGTTGATCAGACAGCTGGCCATGCCATGTATTAAATAATGGATGGTTTTTCTGGTTACAACCAAATCAAGATTTCCCCTGAAGACCAAGACAAAATAATGTTCACATGTCCATGGGGAACTTACTATTGGAATGCTATGCCTTTCAGTCTAAAGAACGTTGGGGCTACTTACCAGAGAGCTATGACTACAATTTTTCATGACATGATGCACACATTCATGGAAGATTATGTAGATGACATATTGGCCAAATCGTACACAAGAGAAGGACATCTCGAAGTGTTATCTAAAATATTTGCAAGGTTGGAAAATTTCAAATTTTGCCTCAACCCCAAGAAATGTGTTTTCAGGGTCATATCTGGGAAGCTCTTAGGATACATAGTATTAGCAAAAGGAATTGAAGTAGATCCTGCCAAGGTGCAAGCAATCATATAAATGCCTCCACCAAGGAATATCAGTTAGTTGAGGTTATTACAAGGATGACTTCAATCTATACAAAGGTTCATTGCATAGCTGGCCTATAAAATCCTACCTTTCACACATATATTGCATAAGAATGTTCCTTTCAAATGGGATGATAAGTGTGAATTGACCTTTCAACAGATCAAGTAGTACCTGATGAACCCACTAGTTCTAGTACCACCAAATCCAGAAAAACCTCTAATATTATATATTGCCGCAACATAGACATCTTTGGGAGCATTATTAGCACAAGAGGACTCTACAAGAAAGGAACGTGTCATTTATTACATTAGTCGAATGCTAACAGGTCATGAACTCAACTACACTTTCATCAAGAAGGCTTGTATCACAATAGTCTTTGCATCACAGAAGTTTCAACACTACATGTTAACTCATACAATCAATCTTGTTGCAAAGATTGATCCACTCAAGTATTTGTTAAGCAAACCTACATTGACAGGAAGGTTAGCAAAATGGTTCATGATCCTAGGAAAGTTTAACATTCATTATGTTGATCACAAAGAAATCAAAGGAAAATTTATCGCTGATCAACTAGTTGAAGCACCACTACAAGTAGAGCATCCCATGCACATTGAATTTCCAAATGCCGATGTCTTCACGGCAGAATCAAAGTAACCTTGGTCTTTATACTTTGATGGTTCTTTCACTCAACACGGATCGGGGACGGGCATACTCTTTGCCACCTCTCAAGGAAATACCATTCCTTGGTCATATCGTCTAATGTTTCCATGTACTAATAACATAGCCAAATATGAAGCTTTAATCACTGGACTCAAGATAGCACTAGAATGGAGGATCACATAACTACAGGTTTATGGTGACTCATAGTTAGTCATTAATCAGATCAATGATGATTATCAGACCAAAGATGACAAACTGTTGCCATATAAGAAAATGGTTGACGATTTCAAGAAGTACTTTATAGATATCAATTTCATATAGATTCCAAGACTTGATAACAAAGCAGCTGACGCCATGGCCATGATCACACCATTGCTACAACTCCTCAAAAATTAGGCTCGCTATGAATTTCTGGTGGAACAATCATTTGCACCTGCTTATGACACACCTGAAAGCCAAATCATTTGCCAGTTAGTAGGATCTGATTCACCTTGGTATGGCAAGATTTATGCCTACCTAAAAGATGACATCTTACCACCTGACCTATCCCGTAACCAAAAGTGCAATTTCATTCGCCAATCCTCTCACTATACTCTTATCACTAACAACCTTTATTGCCCTAGTCTTGATGGTACTTTACTTTGATTTCTTGAACATGACGAATCTGACAAGGCTTTACAGGAAGTTCATGGTGGCATTTGTTGTACTCATTTGAGTGGACTGACCTTATCCAAGAAATTGATTAGAATGGGTTACTATTGGACGACTATGGAGAGGGAATCATTCACTTTCATGAAAAAGTTCTCTAAATTTCAGATTCATGGGAATTCCATTCATGCTCCTGCACAAGAACTTCAACCATTCATGCCAACTTGGCCATTCTCTCAATGGGGGTTAGATCTAGTTGGCAAGATTCATCCTTCATCATCAAATGAAAACAAATTCATCATCATAGCGATAGAGTATTTTACCAAATGGATTGAGGCAGTACCTCTCACTAAGGTCACTGGCTAACAAATCTCATCGTTCATACTCAACTATCTCATTTGTCAGTATGGCATTCCCAACTCCATCATCATAGATAATGGATGACCATTCAAGAATCATGATGTGGATGAACTTTGTGAGTGATTCCATATCCAACATAGATATTCAACACCTTATTATCCACAAGGGAATGGCCAAGCAGAGGCCTCAAACAAAACAATACTGAAAATCTTGAAAAAGACTGTGAATGATGCAGGGAAAGATTGGCACATTCAACTTAATCCCATATTATGCGCCTATAGAACTAGCATCTAAACGTCAAAAATAGCAACACCATTTGCTCTTGTCTATGGAGCAAAAGCCATTTTTCTAGTCGAGGTTGAGATTCCATCACTAAGGGTATCCTTAAAGGGTCTCACAACAGATGATGAATATAGAGTTTCTTGACTGCAAGAACTGGAACTCCTTGATGAGAAGAGACAACGAGCAGGTGATCATTTGAAAGCATATCAACAGATGATGTCTCACAGCTATAATCATAGAGTCAAGCCACATACCTTTCAGGTTGGTGATCTTGTTCTGAAGGAGAACCCACGCAATCAACAAGACAGAGAGAAGAAAGGTAAGTTTCAACCAAATTGGCTAGGTCATTACATGATCATCGATGTATACAGTTCAAAAGCATATAAGCTATCAACACCAGAAGGGTACCTATTTGATGAACCTATCAACAACATGCACCTAAAAAATTATTATTTCTAAAGTAGTCATCATCATCTAAAAAAGTCTTGAAAAAATCACAAAAACACCAGAAAAGTCTTGAAAAAATCACAAAAACACCAGAAAAAGTCCTGAAAAAATCACAAAAACAACAGAAAAAGTCCTGAAAAAACATAAAATAGTAGAAAAAGCCCTGAAGAAATACACAAACAGTAGAAAAAGTCCTGAAAAAAATCTATAAAAATAAAAAAATGTCCTTAAAAAAAAAAAATCAGAAAAATTGTCATAGGGTGAAAACCTGGCAACAGGCAATCTATTAACAGGGAAAATACAAACAAATCAAAAAGAAATCAAAAAAATGCAATAAAAACAAATAGTGAAAATCTGGCAAACAGATGTTATTTGTAGCTCTCCATCTATTAGTTCATGTTTTGCACTTAACTTCTCAGCCTTCATTTCATGCATCTTTCCATCATCTTAGGGCCATACCAACATCATACTACCATCATTTTCCTAGAGCGATAACGTCTTGCCATGGCTTGATCTATTTCAGCAAGTTGTGTCAATACTAGGGGAAAACATTGACATACTAGGGGCAACCAACTTTCAGGTTTTACCAAAGCAGCTAGACAATGACATAAAACTCAATCATGCAAACAAAAAATCAAATCACATGAACAACTATCCAATCATTGATCCATATCACACTAGTTTTCAGCACATACCATATCATGACTCATATCTGGATGATCTAAAATCTAAATAATTTTTGGAATAGAAATACTATATTTTAAACGATGGTTGTTTAACTTTTCGATATCATCTCTCTGGAGCACACTCAATGATGTACTGAACTAGAGTGGTGAGGAAAGAGGATGATTTTTCTTTGTCTGTTGTCTTGAGGTTAACTATCAATTTGGTGCACAATATGTCGTGAGACATGATTTCCAAAGCGTATCATTGATGACACTTCCACATTTGCATCAGAAAGTGGTTAATCTTTGTCTATTTATGCAAGAAATGCTCAAGTTATCTTGGTTCAATTATACCTCGATGCTTGTGTTTACTTGCTATATCAAAAATCATGAAAGTTGTACTCAGGTCATCATTGGTGCTAATTTCCCCTCTGATGCTTGTACATATTTCCAACATTTTAAAATTCTCTATGATGATTCAAAAAAAAAAAAGCTAATGGAAATCTCAACAAACAGTTGGTTTCATTTAGTTGCATTTCATTCAGATCATAGTACATATCTACACACTGGATTTGCATCAAATTTTTTGAAGGCTAAACAAAAACATCAACGGCTGTCATGTCTCTTTAGACTAGTTGTGGAGGACATTTGGACATTTGTTTCATTATCATCTTTTATCTTCATCATCATTATCATTTCATCTAGATACTCTACATATCATATAGTTTATCCTTTATCATTCATTTTCATATCATTTAGATCGTTTATCATTTATTTATCCTTCATGATGCGTTATCATTTCATTTATCATTTTTCATATCATTTCATTGCATGCCATTCATCATTCTCATTTTGTATCATCATTGGGATCCTTTATCATTTCATCTCATTCATTTATCCCTTAATTATTTTATATCATTAACCTCTTACTTATCATATCATTTCATTTCATATCGTTTATCATTTCATTTTTATCATATCATTTCATTTCATTTTATCATATCAATTCATTTCATATCATTTATCATTTCATTTTTATCATTTTATTTTATCATATCATTTCATTTCATTTCATCTTATCATATCATTTCATTTCATATCATTTATCATTTTACATTCATATCCCATCTTTAACCATTTATCATTTTCATATCATATCATTTGACATTTTTCACACAACATTTGATCCATATCACCTATCATTTCATATCATTTCTTCTACATATTACAAATTCATGATACATTTCATAGACTCAACATCCATTCTCCATCACATCATCATTATATATTGCATTTGAAAAATACAAACACAAAAATTTCATACAGACATTACATTTCCACATCATTTTCCAACACATTACAAGCATTTCAAATATCCCATTGCATATTTTCATTAATCACATCATAGGTCATCCACCTGCATGACATCATTAGTACGCATCATAAATCATCATCATAAGCATATCATAAATCATCCTGCATATCATGTTAGTCATCAAATCATTAACATGCATATCAAAATCCATCTCATCACACATACATATCCATATCATCATAACATCAAAGAAACACATCATCAAAACTCATCGCCACTGCATATCATCACTCATCAAAACTAAATACAAATTTCCAAATGTCCAATGAAACTAAACAATATAGAGAGATACATGAGATATGATAAAAAAAAAATACATACTCAAATGCGTCAATAAATACTGAATCAATAACTCAAGGTTGGCTGGTAGACCCCATGATGGAGTTGGTCTCAAAGATGATGGCCTACCACTCGTCCCTGCATTGGGATCCCGTTGAGGCCTAGTAACTCCTTTGCTCTGTGTCACTATCTGTGATCTACTCCTAGTCTTGTTGTGGGACCATGGGTAAGGCTCTCTACGATCAGGAGGACACAAGTCCTCGTACCTAACCCAATAATACTCAACCTCCCTCACCATCTCAAATCCCTCCATAATGGCCTCTCGTAAGGATGCACTCTCAACCGTGCCCATGAGTCTTTATGCCACACCCTCTGCCTCCACTGCCTGTCATCTAAAGGAATCCCTCTCTACTATCAACTGGGCCACCTATGAGTCTGGGGCAGGAGGAGGTACATGTTCCTATACCTGAGCCTATGCCTGTTCCTGTGAAAGTTGTGCCTGTAACTACACTACAACACTTTGAGCCTGAGCCAACTAGCTCTGCCACTACACCTGCTGATCCTGAAGCATCCGCACCTGGGCCTGCAGAGTATCTATCTGTGCCTACTATGACGTGGAGGCAACCCTCATCACTATTCTTCATCCAATACCAGTCCTAGTCCTCTGCATAATCTGGACACTGCCCAAAAAGTATGGCCTCGGTCTCACTGGCCTCACTCTTACTGGCCTTTGCTCCCCACCTCTGCCATCTCCACCGTCATCCCCATCGTCATCATCTGAACTCTCCTCATCCCCACTCTCCCCCTCATTCCCACTATCCTCCTCTCATCCACCAACTACTTTCTCACCACCTACTACTTCCTCCTGTCTCCCAACCCCTAGCTGAGGTACCACCAAAATGGGTGTCGACTCATCTAGACATGTGAACCATGGAAATGGGTGTGTATGATATTAAACCGAGTACTCCTCAAACATTCCAACATCAACAATATCAGGTCTAGCATCCCATACCTCATGCTGTAATGCAGTATACTCAGTATATGTCACCTGGTAAGAAATGCAAGGACCCCATCCAGGCTCATCCTTGCACCGTTCATAGTGTGCAACACCCTAAAGTATACCCTGTGTAAAACCAAACTGTCTCTATACTCGCAAGGCCAAAAATATCTCTATAGTGAATGGTGTGCGACCTATCAAGAACCAAGGTATACCTACAAATGGCATCTCCAAGGGATCTGTGTCTCATATATCACAATCCATATAGGGCCTCCATATCACAACATCCATGTCATCCAGGGTCCATCTCCAATACTCCACCTTGCCCAGCTTGGGCTGGATAATTGAAATTGAATAGGCATACACGTATGGCCTGCCTAGCGGCCCAACCCTCAGACATAGCGGTCTAGTAACAACAATATGCTCCCATGCCCAGATCTGGAGTAGGGTAACACCACAAGAAAACCTCGACGACCCTCTGTATACTACCTGGTGCAAGTCATGATATAAATGAGCTAGCATGCAGCTCCCCTAAGCATATCTCCTTTGTTGAACTATCATCTACTCGATGATCCTCCCCCATCCAACTGATAGCCCCTTTGACCAGCGATCCAGAAAAAGGAAGCCTCCAATGAAAGCACCCAACACTGCAGGTAAGGCCGGATATCCTCTAAAGTTTTCCCACGACACCCAGTACCTTGCTATATATGCATCTCCAAACACTCTCCTGAGGGCATCTGTCCCACCCAACTCCTTGTGATCATAGAACACAAGGGCACCTACCACTGGGATCCCCAAAATCCTGTATACATCCTCTGGGGTCACCGTCAGCTCACTAGTTGGCAAATGAAAGGTATTATGCTCTAAATGCCATCTCTCTGCTAACGCAGTCAACAAGCCCCTGTTGGCCCGAATAGGAGGCATCTACAATAATGAAGCCAACCCACATCCCACTATCAACTGCACATCTGCAGGTGTGAAATCTTGGATCCTATCCCACCTCGTAGGATGACGCTCTCTAATCTGAAGGCTTTTGAAAACCTCCTATTTTTGGTCATCATAAAGGCAATCTATCAAACCCATATCAATCAGATTCATATCTATCTATCGGATCCATATCAATCAGATTCATATCTATCTATTAGACTCATATCAAGTGATCCATATCAATCAACGACCCATATCAGTGAACCATATCAAATGCTCTATCTAAATGACTCATATCAGGAAATCAATGCAACATCTATCTATTTGAATATCAAATCAATCTACTCTATCATCAATTACTATTTTTTTTCTTTTTCAGGAAAGAAAATTTATCAACAATTAATTCATCATCCTACTTGTCCTTCAGTCATGAATGCAAATACATTGTCAATCACATCATCTACTATTTTTTTCTATGGCAAAAAGAAAATTTATCAAAAGTCATATCAATTATCTACTCTTTGTTTTTCATTCAAGGGAAATGAAGTTATCAACTATCTACTCTTTGTTTTCTATTTTGGGAAACAAAGTTATCAATTCATCATTTATCAAATTTTATATCATTTCTATCAGCATTGACCAAAGAAGAAATAATTCATCATCATTTTCATCATATAGCATTCTGTTTAAATTTTCCTAGATGCGCTACTTTGTGGCCTGAAAGCGCTAAAACCCTAAATTATCTAAAATTTCCCCCGGATGCGCTAAACCCCCAAATGCACTATTTTGTGCCTTGAATGCGCTAAATCAAATCCTATATGCATTATTTCCCTATATGCGCTAAATCCCTAATCAAATGCACCATTTCATCTACTCTATGTGCGAGAACCCTAAAAGCGCTATTTTGATTCCCAAATGTGCTAATGTACAAATTTTCTATCGGCATCCTATATGCACTAGTTTGACTATCGAATGCGTTAAACTATGTAAAACCTAAAAGCGTTATTTTATGACCTATATGCGCTAAAAGAAAGCTCGAATGTGCTATTCTATTTTCTAAAAGTGCTAAAATGGCATGCTTAATCCTAAAATCCACGTAAATACATTAAAAAAATCAACCGAAAATAAAAAAATTCAAAGCAAAAAGGGTCGAATTGACTCACCGGTGGGCCATATGTGGTTGGTCTCTGATATCAGCGGGACCGCTCGAATCTATGCCTATGATACAGGATCTCCATCTCACCACGTCACTGTCAGAGCAAATAGTTTCTCAAGTCAAAAGGTGAAAATTACTTGCCCCTTTTTCCTCTTTTACCTTTTAAAGGTCAAACAAGGAAGTTTTTGTGGCATGTTATTTTTATTTTATCTTTTTATCTCACTTTGACCTTATTTTTCAAACTGGGGCATTTTTCTACATCATTTTCTGAGAGAAAAATCACTGAAGCAACATCAAGATCAACATTTCATCATCAAATAAAAAATTTCAAAACTCATATCATCATCAGTAATTTACCTCTCGAGGGGGCATCATCAGTATCAACCACATATTAGAATCAAATCAGGGCATATCAGTTGAAACTTTTCGACCAGGGGCAAAATCAAACACAACAAATTTTAAAAGAAGGAATATTTTCTTTGAAGCAATGTGTTTCACACATCACTTCAAAGAGGGGAAAAATTTATATGCATAAAATTGGTCATGTCTAATCTTGGTATTTAATTAATTCCTCTAAAGTCCTCTACATATGATTAAATTTAATTAATTTAATTATATTGTTCATTCACTTTATTCTTCCACTGTAATTAAATAAATTCACTTTATTTAATTATTTCATATGTCTACTTGATTAATTAAATAAATATCTTTTATTTATTTTAATTAATTATCACCTTTTGAATTTAATTAAGTCTTTTGATTTAATTAAATTTAAAATTTGATTTTCTCCTATTCAAATCTTTCTTCTAATTAATTTAATATTTTATTTAATTAATTTCATCCACATAAGCAATTTAATTAAATATCTTATTTAATTAAATATCTTTCATATCTTTTTAAATCATAATTAAATATTTTATTTAATTATGAAATCCTCCATTATTCTTCAAATCTTGGGTAAATATTTTATTTTAAGAAAAATATTCCATGTCACCAATAAATGAATAATTGAATTTAATAATTCATTATTTATCTTCTTCAAAATCTTTCCAAAATCTCACAAAAAGATGATTTTTACAATTCATCTTTATCATCTCATCTTATCTCTTTTTTGAAAAAGGAAACAAAGCTTGTTTTCTATTTTCTTCTATTTTTCTCTCCAGTCTTATCCATCTTCGACTGTTCGATCTGCCAGAAATTTTCACAACCGTTGATCACCTCAACCAATCAGAATCTTTCTAAAACTCTATAAATATCTCTGCAAATCCAAGCACTGGTTACCTACAACTTACAATATGCACATTCGAGAATAGTTGCATTATAGTATTCTATCATTCTAGCATTGTCTTTATCATCTTTAGCTTTCATAATTTTGTAAATATTTCAATTTAGCAATCATGTTTAGTATTAGCATAATCATATCTTAGCATTGCATGCATTCATATTCAATTTCATTCTCTAGGAAAACCGTTTGTTGAGCCTAGCATACAAATCTGAGAGCAAGTTGGAATCAACAAAAACATTGGAGATAGAGGAGAATAGGACGGCATCAATGACGGAATACTGAGTTTGCATTTCTATTATTTTAGTTTTACGTTTTGATTTGTTTAATATACATTTGATACACTCTAAAATTGATCACACAATAAGTTCCAAGGAGAACCTCTCAATTCCAAGGTCACCTCGATCTGGAAGGAGGTCTCAGACATGAACATTGGGCACGTAGACATTGATGAATTTTAAAAAGGGGTCTGGATCAACCCTACGAAAGAGAATGCAAGAAAGATTAGAAGTAGTGGATTGGCTAAAGTTGTCAGGTTTCCACTAGCCCTCATTGCTCCTGAGCTTGTAATGGCTTGCAGGGAAGCATACCAACCAGAGACTAAGACAATCATGGATAGAGATGGCAACATACTAGCTGATTTATCAGCCAAGTCAATAGGGAAATATTTTCACATCCCTACCGTAAAATATTCCAAAGAAATGTGGGATGCAGATCCCCTTGGATGTAAAACGATTATCAATCAGTACTGGTTGAAAGAAAAGAGTGGTAGTGCTGCAAAGGTTTCCTAGGATCTCTTCTGCATCGACTTTTATGAGGATTACCATGACCTGGTAACCCTGCTAAATAGAGTAATGGGCCTCTCCACTGTATTATATTTCCAAGAGTCGATGTTTTACTTCGTGGAGGATATCCTTAGAGGAAAAACTAAGTTTTATTGGGAAGGAATCATAAGCAATTGCTTGCATGAGCAATTTGTGGCTTTCAAAAAGACCTCAAGGTTTTACATGACCTCCTACCTTGGCTACTTTCTAGCTAACAAGACACAATACAGGGGCTTGTTTAGGGGTCCAAATATAGAACCAGGCAGAGATCTAAAAGTCTATGATAGGTACCCTCAATTGCAGTTCAGGAACATCAAGAGGGATTACTGCAGAGTTAACGACACTTTCATAGGCCACATCATCAAATTTATTGGCGATGAATTCAAAAGAAGAGTCTCCCATACTGTGAATGCTTTCCTCAAACAATTTTCCTTCTTTTTCATTCAGTTTATGAAGTTCACATACATTTGTGTTGAAGGTTTCTCAGAGAAACCATACAAGCTGCCCCGGTATCCCAACAACCGGATAATATTGTTAGAACTCTCTAGACAGCTACGACATGCACACACCTTCCTGAGCAGCAAGAATAAGGTAGGGATTCCTTATCCCCTCTCCTTTGGCCAAGGGCTATATGAACTCCACACATCTTAATGCGCTGACAACTTAGATAAAGAGCTCATGGAGTATAACTTAAGGTTCCACACTACCAGGCCACAAATGGACCCTTATGGTAAATTGAAGAAGATGGTCGTGGCTTAATATGCCCATTTGCATCATGTTGAAGATTTTTAGGCCAACTATAAGGATGATAATGAAGTGTGAATGAGGCACAATATACGAATGACAACATATTTCATCAAGAGGGTCAACATGTTCCCAATGTCAGATCAGGTGGTAGAAGATGAAAACATAGTGATGGATCCTTGGTACAATGCAGTTTCCAACCTTCTGCTACCATTGATTAACTGGGATGAGCAAGAGGTTGACAACCTCGATATTCTAAAAAATGCCATTGAGGCTAGAAAAAAGGAGTGGATTTATGAGAAAATTTCCCAATTGAAGTAGCAAGGGGTCACCTTGACCTATGAGGAGCTTGAGGAAGAGCCTGCAAGTGAAACTAATAGTGGAATGGTTTTTGCCCCGACATAAGAAGCTTCCCAATCTCCTCCAGTCACTAGATCGAGAAAGAGAAAAGAGGTGGCTGAAAATTAGTCCAAACCCCGAGTCTACTCAAGAAAGGCCTCGGAGGGTGAATACTTCAAGATACCAAAGACATCAGGAGGTCTTGACACCATTCAAGAGGACCCTCTTCATGAAGGAGAGAAAGTAGAGGCTGAGCAGCCAAAGTCTCCACCTGTTGCCACTGATGTTGCCACTACTTCCCCTCTGCCTACTTCTGAGGTGATGGTCGCTACTTCTCCACCCATGGTGGATATCTCCATCCACCTTACTTCCACTCCACCCACGACAAAAGTAATGGTGATAGACTCTTCCTCAGCCATCACCTCTCCACTCTCTTCTTCCTCCATGTCTCCGACCACTTCTCTTCCACTAGCAACAACTACAATTCCAATTCCTACACTCTCATTTATAGAGGCATTCTCCTAACATATGCAGAACATTCCTATAGAGCTTTCAGGAGTGCTAACGAACCTAGCTATTTAGGCTACCTTGGCACAGATTTTTGCTAATATTTTGGCCTCCACTACTCCAACTGAACTACCAAAAATGGAATCCACCATGGAAATATCCGATTTGGAGAGACAAGAGAAGGAGGCCACAAAAGAGATCAAGGAGGAAGTGGATGATCACCATGAGCATCCCGAGTTCCAACACCTTCCAATTGATGAGGTGGTGTGTGAAGGTGAAGAGACATAATCCTCTTAGGGAGATGAAGAAGATACTAGCACAAAATATATCATGGAGACCTTTGATGTGGACCTCGAGGAGGAGTTAGCTCAATAGTTAAAGAATGTTGGAAAAGAAGTGGAAAGACCATCTTCCGAGGAAGAAAAGGAATCAAGTGACAAAATGGAGGAAGACACTGAACCTCCAACTGGGGAGGGTGATGAAATCCCCAAACATGATGAAGAAATTCCTTTCTCGGGAGAGCAAGAAGAGAAAGAAAAGAAAGAATAAGAAGATGTGCAACCCTAGCACAAGGAAGAGGAAAAGGGTGAAGAAGACATACCCCAATAGGAGAATGAAACACATAAGATCCCAAGAATGGAGTAGCCCAAAGAGCGTGAGCATGATGAAGAAGAAGGAAAGAAAACTAATGAAGAAGAAGACAGCCCCAAAAGGCATGTAGCCACCGAGTCTCCACAAAAGGAAACTGTATTCATCCATGATTCGGATGAAGAAGAAGAAGGAAGGACCAAACAAGAGACCCCAGGCAGTAAAGTGATGGAGATCAAACACACTCGTGAAGAAGGGGCTGGTCATGAATCTCTAAGGGGAGAATCTCATATGCCTAAGTGGCTTGAGCAACAATTGGAAAAGAAAACTCCAGCCCCAAGGGATCCAAAGGCAAGGCTAGAGGCCATCTTTGCTCAAGCCTAGGTTATCACAAAGAAAGAGAAGAAGCCTAAGGTCAGATCTCATCTAACAATGGATGCCTCCAGGTCTAGAACCGTGCAAATAGCCACTCTGATTGTAGGAGAAGGGGTGAGTTATAATATCTCCACTCTAGATCTTGGAACAACCACACAAGAGAAAAAAATTGACCATCTCCAAGGGTCCGTCACCACTATTGTGCATCAAATGCCCAAGGATAAGATTTCCAAGGAGGAACTAAAGGCATAGGGGGCTGATTTGACAACCTATATTCAACAGTGGTCATCAATAGAAGAGCTTCCCACCACATCCTCAGCACCACCACAATTATTGTCCAAGGACCATATTGATCAGCTTGAGAAGAGAAAGAATTGGATGAAGGCCACAGAGGATTGGTTCAGACAAGTCCTCTACAATAGAAACATGGGCATTGGTTGTGTGGTCAGAACCACCAAAAAATTCTTGGAGTTGCAGAGAGTATTCGGGGGAATAAGAAAGCTCTGCACCGATTTCCCCAAGCTATATAGGATCACGTACCCTAAACTCGAGGCTATCCTCAAAGTACCTGAGGGATCTTGGGAAAAGGAATTTTCTTTGGTAAAAGGAGATCATTGGCTTGTGGAGACGTGGAAATTGAGCCTTGACCACTGAAAAGAGGTATTGGAGCAAGTGCTCTATGAGGTGGAGCTTGAGATTGACTGGATCAAGGAAGTCTGGGTTGTTTGTGAAGAATACATAAAGTTGATGATAGACTTTGATGTGCCCGCAGTCAAGTTGGATCTCGAAAAAGATAAAGCCCTACTTTCATAAGAAAATGGAGAATGGCACCACGGATACACTAACACCAGATTTCATGAATTTTTCTACTCGAGCCTTCGCCCAGTCTGAGTAGGTGATTAAGAATGTGCAAAAATTTGACAAGGACTGGGATACCATCACCAACAAATCAAGGAGGCTAAATTTCTAGGTGATCCAGTCTAATATATTAGAATGGAACAAGCTCCAGGCATTGATTGGAAAATTTGTGGAGTACGCCACCTTGAAGAGAAATGAAGGCAACCCTGTTATTGATGATGAGTTTCTCATTGTGTAGCTGCAGCAAAAGGGAAATCAGCAAAAGAAAAAATTGCTACAGTGCTGCCACATGAGGACAAAATAGGGAAAGGACAATAATGTAATTTTAAATTATAATATATTTGGGGGTAGGTGAAACCCTAGTTTGTAGTGAATCTTGGCCACAAAATGCAAATCAATCTTGGCCATTCATTTTTCTTTTGGAACACTATAAATAGGAGATGTCCTCTCATTTTCAAGAGAGAGTTGAGTTGTTGTAAAGGCATGCTACTGGAATTTTAATAGAAGTTCATTGACTTTGGTGAATTCTTGATTTTTAGTTGCATGTTACATGATTCTTCTCCCATAGTTAGTTAATTTGAGTAGATTTACTTTGTTGTTTTACATGTTTTATCTTGCTTTAGTAATTTAATGAATGTTGTTCACTAATTTTGAAGCATTTTGTTGTGTGTTAGCAACCTTTCTAGTCCATACTTTTTGTTGTTTATTGATGGTAGAAAGTTGTGTAAAGTTAGTCCAGACTTAAATCAAAAGTTTCTCTAAATTTCCATTGTTTGTTCATGCTTATGGCAAATGAATGGTTGAATATCTGTAGTCCTTAGAAGCTTGTACAAATTTCATGAGACTATGAAGAAATCTAGTTAAGTAAAATTCTATTTTAGGAAGTTTGTCCGTAGTAGGGTCCTCCATGATCACTGTTCATTGTTAGTTTCAGATCCAGGAACTTCTCCTCCTTGCCCTTTTCCTTTTTTTTTAATAAGTAACCTATGTTAAGGTTCATTGCACATTGTAAAGCCAAATATTAAGTTGAAATAGGAGTTGAAGACTATTGTTTGAACCTGCAACTATTGTGCACTAACTTTCCCATTACAAGAACTCCATTTGAAGATCCGATTTCCCTCCAGCTTAACCCCATAAGTCTGCCCTATGATTACCAAAAAAATCACATTGAACCAACTGAGAAATTCCATGCATGTCATGACCTAACACCCGAGAGACCTTGGGGTGATTTTCAGCAACTTGTTGAAGATTTCCTTTCAAGAGAGGTAGTGCACCTATGCACTGCCTATGTTGAGAAAGTGTTTAAACACACCTCAACAGGTTTCCAAGTACTTTTGAGAAAATTTGAATAAAAGCGGAACAATGTGTAGAAGAGGTGCTCTAGCATACAAAGCAATTTTCTAATTTTGATCTGAATTTCTTCTATGTTTAAGATCTAATTGTGTTGTTTGGATATGTTGGTCAGAGGTGTTTAGAGGTTCTAAACCTAGAATTTCTTGGTCTAGATCATTGTGCAGAGAGAGTTGTGTTCACCAGTGTGTGAATTGTATGTTGCAGTGGTTTTTGGGAGAAATTGTTTTGCTCCACATTTCTCCACAGTTTGGTTTTTGGTCTTGTGGATCTAAAAATGTGTTGATATTGCTCATAGCTATCTTCAACTAAAGTTGTTCATGTTTTTGTACTTTGAAAGGTGGTTTCTTGAGTTACAGTGTATGGAAGGTTGTCTTAGTGTACTGGTTGTGTACATTCTTCAGGTGGAAGTTGTTACAAAGGAATTTGCTAGATTTTAGGGTGTTTGTGGAATATTCCAAATTTTGTTCAAGTGTTGTATGTTATTTGTGAGTCATCTTTGGATTTGAGGAAGTGTGTACTTAAATTTTAATGGTGTTTACACTAATTACCTATTTGCTTCAGTTATATTGGAAGTGTGGCATGGCGTGTATGAGTGTATTTAGGTCTAAGTTAAGGTGTGATATGGTTCACCTTCATTCCTTTCCACCGTGGGAGTGTTTTGGTGTTGACCTAATTTGAATTTACATGGTTGAGTTGCATAGCCTATTGGAAGAATGAAGAAAATCTAAAGCAGGTTGTAGAATCTCAGAGATCTCCCAGAGAATTTTCCTCCGATGATGATGTGTTGAAAGGATTAATATCCAAGCAGATCAAATTCCAGTCAGTGATTCCTCCAGATCTTTTACTACTTCCTATGATTCAAGGTAGTGTGGATCTAGACAAAAATTTTCCTATTCATAATTTGGCATTGGGCGATGCATTGTATGCATCCGACAAAAGAGAGATTCTGGAGACACACCAGAAAGGAATAGAAATGATTGAAGATGCTCTTAAGGCATTGTAGGAGACAACACTCGGTATGCCAATTGATACATCTCTCACTCCAGTAGAAAATTAGATATTGTTATTAGACTCCTTTAAGGGGTATGCCTCGGGACTTGGAGAGAAGAATAAGCAAGAGGTTGCGGAGAAGCTGGAAAAGAAAAGGTTATTGGCATTGCATGATAAGTGTGCTTTGGCACACACTAATGTTGAGAAAAATCTAGAATCTATGCAAATCTATGAGACTGAAGCTAATGTTGTCTTTGTTTTTTGTCTGAAGTGGTCGAATGCCACCCAGAGTATTAAAAATGTTATGGACTCTATTGAGTCCTAGTTGACTATTGTCTTAGGTACCTCCAACACATTCAAGGATAGAGATAGATCAACCTAAAATGTTATCACTTCTCATAGAGATAAATTATTTATTTTACAAAAGAAAAAGGAAGAAATCACTAGAAAATTTGGCCAGTTAGGTGATCTTGTGAGAATGGAGTACACCCCGGTTAACAATGCTTTGGAAAGTACAGAGAAACTTGGAAAGATAAATCTGACTTCTAGTACTTTGGATGAAGTAGAGGAAAATATGATGGATTTGGAATCTCTGAACAAGATGTTGATTGCTACAAAGAACGGTTGGGAGAATGGTAAATCTGTGTGGCAAGGTATTCTTAAGGAGCTTCAAGGTTCGCCATCCTCCAGTTAATGTTTTTATTTTCTTTTTTTCATATTTTCTATTGGACCACCCTTTGTCCTTGATGCTAAAGGGGGAGTGAAGAGTGATAGAGAAATAAAATACTGGTGATAGGGGGAGAAGTGTTGTACATAAGGAGGTTGTGTACATTTTTGGCACATGTTGCCATCAATGACAAAGGGGGAGATTTTTGGAAGAATGAAGAACATATCATTTTATTTTTTTATGTTGGCATTGATGTCACCATGTTATATGAGTTGCAACTGTAAGATTAAGTCTTAGTTTTAATCTAGTATTCTAGACTGGTATCTAAACCGGTATGTAGTTATCATCCTCTAGTATTTTGGTCTACAATCCTTTGTTTTTTATTATTGTTACTTGGATTTTTGGGAAATGGTTTATGGATGTTGGAAGAACGTACATTCAAAATCTCACATATTTAGATGGCCATATGGTGTATTAGCATTATTCTGTTGTTGTATTTTTTCTATTAGGTCTATCTTTGGTTGACCTAGTGGATAGATGATGTAATAATAAATTAATTTTGTCTTGTGAATATATGTGTGACCTATCTTAGGTCCATGCTGACATGATGTAGCATGCTAAGTGTTTGAATTATTTTTGAAAATATTTTATGAAAGCTTGAAGCCAATAGTTGGTATTTTTGATGAATAAGAGTTGCATCTAATTAGGTCAACCTAATTGATGCTTGCAGATGTATCAGCTACATATATTGTCCATAGCTTTGAAGAAGTTGATGACTATGCAAATGTGAAGAAGTGTGAATATGATGAAGTGTGTCAAGTTTTTCTATTTAGCTTCATAGGAACTGAATCAACACTTGTTAGGTGTACATTATTAGTTCAATTTCTAGTTGTAAGCCATTTTTGTCATTGTAATTTTGTAGGCAGTGAGCCTCTCTTTCTGGACAATGAGTCCTGGTAGTGAGTCACCCATTTCTGTAATATTTTATAACCGGTTATACCATATTGTGAGCTAACACTCACCATGGTTTTTCCCTTTTTGGGTTTTCCACATAAAAATTTTGGTGTTCATGTGTTGTGTGATTTCATGTTATGTTAATTCTCTTATTTATCTTTACTGTTATATGCATTGGAGTAATTGAATAGTATTTGTTCAGTAAGTTTAAGAAGATACCGATTCACCTCCCCTCTCAGTATCTTGGATATTCAACATAGCCAACCTTAGAGAATATTTTGAAGGTTGAGGAAGGTATATATAAGTGTTGTGTTGATGGAGGATGTGAGTAGACTTTTTCATGTGAATTGCAAAAATGTGAAGTGTGAATCTATGAAGTGTAGTGCAAGCCTTAATGAATTAGACTACTGGAAGCAATAATCAGAAGGTGTCTACAATATCTAGAAAGGTTGCAGATGATTTGGTGATGTTGTGGTGGACTTTTTTGTTGCATTGAGGTGGATTTCTCACAATAACATCCTTCTTTTTTCTTTTCTATAATCTGGTAGTGAGCCCTTCTTTCTTTTGGGAAATGAGCCCTCTAGTAGTGAACCTATTACATTTGGTGTTGCTATTACTTTATATTGTGAGCTAATCCTTACTATGGTTTTTCCCTTCTTTGTTTTTCCACATAAATATGGTGTTCTATTGTGCACGGTGTTGTTGTGCTTTAGTTTCAATTATTTTATTTTATGCATAATCAATTTAATAGATTAAGGATTAATTAAGTTGATTTGGATCTGAATGTTTATGAGAGTTTTAAAGTTTTAATGTACAAGAGATTCACCCTGCCCCTCTCAATTGTCTTGTGCATTCAACATTGTGAATAACTCCCAATGAGTTTTTGGCAGGGGAGAGTACCAATTTAGTTTACTTTTAATGAATGAACAACAAGTTTGAGAAAAAGGGAATTATACAAAGAGATGGTATGGTTCTTCAAGTAATTCATCATTTAACACACACTTGAAACGAGCTAAAATCCTTAGATGTGAGAGTTTGTCACTTGTTGGTATCTTATTTTTTAAATCTAGCCATGCAAAAAAAAATTCCTTAGGTATAACCATGGCATTCCAACAAAAAGAAAATTCTCTTTTAGTTTATATATGCTCACCATTACTAATAATGGACTTATAACCTTCCCTGACTGAATAGCACCATATTTTGGATGGGGCCCATATTAACCTATCTGGATCATTTTATTTGAAAATGATCATATCCTTTAAAAAAAATTCCAACCTTGTTTTTTTATCAAAAGAAATTGGGATATTGATGAGGTATTTCCAAGTTACTTTACCTGTGAGATCATATGCACAATGAAAGTAGTATTTCAATTTGAACCCCATTTTAATGATAATGTTTCTTTTGTTGTTTGAGGTTCTTGAATGGTGTTAAATGGTGGATATCCATTACATGAATCCATCTAAAATAAGGAATCTTCCCCATTATGAATTTCCCAAGAAATTTATGTGATGATAACTTATCTACATGCTATCAAAAAATTCCACATAGCTAAGCCTAATGGTGGGTTAGATAAATTGAAGATCTTGGTCAGGGATGCATTATCCAAATACTTTTCCTGCATAATTTTACACCATTTTGAATAATATTTTGTATACATGTGTCAAAATAGATTTTCTCCTAGGGACATATTTCTTGTTGATAGATTATGTACCCCTACACCCACTTTAAGTTTTTCAGCATAAATATTCTCTAAAGATATTAGGGGGATTTTTTTTTTCTTATCTATGTTTCCTTTCCATGGGAAATTCCTTATTATCTTTTCAATCTCAAAGATAATGGACTTTGGATTTTTAAGAATAGTCATGTAATAATTTGGGATTGTTGATAAGATTGACTTTATTATTAAAAATTTTCCTGAAAGTGATAACCATCTACCCTTTCAAGAAGAAATTTTGGATTGAATACTTTGAATGACTTTTTCCCAATATGATTTTTTGTTTCTACCAATAAAGAATGGAATTCCTAGATATATACATGGAAGCTCAACCACTTGAAAACCTAACAATTTCACTATTTTCCTTTTGATAGACGCCTTTATATGAAAGATATAAACCTTGGATTTGTTAGCATTCACTATTTGGCCTAATGTAGCTAAATACTTAGCCAATATACCTTTGACTTGCTTAGCTTCTGTAAGATAAGCCTCACCAAAAAAAATTGTATAATCTACAAACAATGAATGTGTAGCAATTATATTTATGGATAGAATTGAAATACTCTTCCATAACCCCTGTAGATGCACCCTTTGAATAGATTTCTCATAGCCTCTACAAGTATTATGGATAAAAAGAAAGAAGAGGATCCCCCAACCAAACCCCCTAAGTTGAACTAAAAAAACTAATTAAAGTGCCATTAATAATTATAGAGAATTGTGCGCCTGAAAAATAGGAGAGGATACATTTACACCACTTATGTTCAAATCCAAACTTCATTAGGACTTGAATCAAGAAATACAAATCTACCCTATCATATCTAATTTGATAATGAGGGATGAAAGTTCACTATAATTTATATAATATAATACTTCATGTGCAACCAATGCTCATTCTATTGTTTCCCTCCTTGGGACAAAGCCACTTTGTTCCTCTGAAATTATTTTTGATTTGAAAGGATGAAGCCTGAGATAAATTATGTTTGTGAATATCTTATAAACTCTATTACATAAGGATATAGGCCTAAAATTTAAAAATGACTTTGGGTCCTTCACCTTTGGAATTATTTTCAAGTGAGTTAAATTGAATTTCTTTAGCATAGTTCCTAACTTTCTTGATTCTTCCATATCTCAAAGAAGATCAACACATATTAAATCCCAATATTTTTGAAAAAATATAGCTGAAAAATCATCTGGACCAAGAGCC
Source organism: Sequoia sempervirens (assembly GCA_007258455.2). Classification (NCBI taxonomy): domain Eukaryota; kingdom Viridiplantae; phylum Streptophyta; class Pinopsida; order Cupressales; family Cupressaceae; genus Sequoia; species Sequoia sempervirens. The sequence continues at coordinate 53,085,944 of VDFB02179234.1, forward strand.
TTATCAATTGGAAAAGAAAAAATTACAATTTTTACTTCTAAGGTAAAGGGCTTGATTAGATGATCATTATCCTATTGGAGGATCAAATTTTGGATGGCATTGAGTAACTCTTCCCTCACCCTTACTAGTTGTGTGGATGTGCCATAGGAGAAAATAATAGGTTTGAGAAAAACTTAACACCTTCATTCTAAATGTCTTCTTCTTTTGTAAGGATGACACCTAATGAGTTATCCTAAATTGAGAAAATCATGTTTTTGGCTCTTTTCAACTGAGTAGAAATGTGAAAAAAAAATTCGGTCACCTTCTTTCAGCCAAAGTTCTCTTGAATTTTTCCTCCAATACACTTCCTCCCTTGCCAACAATTCTACCCATTCTTCTTGCAAATTTTTTTGTTGATCAAAATATATAGCATCCATCCCCTAGAAAATAATGTGATTATTAATATTTGATAGATGCTTACAAACCCTTTCCTTTTGCACAAAAATATTTTTGAATACTTAAAAATTCCATAAACTTATTTGTTGTTTAATGAATTGAAGTTTCTTACAGTGTTGGAAAATTCTAATCTATCTAGTTGCTCTACAATCTGCAAGAATTCCTTTCTTTTGTTTGTCCAAGTATACTTCCCATTAATAGGTTGTATATCAAATAGTGCATTGTCTTGAACGAAAGAATTAAAATCTTCCATAGTTTTCAAAGGAGGAAATACACCACCTTTCTTTTCTTGAAGAGAAGTGATTGCATTAAAGTCCCCTACTAGGATTACTTTATCCTCCCCCAGTTGATCCAAAATTTGTTCTAAAATATCCCATAGAGATTTCTTACCAACTATTGTTGATGGACCATAGACATTTAATAAATAAAATCCAAGGCCAAAATGTGTTACTTTCACCAATTTCCAATTTCTTTCATTTGTAACTAGATCTATGCTAATTGTATTAGCATTCCATAAAATAATTTTACCCACTCGATGCCCATTGAGCAAGTGAATGACTAGATTTATATTTTGACCACTATTTCATAGATGAATCAAACATGATATCTAAAAAAATTGTTTCTTGAAGTAACACTATATTCACTCCACAAGCATCCAACTAATTCTTGATTTGAACCCTCTTGTTAGGGGTGTTGATTCCCCTAACATTCCATTATAATATTTTCATTGGGTTTAAGGAGAGAAACAAGCTCTCCTTGGCCTCATTTTCTTATTTTATGCAATAGTAATACTTCTATCCAAAGTTGATTGAATACATATTGCAATCTCCTCCTGGGCCTTCACTAAATGGGGTTTCCTACCTCTTTTCCTTAGGGATTTTTTATTAGCATGTTGTACTCTAGGAGATTGGGATATAGAAATATTTTTAGATAAATCATATTCTCCTTCTTCCGTAAGCACCTCTTCTGATATTTCATCAATTAATTGGGAACCCACAATTATGATTATGTTTTCTAATAGACCTTTCAGATTACCCTCTTATAATAAACCTTTGAAATTCAATAAATTTGAGGCATAATCTTGGTTATAAATGAAGTCTATTTTCTTAGAACTATTTTTTTCTAGCAACATTAATTGTTTATCAAACTCAAAATGTTCAGAGTTGACAAGTATTGTTTCTTCATCGAACATAAGATAAGAAATCCCTAATTTAGCATTATAATTTATAGAAGTTATTACCCCTACACTCTGTAAATATAGTCCATTACTTCCCAAATTCAAAGCATTATAAGAACTAATTTTTCTTTGATTAATATTCTCCTTATATGAGATATCATCCATAATTTTTCCATTTCCCAAAACCAATGACCTAATGATTTTGGCCAACTGATGCTCATTAATTTCTAGAAGTGAAGGGGTCATGATGAGCGAAGATTGGAATATTCTTTTGAAAATAGTGGATAAGACCCTATTCCAAGATTTTGAAAGAAAAAGTGTAAAATTTTGAGCTCTTTTATTTTGCTTGCTCGAAGTAATATGAAATTCTAATGATTAGTAATTATGAAATCCCTTTGTAGGAGACTTAGTAGACACAATCCCATTTAATTTACTTTGTTCATGGACCATTTTGACATATGGAATATCGTTGGGAATTGGACTTATCTCTATTAGGAAAATTCCATCCTTAGGTTGATGCCCATCAGAATGAGAAGAAGAATGATGCTCACCTTGAGCTTGTTGTTCTTGATAGGAATTTCCTTTGCGCTGATAATGTTTGTTAAAGTGACCAATGAGATGACACTTTGCACAAAAAATTTATGGGGTTTCAATAAGGATATTTTTAACCAACAATCCATTTTTTGATTTTATTTGAAAAGAGGAAGGAAATTCCTTTGTTGCATCTAAGAGAACATAGACTCTCACTAGGAAATATTTTAAAGTCACAATCATGTTTTAGGAATATGCTCATTTGGTTATCCAAGGTTGCAAAAATTTCTAGTTCCCTATATTCTAGAGGGACAAATTGAAATTGGACCCAGAATGGTATAAACTTGATTGCAAAGGTAGCTAGGTTAAAATTTGGTGTCTATGGCTAGATATAAAGCCTCAAGCCCTCAAGAATCCAAAATTTCACTTTATGAATGTCATTTCTACATGGTTTTATAAAAAAAATAACTACAAAAAACCCTTTCCCTATCTAGATAAAAAACTTGATTTGCACAAGACCATTCTTCAAAAATCCATTCTTTCAAAAAGCTTAGATCAGGTTTAAAGTTCCAAAACTTACAAATAAGCGCCTTTTCCCAAACATCCTAAATTTATGAAAAAAGAGTCTCCTCAAGAAACATAATATTAATTATCCCCTTATTTTTTCCTTGTTGAGGAGGTAGTAAATAATTTGGGGATCAATTTTTTTGGTGATGTAGCTGCATTTGAAAATTTGGAGCCCATATTTGCCTCAAAGATTGCCTAGCTGAGCGATTTTGAAACTTCTTCCACTTCACCTTTTGCTTTGCTGCAAAAACCCTTTTATTAGTGGATTGAAACCACCTCTTTGGATTTGGATTGAAGGGGACGCCATCTGAGACTAGTATATTATTTGGAAAATATATTGTGAGTGGGATATTGTTTGAAAAGGTTGCAAGAATTCCCAAACCAGACTGATAATCAACCCTAGAGGATTGGTGAATTTGGGGTTTGTTGGTTGTATGGATGCTGAATTTTTCCCCATTCATTTTTTGTGTTGCTTGATGATAATGATTATTTTTAATAAATTACTATGAAAATCCTAAGCTATTTTAATTAGAAAATTATTTTCTCCCCTTCATCGACTGCTTCATAATCACTAGCAAGCTTTTCTAGGTCAATGTGGACATTTCCAAAATATTCAACTATAAACCCCAACACATTTTCAAATTCTTCTATAGTAATGGATAACATTTTTTCTTTGATATCTTTATTAACAATTACTTTTTTGTTATCATCATAATTGTGGGCATAGATCATGAAAAAAATTAGGCAAGGGAAAACCTCATGTAACATCATGCGCCCCAATCCAACTACCCATAGTGTAGTGATACTATTAATTGGTATTGTTTTACTATTAGTAGTTTTCATTTTCTTTGCAACCTTATTCTCACATGAAAATATAAGTTCTAAGGTAAGCCTACCATGGATTTCAGCATCATAAATATCATGGTATTCATCCATGAAAATTGGGGTTTTAAGAACTCCAACATAATCTATTTTTCTATTTGATTTTGCTTTTCCTTTCCCAATAGTTGGTTTGATAGTGATGGTAGGCATGCTCGTACAATGTGAACTCTTAAGTTCTCAACCCTAAACCCCAAGACTAAAAAATTAAGAAATGATGAACTATAGGATTTTTGTCTTTCACTTACCTAGATTTTAATTCTTGAAAAGATTATTATAGAGACACTGATAGGTGTGGACTAGTTTTTTTGGAAACTAGAATCTCCCTATGTGTTGAACCTCTCACTTAAAAATAAAATCACTTAGAAATAGAAAGTTTTTTTTTTCCTCAACTATTAAAGTGAATGAAACATGTTACATCTAAGCTACATAATTAGTATAAGTTCATTTCATTTAGTATTTACCACTTATTAATTGTTTAATCCAACCACATGCAACTAGAAATTTCAGCCTATCCATGCACAAACACATACTCTGTAACATATTAACATACATATAGTTTTTTATCGACATAATCTTTGAACCTCCTTTAGATGCAAGTGCTAGTAACATTAATTCTAATTACTTGTAATTTGAATAGACACTCAACACAAAATAATTATTTATTGTGGTGGAACCCATCAAATTTTTGTGTTCCACTGATGATTATTGCAAGATTTAGCTACCTTTCTGATTTGGTGAGTCTTGTGACTTAGGGTTTTGGTTTTACTCTTTTTCTATGGTTTTATTTGTGCCTTAAACCCTATCAAAAATATTAAGTGTTGAACCCTTGCATAAGTTCTAATTTATTGTTGACCTATGGTTACCCATTCCTAGTTCCCCAAGTCATAACTTGAGTCATCAAATCCATTTATTTACTAGCCCCTAGTGCCTAGTTTTCTCGATTGTCACCAGTTGAATCATTATAAATCATGTTTTATGTTAAGAGGATCTTAAATATTTTAATATTTACCTACTTCCTAAGTCTAAAGTTTAATATATGCCTAAGGTATTTTATGTTGTGAACCTAAGTGAACAACCACACTTTAAGTCATGAATAAGTGCATGTGCTTATTGAAACCTTTATCAATGCTTGGTAGGTCCCATTGAATGCATCGTATTGGTTGCTTGCTAGCCTGCAAGATTAAAATAGTGAAATTAAAAATACAAAGGGTGTTGAAAAGGACAATTAAGAGGGGGGTGAATTAGTTTTCATAGATTTAATATTTTAATTCATTCACCGAAACTAATTCTTAACATTGCTTAAATGATTAATCATCAAATGCTAATGCAGAAACTTAAATCCAACACAAACACAATAACACTAGATTTATGTGGAAAACCCAATAAGGGAAAAACCATGGTGAGGATTAACTCACACTATATAGAATATCAAAACCAATTACAAGAGGCTCATTACCTATGAAACAAAGCTCGTTGCCAAAACAATGAATCACTGTCTAGAATAGGACTCATTGTCCAACAGGGCTAATAACCTAGAGGGCTCACTACCACAAAGATACAAAGAATACAAAGAAGACTTGTATGGAGAGAAGAAAATATCAATGCAACAAAGGATTCCACCACAATCACTTGCATACATGCATGAATGATAGAGTTCACCTTCTACTCACTACATCTAAAAACTTGGCATTTAGGCTTCACATTGATCTACCACACTCACATTACACACACTCACTAGATGGCATCAATATCACATCTATATACTATTTTTATTTTCACTTATCTCTCTTCTTCACTCTTGTATGTCCTTCACCACTAACTCATCATGTATTTATACCATCTTCAACTTTGAAATATATCCAAAGTTGGCTATCCAAATTCAAATTCAAATTAGGTCAGCATCAAAAAATCTTAAGGTGGAATTAAAATGAGGGCGACCCAAACACACACTTCATAGGGACCCAAATAGATCCAACATGCTTCATCAACTTCATAAGTAGTGTTCAACACAAGGTTGGCAAAACCAATATAAAACACATGGAATAATTAAGCATGAATCTTCCAGATGTCAAAATTATCTTCAATAGAATCAAGGAAACTCAACTCTAGAGACACAAGTCATAAGAATTCATCAAAGATAAATTTGAACCAACAATATTTCTTCCAGACATCAACTAGAAACACAAAAAACCAAAGTTCACAAATGGTGAACATAACTTGCACTATACAATGAATCAACAACTAAAAATCTAGATATAGCATCTTCCAACAACCATGAACAACATATCTTAACCACACAAATATAGGATCAAATCCGAAGCAAAACCTAGAGCAACCACTGAACACTTACAACATATCTTCATTACAATTTTCTCAATATCCTCAACATATAAAGCCAACAACAACCAGTCAATAACTAGTTGACCAATAGACATCAATGAAAACACCTTCATCCTTTCCATTCTTGCAACAGTCTCCCCCTTTGTCATTGATGGAAACAAATGATTTGAAAAACCATCAAAGACACCATAGTAGCTCTTAATACACTTCTCAAGATTTTTCTTTATGTTTCTCCCCCTTAGTAGATAATCTTATGCTTCCTTTCCTTTTTAACAAGCTTCCTCTCCCCCTTTGACATCAATGGCAAAGGAAAAAGATTATTTTCATTGTTTTCTCCTTTTACATGAAAAATAGAGTACTCACAATGACAACACCTTATACTACCTGCTCCCCTGAGAGGTGGCCACTAAAACATCAGTCCAAAAGAAAGATAGATTCGTAGATCCACTAGACTGATTCATCTCCATATGCATCTAGTTTAAGAAAGGAGGGGAAATGACCCCTAACTTCTCTTGGAGATACTCAAAAGTATCTTTAGAAAGAGCCTTTGTGAAAATATTAGCAATCTGATCCTTTCTCAGAACATACTCAAGCTTTACTTCATTCTCCATGAGCTTCTCTCTCAAGAAATGATACCTGATAGATATATGCTTTGTCCTTGAGTGCATTACAATATTATTTGAAATGTTAATTGCACTTGTATTATCACATAAAATAGAAATAGGATCATCATATACTACTATGATATTTTCAATGTCTATTTCATCCATAGAAATTGTGTACAACAAGACACAATAGCAATATACTCAGCTTCAACAATAGACAAGGAGATTGAATCTTTCTTTTTTCTCAACCATACCACCAATTTTCATCCAAGAAATTGTTAGCTCTCAAAAATGCAAGTAAGAATACCTCAAGTGGTTGCCAATCTCTTGGTACGTTTTAGGGTAACAGACAAAGCCAAATGGTTTAAGCTTTCTACTCTTTAGGTGCTGCTAGACCTAGGCGGGTGTACCTATATGAATGAAGCAGACTTAATGTGCTTATCTTTCTTGAAATGTTTTTCCCACAATGGCAAATGGGAGTGGACAAATAAAACTAAATTTGGTATAAATTGTATAGCAATATTCAAAGCTAAATCCTAATATGTTCAGTTAATAGATGTAAAGAAAATGAATGAATCTAAATGGTGAAATGCAGAGACTAGTGCCTTATTGGGTATGCGGAGTCAAATGAAATAGAAATGGGAAACTTATTTTTGGAGAACACTCAAATTTTTTGGCATATGTTTTGTTTATAACTTGTATAAACATGCAAGACTGTGACTACTAAGCTCTTCTTAATGATCCAGATGAATTTCCCTAATTACTATGATTAATCAAAAGGATTTAATCTCTCCTTGAAAGAACAGTTAATTAACCACACATATACAACAAATGTGCATTGATAAATTGAATATAAACTTGTTATACCAATTTAAATAACCAGAATATGCCAACCCTGGAGACAACTTTAGTAATACTTTCAATAAGCACAACAGACAATTGACACTAGAAATGAACCACCACATCAACTAATTTTCATTGATATCTCCATTTGAAATCATGCATCATAGTCTCTGATCTAAAAATTTTATTCTACTGTATCCATTTCTAATCTATCTACTATATCTAATCTCTAATCTAATCATGTCCTCATTTACAATCGAAAATGGATATTTATACATTTGCATCTGAAAAGATGCATCGCTTCACATTCCAACATCAGTGCTCAATTGTATTCGAGCTCTCCCATTATTCGCTAAGCACTTGCTGAGACATCCTGAAGTCACACCGAAGGCCAATGTTTCACCGACAGTCATCCCTTCATCCTTTGTGTTTTGCTGACATTCTGTTTTCGGGGAGACATCTCATAGGTACCTTATGTCTCATCGAGAAATCTCCTTAAGTTCACATTTGATCATCGTGACAATAGCATTCTCACACCGATGCAACAAAATGTCGGCATGACAAAACAGGTCTGCAAGACTACAAGACCTTATGCCGATAACCCTTTAATAGAATCCGTTTGTGTTTTTTCGGCAAGACTAGAGCCATTCACCAAGACCTCACTCCGATGCATTTTAGTCTTACCGAGATGTATATCCTTATCGCTAGTTGGCAAGACACGACCCATTCAGTGAGACGTTATTCCGATGCTTTGACTCTTGTTGATATGTATATCCTCATCGGCATGACATATGGGTCGCTGTGACTTACTCTGATGAAAAGATCTTTCAGTGATACGTTCTTTGATAGAATCCCTCTGCTGTGTCGGCAAGACCTTACCCCGGTGATATCACTCTTGCCGATATGAATTTTCTCCTGTCACCAATCGGTAAGACAATATAACCTCACCGTGACTTATCTAGATGAAGACTCTCTTGTCGATGGGAATCCCTCAGTCGTCGAAACAATAAAAATGTCCTGCCGATAGGTGCCTGTATATGAATTCCAATCGGTGTGACACTCTTGAGGTCTTGCTGATAATCTGCAACAAATGTATATTAGTAGAAAATGCAATATGGATTAGGGAGACCCTAATAATCTCATGCCGATATGGATTATAATGTGAATTATTCAAGACTAGATGGATTTTATGGGACCACATGGCCAAATATGGGGAAAATGTGCTCATGGTAGGACTTATTTGGAAACTTATGAGTATGAACAAAATGTAAAATCATTAGAATTTTAGAGTTCTAACAGAAATAATGCACCACCACTTTTACTCTTTCTATCATCTACACATCCAGCCCAATCTACATATGTATAGGCACTAAGTGTAAATTCAGTATCTTTAGGATACAATAACCCATAATCCAAAGTTCCATTCAAATATATGAATATTCTTTTGATAGAAGCAACGTGTGTTTCCTTAGGATCTTCTTGAAATCTAGCCACAAGACAGACAACATGCATATTATCTAGTCTAGTAGTAGTCAGATACAATAGTCCACCAATCATAGATCTATACTTGCTCTGATCAGCCTTAGGTGAATCATCATCTTTACCCAATTTGCAACCAGTCACCATAGGATTACATACTAGTTTGGAACCATCCATTCCAAATTTCTTCAACATCTCTTTTGCATACTTAGACTATGAAATAAAAATTCCTTTCTCTGTTTGATTAATCTGTAGCCCAAGAAAGAAATTCATTTTCTCCAAACATAGACATTTCAAATTCTTTCCACATCTCTTTCATAAAAATCTTGCACATATTTTCATTTCTTCCAAAGATAATGTCATCAACATACCCAAATACAATCAATATTTTGTCATTTTCAATCTTAAAATATAGATTACTATCTATCGTACCTTTGTTGAAACCTTGCTAAGTCAAATAATTGTCAAACCTCACATACCAAGCTATAGGATCTTGCTGCAATCCATATAAAGCTTTCTTCAATCTACACACCATATTCGGTTGATTTTTCAACTAAAATCCTTTCGGTTGTTCCATGTAGACTTCTTCTTCTAGCTCACCATTCAAAAATGTTGACTTGAAATCAATCTGATAAACCTTAAAGTCTTTATGAGTAGAAAATTCTAAGAACATCCTTATAGCTTCCATTCTTTCTACCAGAGAAAATTTTTCCTGAAAATCTATGCCTTTTACTTGCGAGTAACCTTTACACACAAGCCTTGTTTTGTTTCTAACCATGTCTTCATTTTCATTCAACTTATTTTTGAATACCCACTTCAATCCAATGATGTTTTTATCTATTGATCTTGGGACCAATTCCCAAGTTTTATTCTTCTCAATTTGCATAAGTTCTTTCATGGATTCCATCCAATATTCATCTTTAGAAACTTCACTTACAGTCTTTGGTTCAATCTTAAAAAGTAAACATAGATTCACTTCAACATCTCTACTTCTAGTCAATACACCTTTTGTCTTGTCACCAATAATCTAACTTTCTAAATGATTCTTCTGTACATATCTAGGTGTCTTAGGGGGCACCACGGGAGCTTCTTCTTCTCTTTCATTCTATTCATCCTGCTTCTCTTGCTCATCCTTTTATTGTTCTTCAATCTCTTCTATTCTTACACAATCAAGTTCATCAAATACATATCCATCCATTTCAATAGAATTCTTCACTGTCTCATCAACCTTGACATTTTCACTTTCTACAATATTTTTTTCTTTTATTGAAACATTTGTATTCTTTGTTTTTAGTAGAATATCCAAGAAAAATTCCTTCATCACTTCTTGCATCAAACTTTCCCAAAGTTTCTTCATCTCTTCTGATATAACATTTGCTTCTAAATACCTTGAAATACTTAACAATAGGAATTCTTCCATGTCATAGCTCATAGGGAGTCTTTGTATTGTTTTCTCTTTCTTGAACTTGATTGAATACATAAACAGTAGTATGAATAGCTTCTTTCCAATAGACTTCTGGTAAATCAGCCTCAGTGATCAATGATATAGCAGCCTCTTGAACTGTTTTGTTTTTCCTTTCAACAACCCCATTCTGCTAGGGATTTCTCTAAGAAGATAACTTTCTCTTTATTCCATGCACTTCACAAACCATATTAAACTCATGGGAGGTCAATTCTCCACCTTTTTCAAACCTTAAGAATTTTATCTTCAAGTTTACTTCATTTTCAACCATAGCTTTGAATGTCTTGAATCTATCTAGTGCATATGATTTCTCTCTAACAAATGTAACCCATGTATATCTAGAATAATTTGTTGGGATTATGGAACCCTTGCAACATGAGCATGAATTATGGATGTTTTTTTTTTGTTGTTCCTATGTTGTCATTGATTTCAACATGGTGATAACTATATGGAAAGTCTACTTGGTTTATCAGATGTTGTTCTCTTCCTGGTAATTCCCTTTTGTGATGGATCAGTGTGTTGGTATTTGAGTCCGAAATTCACTACAAGATCTGATATGACTCTAATATCTTAACCATGTTATCATGACTCATTCAAACAACTATATAATGGATCTTAAGACATTTTTGGTTGTGAGAAAAAAATAATCTCTGATAGAGTTTAATTCTGCATTCTACTATTGTTCCTTGCTTGGCATAATGTGTGGGAGACTCCACATTTTCTTAAGGTGAACATTCTTATGTTACAATCTTTTTTATAGTCTCTATGTTGGTGGTATGATGGGAAATTAATGTGTTCTCAAATCTAGAAGGTGTTTTCTTTGAGGATTATTTGTTGGTTTGGAGAATTATGTTCTAGTCTTGGCTGACCTAATGTATGCAATACATTAAGGAGACAGTTATGGATGTTAGCCGACTTGGTATAATGCACTACATGGATAAAATGTTTAAATAATATATGGTTCCAATAAAGAGAGTTTTGAGTATTTTGTTTTCATCCAATTAGGTTGGCCTAATTGATGAATAAGATATACTTGTATATATATAAGATGTTTTGATGATGAGAGGAAAGGGTGTATGAGAGTAATGGTGTATGAGAGTTTAGGTGTATGGGTGTATGGGTGTGTGTGCATGTGTGAAGTGTGAGTGCGAAAATAATTAAGGGGTATTTGAAGATTTGAGCCTCAATGCTTTATTAGTTGTGGATCAGTGCAGTTTAGTTGAGCGACTATTGTGTAAGGAAGTACTTCATATTTTGAGCTTCATTAGAACTAAACCCTGCACATTGAAGGTGTATTTTATTAGCTCAATACTTTAGCAGTGAGCCACTATTATTCTTGGTGGTTAGCCATCTCTTTTACTTGGGTAGTGAGCCTTTTTAAGGACAGTGAGTCCTGGTAGTGAGCCCTATAATATTTTGTATCCGGATATAATATATTGAGAGTTAACCCTCACTATGGTTTTTCCCTTTTTGGGTTTTCCACATAAAAATCCTAGTGTTCATGTGTATGGTTTTATTGATTTGTTTTTTATATTCCCTCTTGCTAATTCAGTCATAATTTTGATAATGATTAGATGGATTTTATTATGGTTTATGGAATACTGATTCACCCCCCTCTCAGTATTTTAGATTTTCAACATAATCACCAATTAAAAGCATAAAGTACCTTTCACAAAGTAGACTTATCACTCTTGTAGGACCAAAACTATCTATATGAATTAAATCTAGTAGTCTGGTAGTAGACTACTCCTTTGATCTATAATGATTTCTTGCTTTCTTTCCAAACTGACAATTCCTACAAATAGCATTAAAAGGCTTTGTAATTCTTGGTAAATCTTTCACAACCTAAACAACACTAATCCTCATCAAGTTATCAAAATTCATGTGACACATTCTCCAATTCCATAACCAATTTTCATTAATCTGAGTCATAAAGCATCATCCATCAGCACCCTTAAGTTGATAGATTTTTCCTTTAGATTTCTTTCCTACAACAATCAATGTTTCAGATCCTTTTTCGGATCTCACATCTCTCATCCTTATACACAAGATCATAACCCTTACTACACATCTGACTAACACTCAAAATATTATTCCTTAAAAAATATTATGCCTTACACCTTTAGCATAGTATAAATCATTAGTATGATGCTTTCCATCAAAACTTACTAAACCTGTCCCACAAATTTTAGCACCAATATCATCTCCAAACATAACCAAGCCTCCATCATATTTTTCAAGCTTTAAAAACTTACATTTATCACCAGTCATGTGATGTGAACAACCACTATCAACTACCCCATAATTATTTTCTTGTTTAGCATGTAGTGCAGAGATAACTGTACCTTCATTTTTCTCCTTCTTCGGAGGGCTTTCCTTTACCTATTTTTTAGAATTAGTAGAAGTAGGTTCATTCTTTATAGCCAAGAACAAGAATTCATTGTCATCAGGATCTTCATATTCTAAATTCTCATTAGATATACTATTATTCTCATTCACATAATAAGCTCTGTTAATCTTATTTCCTTTCTTTTCTTTCTCCTATCTTTCTTTATTTGTTTTAGCTCTTTCTAGACACTTTGCAGCATAATGACCTATTTCTCAACAACTAAAGAATTTAAATGGTAACTTACCTTCATATTTTTTGTATCCTTTCCTCATCCTTCTTACAAAGTTAGCTTCTATTTCATAAAAAATTTCTTCATCCAGATCTTCAACTTTTGTAGCCTTAAAAGCAATCTTTGATTAGTATCCATTCCTTAGATTCAACTTCCTCATCTCATGGTGCAAGGGCACCCAAGCTCTTCAAGGAACACTTCAAGAGTCAGGAGAATACAGGGGACAAGAAGATTTATCCAACACCTCAGAGCATCAACTACAACATCTTGAAGCCTATTATGGATTTTGAAATGGATAAGAACATGAAGGGAGTCAACTATCCTAAGGGTCCTGATAAGGACCCTAGGACCAAAATGCTTTGTCAATGGAACAATAATGTTCTAGGAGGTTAGATAGGAGTATAATGTTTTAATTGAGTCAAATAAGTTTGAATAATGAAATTTAATAAGTTTTAGAAGGCTTTAGTTTATAGGAGTTAATAAATTTCAAGTTGGAGAATTCAAATTTTCAAAATCCAACTTTGGGCGAGAAAGTGTGTTTTTGATGATTTAGCACTAATAATGTAATGAAACCAACTCTAATCAGTTGGGAAAGTTGGGGGATTGATCTATAACCTTAGAGGAATCATTTTTACGGAGGTTGGGTTGCTAGTAAAGTTTTTGTATAGACTGTTCTCAGAAAAATCAATAGAATTTCTATTTTTGGCATTTTCTTGTGTTCTTTTTGATGAACTATTGATTTCTATTGAAGTTATGATCAAATGGATTGTTTAGGAACTTGAATCTACATTTTTTTAAACCCTTATAGGTCCTAAAAGCAATAACAAATAGTTTTCTATACAAAACTTCTGACTGTCATCAAGAAAGTATAGATTTTCCACTAATTTGAGGGTTTTCATGGATGTTTGATCCATCTCATGGAGGAATGTTATTGTAACCTATGATATGGATCCCTTCTAACATGTATAATACAAAACTAACAAGCTAATGTGCAGGTAAGGAAGAGTATCAAGGTGTACACCGAGTTTTCACAATGCAAAGTGCATGTAAATGGAGGCTAAGGTATAGCAGCAGGAGATCTACCTGAATGAGGAATATATTTTTGAGTTGAAGGTGTTTAGATATGTTGATTTATTGGTGAAAAGTCCAAGAATAGATTCTGGAAGTGATTGGAAGGCTAATTTTCAAGAGGCCCTAGTTTTGGAGCAATTTAGTGAGGGTTTTGTATTTGAGGGTGTCAAGGGTGTCATAGGTGCCTAAAAACTTGAAAATCCTTGGTTTGGGAACATTTTAGGATATTGTTGAGATTCTCATGTTCTGGAGTTGAGTTTGGAGAGGGGTTGCTTTGAAAAAGTGGGCTAATTAGGCCTTAAATTTGAGGAAACAGCTTGTTTTGGGGAGTCTGATCCAAAACAAGTGCCAACAAGGCTTTGATATGTTGTTTAGAATCATAAACCACATCTTAATAAATCATTATATTGGAGGGTCCTTTGGGGAATTTGAGTGAAAAGTCAAAAATTCCACCGCTAGAGGCCTAGTTGGGCTAGAAGCCTAGTCAAGGTGCAAAAAGTGAGTTTTGTTTGAGACAAAGGTTTGGGGCTTTGTAAACGTTCAATAAAAGTTTTCTTAAGTCTCTTAAGATTGTTCCAAGGGTTTGAGTCCATAGGGAAAGTATACAAGTTATAAGTGCATCATTGAAGCTTGTCTCCATCAGGGTGCCTAGAAGAGGGTTTGAGATTGCTTCATTGAGATCCTTGAAATCATTGTGTGTTTCCAAAAGTTCCATAGCCTCTGCATCAGAGTGGTATCAGAGAAGTGAGTATATCCTTTAGGAATTGAAGAATCAGCAATGACACCTAAAAATCAACTAGCAAGAGAGTTGGGGGAGTTAAAGGAAACCTTGGAAAGGGAGAGAAGGGAAAGAAGAGAGCAAGAAGTAGTAAGAGAGCAGGCCAGAGAAAGGGAAGAAAGGAAATGGAGAAGGGAGAGAGAGACTATGAAAGAAAGGATAAACAACCTTGAGAGAAATAGAAGAGAAGAACAAGAAAACCAAGAGGATAATGATGAAGATGAAGAGCATGTGAGGGTAAATCAAGAACAACCTGCAAGTGAGATAGAAGACCCTGAAGAAAGGAGGTTAGTGAGGTTGTTGAAGGAAGTACAAGGTCATGGAGGAAAGAGTCACATAGATTTTCCTATCTATCAAGGGAAGATGGATAGTGAGGAGGTGTTAGGATGGCTTGATGCCTTAGAGAACTATTTTGAGTTTGAAGATATGGATGAAGAGAGGAAGGTTAAGTTTTCCAAAACCAAGTTGAGAGGTATGGCACTGACATGGTGGACTAGTTTTCAAATGATAGGATGGCTAGGGGATTGGAAAAAGTTTCTACATGGGCAAGGATGAAGAGTTTGGTCAAAGAGAAATTCCTACCATCTGATTACACAATTCATGTGAAGAGGATGAGGCAGAATTTAAGACAAAAGGACATGGATGTGATGTCCTATACTGAGAAATTTCACAAGCTTAGTATCAGAGGAGGATATGAGGAAGAAGATGAGAAAGTAGCCAGGTATATCAATGGCTTAAGATATAACTTACAAGATGAGATTGGTTTGCAGATGCCAAGGACATTAGGAGAATACTTTCAGTTGGCCATTAGAGCAGAGGAAAAGGTGAAAAGGAAGCAAGAAAGGTCAAGCAATGGTGGAAGAGGAGGTAGTTCAAATAGAGGCAGAGGTAATAGAGAGCAAGGACAAAGTAGCAATGACAAGAGCAACAATGACAAAGGCAAAGAGGTGTTATCAGATCAAAGAGGAGGATACACTCCTAGAGGTGGAGGCAGATTTGGACAAGGTAGAGGCCCATTCACAGGTAGGTGTTTTAATTGCAATGAACTAGGGCATCCTTCCTTCAAGTGTCCTAAATGGGAACAATCAAATAGGGGCAAAGATAGGAGAGCTAATTTGGTACAAGAAGAGGAGGACAAAAAGGAGGAATCAAACACATTTATGGCAGACCCTGTGACTGATGGTGAGTTCCTTATGGTCAAGCAAGGAGAAAGACTTCATTAAGAGCCATAGGTAACTATCTTCAAGACAAATTATCTAAGTCATGGTAAAATATGTAGATTACTCATAGATTCAGGGTCACATAGCAATTTAGTTTCAATTGATATGGTAACCAAGTTAGGAATTGACACATTTGATCATCCTACTCCCTACAAGGTCACTTGGGTAACTCAAATGCAGCATGTAGAGATTTGTAAAAGGGATTTTGTGGATTTTTCAATTGGGGCATATCAGGAAGGGTTCTTTGTGATGTCATTCCCATGACTTGTGGTCATATCATCTTAGGGAGACCATGGCAGTTTGCTAGGAGGAAAGTGCATGATGGATTCCATAACACATATTTGGTGCATAAAGATGCTATTAGGTATAAGTTGGTGCCTTTTCCTTTGGAGCAGTCTAATGGAAACTTTGTGATATGTTTTGAGAAGAGTTTGCAGGTGAATGTGTAGGGTAAGTCAGGTAAGACAAGGGAAGATACTGGTTGGAAGAGAAATGATGAGTTGCAGCAGAGATATGAAGAGTATAGTCCTAAAAATCAGAATTTGTGGGACTTGGACAGTATCAAGGTTGGAGGCATTGAGTGCCCTATAGTTGAGCATGATAGTGGTGATGTTTCTTTGCAAAGGAATTAGTGGAGTAAGGGCAGGAATAGGGTACAAGGACAGACTGATCTCAAATAGCAAGGAGGACAAACACATCCCTGTTTTGAGTCTAATATGAGTGCAGGTTGGCAGAGAAGGAAGGAAGTGACTTTGGAAGATTACATGCCCTATAATTTGAGGGTGAAAACATATAGGAACAAGGAGACAAATGGTGGAAACCAATTGGATACTTCTTGGGGCAAGAAACTTTTCTTTCTTGGGGAGAATGGTGTAGGGGCACCCAAGCTCTTCAAGGAACACTTCAAGAGTCAAGAGAATGCAGGGGACAAGAAGATTTATCCAACACCTCAGAGCATCAACTAAAACATCTTGAAGCCTATTATGGATTTTGAAATGGATAAGAACATGAAGGGAGTCAACTGTCCTAAGGGTCCTGATAAGGACCCTAGGACCAAAATGCTTTGTAAATGGAACAATAATGTTCTAGGAGGTTAGATAGGAGTATAATGTTTTAATTGAGTCAAATAAGTTTGAATAATGAAATGTAATAAGTTTTATAAGGCTTTAGTTCATAGGAGTTAATAAATTTCATGTTGGAGAATTCAAATTTTCAAAATCCAACTTTGGGTGGGAAAGTGTGTTTTTGATGATTTAGCACTAATAATGTAATGAAACCAACTCTAATTGGTTGGGACAGTTGGTGGATTGATCTATAACCTTAGAGGAAGCATTTGTATGGAGGTTGGGTTGCTGGTACAATTTTTGTACAAACTGTTCTCAGAAAAATCAATAGAATTTCTATTTTTGGCATTTTCTTGTGTTCTTTTTGGTGAACTATTGATTTATATTGAATTTATTATCAAATGGATTGTTTAGGAACTTGAATCTACATTTTTTTAAACCCTTATAGGTCCTAAAAGCAATAACAAATAGTTTTCTATACAAAACTTTTGACTGTCCTCAAGAAAGTACAGATTTTCCACTAATTTGAGGGTTTTCATGGATGTTTGATCCATCTCATGGAGGATTGTTATTGTAACCTGTGAGATGGATCCCTTCTAACATGTATAATACAAAACTAACAAGCTAATGTGCAGGTAAGGAAGAGTATCAAGGTGTACACCAAGTTTTCACAATGCAAAGTGCATGTAAATGGAGGCTAAGGTATAGCAGCAGGAGATCTACCTGAATGAGGAATATATTTTTGAGTTGAAGGTGTTTAGATATGTTGATTTATTGGTGAAAATTCTAAGAATAGATTCTAGAAGTGATTGGAAGGCTAATTTTCAAGAGGCCCTAGTTTTGGAGCAATTTAGTGAGGGTTTTGTGTTTGAGGGTGTCAAGGGTGTCATAGGCACCTAAAAACTTGAAAATCCTTGGTTTGGGAACATTTTAGGATACTTTTGAGAGTCTCATGTTCTGGAGTTGAGTTTGGAGAGGGGTTGCTTTGAAAAAGTGGGCTAATTAGGCCTTAAATTTGAGGAAACAATAGGTTTTGGGGAGTCTGATCCAAAAAAAGTGCCAAGAAGGTTTTGATATGTTGTTTAGCATCATAAACCACATCTTAATAAATCATTATATTGGAGGGTCCTTTGGGGAAGTTGAGTGAAAAGTGAAAAAATCCACCGCTAGAGGCCTAGTTGGGCTAGAAGCCTAGTCAAGGTGCAAAAAGTGAGTTTTGTTTGAGATAGAGGTTTGGGGATTTGTAAATGTTCAAGAAAAGTTTGCTTAAGTCTCTTAAGATTTTTCCAAGGGTTTGGGTCCATAGGGAAAGCATACAAGTTATAAGTGCATCATTGAAGCTTGTCTCCATCAGGGTGCCTAGAAGAGGGTTTGAGATTGCTTCATTGAAATCCTTGAAATCATTGTGTGTTTCTAAAAGTCCCATAGCCTCTACATCATCTCATAAGATTTCCAAAATCCCAATAACAGATCTTTAGTACACATCTTATAATCTATAGTCTACTCAATAGCACACACCTTCTCACTATAAGCATCAAGGAGGGTTCTGAGAATCTTCTTTACAATCCTAGTTTCATCTATACTAGCACGAATTCCTCGCATTTTGGCCACTATCTCATCCAATCTCTATACATAAGCTTTAAAATTCTCATCTTCAATCATATGTAGAAGCTCAAACTATGTCTCCAAATTTTACAATTCCATATCTTTGACTCTTTCATCACCATCATGTTCTCTTTCCAAAGCATCCCAAACTTCCTTACTAGTTTCCAAATTCTGAACCTTAATCAACTCAGAATGTACCAGATTGTTCTTCAAAATGTACTTCACCTTATTGTTTACTTCATGTGCTTTGATCTCATTAGGCGTACTTAGACCATAAGCAAGAGGAGTGTACTAATTCTTGTAATCTTTCTCCACATCATATCCACAATACTCCAAATATTCTTCCATCAATACTTTCCAAATAGCATAATTAGTTCCATCAAACCTCGGATAATCATAAACCATTTTTCCAGCCATTCCAAACCTTCCTCAAGTGGTTAAGCTCTTCACCAAGGAACCAAGCTCTGATACCAATTGTTGAACAAGACAAATGAGAGGGGGGTTGAATCATTTGTCATAGATTAAATCTTTTAATTCATTCACCGAAACTAATTCTTAACACTACTTAAATGATTAATCATAAAATGCTAATGAAAAAACTTAAACCCAACACATAAACACAATAACACCATATTTACATGGAAAACCCAATAAGGAAAAAACCATGGTGAGGATTAACTCACACTATAGAGAATATCAAAACCAATTACAAGAGGCTTACTTCTTGTGAAACAAATCTCACTACCAAAACAAGGACTCATTGTCTAGAACAAGACTCACTATCCAACAGGGCTAACAACTCAGAGGACTCACTGCCATAAAGATACTAAGAAGAAAAAGAAGACTTGTTACAGAGAGAAAAAAATATCAATTCAACAAAGGATTCCACCACAATGACTCACAAAAATTCATGAATGATAGAGTCACCTTCTGCTCACTACATCCATAAACTCAACATTTAGGCTTCACATGGATTTTCCATACTCGCATTACACACACTCACTAGATGGCATCAATGTCGCATCTATCTTCTCTCTTTTTTCACTTATCTCTCTTCTTTCCTCATGTATGTCCTTCACCACTAACTCATCATGTATTTATAACATCTTCAACATTAAAAGATATCCAAAGTAAGCTATCCAAATTCAAATTCAAATTAGGACGGTGCTAAAACATCCTAGGGTGGAATTGGAATGAGGGAAACCCAAACACATGCTTCACAGGGACCCAAATAGATCTTGTTAGGTCTCAAAAATGCAGGTTGCAAACCTTAAGAGAATTCCAAGCTCTTTGGGAGTGTTTTTGGCTAACAAACACGGCTAAATGACATGGTTAATATCCCCCTACACTTTAGGCTCTACAAGACCTAGGTGGGTGTACCTAAATGATTGAGCATATTTAAAGTTGTGTATGATCTCTAATATGGGATATCTATTCAGAGTGGCATGTGGAAGTGAAATACATGCAAAGCTAACAACTAATCCTACTGTAAATATTTTGAGAGTTGAATGTAATAATAAGGTTTATATAGTGTATTGCTTGAAGTGAATATGACTAGTGTCTAATACTATTGGGTAAATGGAGTCAGATTTGTATGATAAATGTATCCATTTCCTTGGCTTAACTCTAATTGCCTGACACTTTTAATTATCTATAACTTGTATAAACATGCAAGGTTGTTAGTTATCATGATCTTCTTACTAATCCCAATGATATCTTTGTTGACATATGGCTTTTGGTGTTGTCATTGATCCTATCTACACTTCAGTATCTAACCATACTGGGAGATAGAGTAAAGAACAGGGTATCCGGCTGAAGTTGAATCTATCAATCTATTTGCATTACCAGTTTATCAGTTTAGGTTGTGGATCTTAGGGAAGGTCATTGGGTATCTATAATGTCTTATTCTTGAGTTTTGTTTCCTCGCATCAATTGGTGTATGAGTTAGGAGATTCGGTCGTTTGATTTTTTGTTCAACAGTGCTAGAAAGTCGACTAAGTGAATGTGAGGTGTTGCGAATGATCAAGGAAAAAAATTGGAGTATTTTCGTATTAGAGATTTTTTTTTGGGTCCTCACTATGCTATGATTGACTTTGGTGGATGCGCATTAAATGTTATTCATGACTTGTGCTGAGAGTTGGTAAATATTTTCTATTTTATTAAAGTCGACATAAAGCGATTAAATCCTTAGTAGCAGATATATATAAGTGATCGATTATTTCATTTTGGGTGGTTTTCAATGAAATTTAATGTGTGTTGAAAATTTAATAAGGTTAGTTGAGTGATTATGCATAGTTTCACTTGTGCAATAAAGGATTTTGTTAAGTGAATTGAAATAGAACAGAGCAAAGTGCAGAATTAGATAGAAGGTCTAGAATTCGATCTATGAGCCTAACTAGAGCTGTAATCAAGCATTTGTAAATGCTACTTTCTTAGTTCAACTCTTTTGATGTAATCCAAATCTTTTTTAAGGTAGTGATCCTTCCTGATCTCGAGCAGTGAGCTCTAGCCAGTGTTCTTGAATGCAAGTGCATTCCCCATTTGTAAAACACTTATATTTGAGTACTCAAATTGTGGATTGACCTCCACCATAATTTTTCCCCTAATAGGGTTTCCATGTAAAAATCCTTATGTTATTGTGTTGTGGCTTATTATTTTATGTCCATGCATCTTTATTTTGATTGAATGTTATTGGCACTTGAGAGATCAAATTAATAAAGTTAAAAATTGCACAACGCTAATTCACCCCCCTCTTAGTGTTGCTTGATTCCAACAATTGGTATCAGAGCTAAATTCCTCGGAAGAAGTTTAACAGCTTGAGGTGGATCTTGGAATGTAATGGACTTTGGTAGTCTTCAACAATAGCTTTTGGTGGCACTTGATGATCTTGATCAGTCCAAAGCAAAAGTCTAGGAATTGAAAGAAAATCTTAAGGATGGTGAGAAATTCATTCAAAAAATGAAGGATTAGATTATCAAGTCCAGGGAGAAGAGAAATGATCTCTATGATCATATTAAGCAAAAAGAGAACAAAAGCATGGATGATGTTCACCTGAATCAAACCTTGAAGGAAATAACTGAAGAATGTGAAAAGCTTTCCAAAGACAATGCTAACCTAAAGCATGAGATGGAATCTATGGTAATGAAGCTGAAAAAGGAGATTGAAGAAAGAACGAAGAATGAGGAAAATATTGCCGAGTCCCTAAAAGAAAGATCTGATGAATGCAAAAAAATTAATGGAGAATTCATTCAGTTAGAGATTGAACTACAACAATTGAGAAACAATGAAGAAGAGTTTGAAAAATAGATTGTTATTCTCAAGGATGAACTTGCTACTGCAAATGAATACAAGGAGAAGTTCAAGATTAGCCCAGTTAAGCTTGATGAGCTGAATCAAGGTCAAAAGAATGGAAATGACAAGCGAGGTCTTGGATATGAGAAAGGAGAAAGTTTTGGATCTGGACAAAGGAATTTCAGGCAAGGAAATTAGATGAACAAAGAAAAAAGGCATCTGGTAAGACAACCTAATGCTCAAAAGTTTAATGGATACTATTTTTCTTGCAATAAATTTGGTCATATGGCTGCTCAATGTAGAAATAAAATGAAATTAGGTGATCCATCATTCTCTAGTTAGTGTTTCAATTTCAATAAGTTTGATCATAAGTCAATTGAATGAAAAAATATGTCAAACTACTATATCAATGGAAGGAATGTTAAATGTCATACCTGTGGAAGATTTGGGCATATTGCTAATTAGTACAGATCAAGAAGAAATCAATGAAATGACTGGTCTAGACAAGGAAATGTTGTGTGTTTCAATTGCAACAAATACAGTCACATTGCAAGATTCTTAAAAAATAAAAATATGGATAGAAGAGGTCTGACATACAAAGGTAGAAATACGCAGAAAGATGATAAAGGAAAAGGGAAAGTGATTATGGATGAAATAAGAGATCAGATGAAGAAGACATGGGTGAAGAAGAGTCCCTCTATTGTAGGAAATGAGCCAACACTAGAACCTGCTTCTGGTAATTCCTCTAGGAATTAGCTTTGGGCCTCTGGCCTAGGGGGAGCTATCATGAAAATCCTTCAAACCCCCTATCGGTAATTGGATGTGGATGAGTGCAATCATTGCACTGATGATCTACATATATTGTTAAAATAGTTGGAAAGAGTATTATGCTAATTTGAAGGTCCGCAAAAGAGTTATCTTTCATAGTGTATGGAACAAGGTATCCAGATGAGTTAGGGAAAAAATGTTTATTACAATGAAATTTAGGTGTGCGAGTTATAAAAAGCAATTTGAAACCCTTATTTGCCACTTTATATCGAAGAAAAAAAGGATAGCACTCTACATCATAATTTCAAAAGCGTATTCAACGGTGGAACCCTAATCCATTTGGTACTTCAGTTGTATTAAGAAATTTTAGTCTAATTTGGTGTAGAACTTATTTTCAAGACATGTGTACTAAAGGTAAAATGGAACAAATCAAATAAATGATAAACCTAGATGAGTATAGCAGTGAGGAGATTAGATCTGCAAGAAACATGTATGATTAATTGAAATGGCCGAAAGAAGAAAAACACAAAAGCCTGGATATTTGGAGTGAATTCCCCTATTTCGTAAACATAGAAATCGTTGAGTTTATTCTGGATAGATTGAATGACGATATTCTAACTCTGGATAAACCCTATCATATCTCAAAAAAAGTGATTGGAACTGTAACTGGGTTATGCAAAGTTGGGGATGTGTCGAGGAAGAATTCAATCCAAAATAAATAAGTCGAAACCCTAACTGGAGTAATTGGAGATCAAAGGGAATTGATAATCTCCACAATTAGAGATTCAATGACAAGGTACATTGCGCATGGAGTATCCTACAAAATATTTTTTAGAAACAGAGAAGGTGCAACTTCGGTAGGTGTTGTTTACATTTCACACAAGATGATAATGGAAGATCAGGATTTTGACCTTTGCGGATTACTGAAAGATCAACTGATGGAGAACGTGCAATTGATAAAGAAGATAGATTACCCTTCCAGGTTTGGTACTTTGGTTATATGCCTTGTGATGTATTTTCTAAATTGCTTACGGGTCTGTGCAAGATCATGATGGGCCAAAAAGTGGCGATATGATGGGTATGTGGCTAATGACTTGTTTTTTACCCAAAATTTATGAAATGAAAAGGGTTTTTAAAGGAGATTCTCAGCTTTCCACCAATATAAATTATGCTTTACTTTGAATTTAATAAATAATTATTAATCATTTTCTATTTGAATTACAACTAAAGTCCTGATTGATAGGCTGATTGAAAAACATCTATAGCTTTCAAACGGTATCACATTTTTTGAATCCAAAACATGAATCGCATTCTATGCTTCACATACTATAGGATTAAAAAAATAAAAATTGAATTTCATGAAGTTTTGACCAAGTTAAGGTGGTCAGACATACGAGTTTTTATATTTTTTAAAAGTTGTAATAAAAAATTCACAATTAATTATTTACTTGGGAAAAAATTACAAAAAAATATGCAGCATATCCAGACATGAGTCTACTTATATCTAAAATCTTATAAAAAAATATTATCATTTTATTGTGGTTAGGGTGGTCAGACAGACACCTACCTTTTTTCCCCTGAAATTTAAGTACTACGTTGAAATTTTAAATTTTAACCAAATATATATATATATATATATATATATATATATATATATATATATATATATATATATATATATATATATATATATATATATATATATATATATATATATATATATATATATATATATATATATATATATTTAAAATAAACCTAGTAGTTTAGAAACTACATTCAATTTGCTAAAGATTATATTCTTACATATTTTTGAAATAATATAGATAACTTATTCAAATTTTTACGTCAAGTTTCCTAACTTTGATTTTTCTAAATTTTTTGCCACTTAAGGGCATGCTTTTTCCATGATGATCCTGCACATACCCTTACCATTGAACAAAAATGTAATATGGGAAGAGAGTGAACCAGTTTGCAAGTATATTTACATATACTCTAACAATTTGGCAAAATGTGATCAAGTATATGAAAGTTTCTTCAAAAAAATTCTAAGAAAGTTTGGTTCAATTGGTATTCCCATTCCGGTAAGGGAACTTGAAGTTGGTTCCTCTTCCAATGAGATGGAGAGAAAGAAGAAAAGAGAAAAATAAATTACTATTTGTACTCCACTAGCATGCAAGATTCCAATAGTTGAAGGGAAAGGAAAAGAACAAGTAATTGTGAACATACCAGATGAGGAATCTAATAAGGAAACTGAGAACACCCTAAGAAAAGAATTGGAAACAGCTGAACCGGAACAAGAAAAGGAAATGACAGAAGAAAGTGAAGAAGAAGGTGATTTAACCAAAGAAGAGCTATTGCAGCTTATTCATGAGCAAGATGGGATGCAAAAAGTTGCCAACATATGGTCTATTAGACATTCATATGAGTAGGACATGATTTTAAACATACTATGTGCTCATCTTGTGCACAATCATATCAAATTGGAGAGTTTGCAGAATATGTTGCCAGAAGAGATGATTGAATGCATCAAGGAAATCATGGACTTTGAGTCTTAGAACAAGGAAGAAGAAGTAATCCTACACCTAAAGACGTAGTACAAATTATCACTCACCAAGCTAAAAAGGCACATGAATCAATTAAGTCAATGCATAAGCATAGAAAATAGTATCTATAACTATTGTCTTCGATGGCCTCATGCAATCAACAAGTACAAAGAAAAGCTAGAACAAATTGAAATAGAGCTTAATAGTATTGGACAAGATTTTAACATGTTTCAGGATCAAGATGGTGCAATTAAGAAAAGGATTCGGGAATTACAGATAGAGCATACAAATGTTCAAATCACCAGAGATAGGATTGTTGACACCTTTTGGAAAGTAAAGGACATAACAGAATGTAGGCTAGAACAATTAATTGAGATATTGAGGAAAGGAGAGATACTAGAAGAAGCCATCACCATTCCAGAATCCCTCATCAAGATGATCAATCGTACATCTAAGAACAAAAGCATGATCATAATCATCGGGATTGCAGTAGAAGCATGAAAGAAGTTTCTTCCGGAGATGAAGGAAAAATACAAAATAATTTTCTAACACAAATAGTGGCTGTATCTCTTCAAAAATTTTGAATCAGTTTTTGAATAAGTAAGTTTTTGGTTATACTTCATAGGAAAATATTTTATTATCTTTTTTTCATTGATGTCAAAGGGGGAGAGAGAGCAGTGAAAAATTCCTTATCAAATTCAGGGGGAGTTTTGTCAACTATGGCTTTTTGAAGTCTTGAAGGTTCTGACACTTATTCATTTTTCACTAAGTGTTACCATCAATGGAAAAGGGGGAGATTATTGGAATATGGCTTTTGGTGTTGTCATTGATGGTAACCTAAGTCATTGATCTGGTCCACACTTTCATATCTGACCATACTGGGAGACGGAGTAAAGAACAGGGTATCCGACTGAAGTTGAATCTATCAATCTATTTGCATTTCCAATTTATCAATTTGGGTTGTGGATCTCAAGGAAGGTCATTGGGTATCTGGAATGTCTTATTCTTGATTTTTTTGTCATTGCATCAATTGGTGTATGAGTTAGGAGATTCGGTCATTTGATTTTATGTTCAACAGTGCTAGAAGGCCGACTAAGTGAATGTGAGGTGTTGCGGATGTTCAAGGCGAAATTGTTTGGAGTATTTTCATATTAGAGATTTTTTTTTTGGATCCTCACTATGCTATGACTGACTTTGGTGGATGCACATTAAATGTTATTCATGATTTGTGAGACAGTTGGTAAATATTTTCTATTTTATTGAAGCTGACATGAAGCGATTAAATCCTTAGTAGTAGATATATATATAAGTGATCGATTATTTCATTTTGGGTGGTTTTCGATGAAATTTAATGTGTGTTGCGAATGTAATAAGGTCAGTTGAGTGATTATAAGTAGTTTCACTTGCGCAATAAAGGATTTTGTGAAGCGAATTGAAACAGAACAAAGCGAAGTGAAAAATTAGACAGAAGGTCTAGAATTTGATCTATGAGCCTAACTAGAACTGTAATCAAGCATTTGTAAATGCTACTTTCTCAGTTCAACTCTTTGATGTAATCCAAATCTTTTGTAAGGAAGCGAGCCTTCTTGATCTTGAGCAGTGAGCTCTAGGCAGTGTGCCTGAATGCAAGTGCATTCCCCATTTGTAAAACACTTATATTTGAGTACTCAAATTGTGGATTGACCTCCACTGTGGTTTTTCCCCTAACAAGGTTTCCACATAAAAATCCTTGTGTTATGGTGTTGTGGATTATTGTTTTATGTTCATGCATCTTTCTTTTGATTGAATGTTATAGGCACTTGAGAGATCAGATTAATAAAGTTAAAAATTGCACAACACTGATTCACCCCCCCCCTCTCAATGTTGCTTGATTCCAACAATCTTTTCAAATTATTGTGACTATTTGAAGGAGTTTAACTCTTGTTTGAAGTAAACCAACTTGAGATGATTTATTTAAAGGATTTTAATTCTTGGTGGAAACCTATAAACATGAACAACTTAAGGAGGATTTTAATTATTTTACACATAGACAAATTAAATTAATCACACAGTAACAACAAATGTGCCCAAATAAATCATATATATGCTTGATATAATGATTTAAATAATCAGAAAAGACCACTTTGGAGACAACAAAGATAACATAAAAATTAGACTCAACAAATAATTGAACACTAGTAAACTGAACACCAGATTAATACTTCTTCTCCATTAATATTCCTTCAAAATATTGTACAAAATGTAACCGAGGACTTTATGATTTAAAATTACTATGCTTTTCTAAAAGATGGATGATGATGATGATCCAAAACTAAGCCTTGGTTTCCCTTCTTATATGGGAAGCAACAATCTTCATGCCTTTTACAAGAAGGTGTGTCTCTTCATAATTTTTATCTCAACTAATTACATTTGTTTAAAACATAAGGAAATGATTAGAATTCTATGACAAGTCGTAACACTTTCTCTTTTATTCAACATAGAGAACCTGTGACCTCTTTGGATCTAGCAAGGTCCTCCTCTCCTTGATGAAGTATTTGATTGTTCAATCTCCTTCAACTCAATTCTTGTCTCTCCACGTCTAAGACTCTTCTAATCCTAATGATGAACATATTTATCACTGACAAATGATTGATATATTCTTTCCTAATATGGGTATCTATGTTTGTGATCGTGTATTTTATATTGTATTCCATATACATTATTCCTTTGAGTTGTTTGTGGGTGTTCTCCAGCATCATTTCTTCGTTATTGATTAGATCGAGTGTCCATGGTAACAGTTGAGTTGATTCACTTTTCTAATTATCTTTCTCTTTAAGTTCTCTTTTCATCATCGAAGAATGATGGAAATGGGATATCCAATGGTTGATTGAAATTGATGAATTCATCCATAATCCTGGCATGAAATTGACTATGTAGATTGATCAACTCATTATACTTGTGGAGTACTTGTCCATTCATAATCATTTTACTAATTAATACCTCTTTTTTTATTCCATGCATCTCTATAATCTCTTATTTTCATGGAAATCAGAGTGCACTTTCACAAAGAGTGTCCAGTACTGGTTAGCTTGGTTCATCAACTTTTCAAATCTCTTCATGATTATTTTAGACACAACTTCAAACTTAGTGGTCTTTACCTTTTTCTCCAAATTCATTGCATTTCTTCTAGACATTTTCATTGAAACACTTGTAGTATATGACATCTACCATGGAACCTAACACCTTCTTCTCGTGATCCACCAATGGAGAGTACAAATCTGATGAAGAAGAAGTGAGCAATTTATTTCTGTAACTAGTTGCTTCTCTTTTCAGTTTCTCATTATCTTTTATTAGCTTCTCAACCTATGCCTTCTTTAATTTTTCAATATTTATGTTCAAATCTATTGTTTCAATGGGATTGCTATCTCCCACTCTCTACACCAAAATATTTCCAAACATTTTGTTTGGGTCACTGATAATAGCAGGTCTCTTATCTTGGGGGTACAAGGCCCAATTCAATAAGGTGGCCTCATCTGGATTATACCCTGAACCAGAGTACATTTTATCTCTTTCCTCTTTTGTCAAATGCAATGTCTTATCCTCTCTTCTTCTAAAGCTATCAAATACTATGGAATAACTAATGTCCCACCCTAGTAGGAGAAAAACCCCAACTTCTTATAGTAATTCCCTTCCTCTCATAGGGGCGATAGCCTCTAATTCTTGATCTACCTCTTTTCTTAATTATTCTAGGGAATTTTCCTCTTGCTCTGGGGTAATATTTTTTATCCTTTCTCTTAATATCCTTCCTTTATGTTCATAGAAAAATTATTTAAATTTTGAAGTCTTAACAAAATCATTATCAAAAAAAAATTCTTGGCCAGCTTAGACTCACATCATCAGAGAGTTCATCTGATGCCTCAAATTTAGCAATGCTTATCTCAGGGGAAGGCTTATATTATGTAAAAACAGGCACATTTATCTACTTAACTTCATTCTCTTCTTCATCATCTTCTTCTTTATTCATAGGAGTGTCCATAGAGAAGCTAACTTCAGGGGTATGTTGTGAAGGTACATAACTAAGAGGCTCCATCTCTTCAGCTTGCATTCTGGAATAGGTTGTCATGTGTCTCAAAGACTATGGGAGGTACATCCTTAGTCAACTCATCCTCATGTGTAATTAATCATTCTACTCTTTCCAAGGGGTCTTGTACATCATGGTATGCTCCTATATATAGTGGATCATTTTCCTTCCTCCATGCCTTAGCCAGCATGATTCTATTGTATGTAGCTATCCTCTGTGTTGTTAAGATTTCATCACAGTTTCGTATTACATCATCAACAAAATAATTATGTTCATACCCAGAAAATTTTTGTGATAGTCTTTCATTATTGATGAAGTTTTCTGAATCAAATTTCTTCCTTTCATTTCCTATTGGCAGGTTGTAATGTGCCAACTTGATATCAAATTCTTCATATCCCTTGTCAAAAACAATGTGAAGTCCCCAAAATACAAAGTGCTTGGCATAAGAGACTGTCTATTGTACCTTTTAAGGTGCACGACATATGACTTGGCCAATTGCCTTATAATCTCTAAATATTCAACCCTGTCAAGAACCCTTCTTGGTAGCAAAAGTGGTGTCACTTCAAACCCATATATTCTTGTTACAGTGCAATCAACAAATGTGTACTAGTCACCCCAATTATGGTATACCTTCTTTCTAGGGTCCTTCTCTTTAGGTCTGAGAAATCTTTGTATCAAATTTTCCTACCTTGAACTCTCGATTGTGCAACAATGTCATATCCCAGGTTTCGTCCCCTTCGCTCCTGCTCTCCGTGTGTTTCTTGAATTTTTGAAAATCAAAATGAGATCAATATTTGATATACATTATTTGGATTTGGCTCATAATTGGCACACTTTCTAGATTTCTTGTCATCAAGGTGGTCATTAAATTTTGAATATATCTTTGATATCTTTGGTTGTCACATCAGTAGAGAAGTAATCATCATCACTATATCGAAGAGACCATAACTTTTCTCCCACCGATATCTATCTTTCTGTTCAATGAGCTTTATGTCATTACTTCCCCTTCGAGGTATTGATGGGACTTTGAATAGTCTCTCCTCAATATACCTTGGTCCCTCTGATATCCTTTCTTAGCCTAAAACTTTATATTTGATCACCACTAATAATTTTTTCTCCTTTTATGTCATCAGGTCATCAAGGGGATCTTTGCTTATATCCCACCAATAATCATCATTCCCTTCGATGTTCTTGTCCTTGGTAGCTTCATCATTGTATCAAAGGGACAAACTCTTATGTCAACCTAGTATCCTTATGTCTCCCTGAAATCACTTGTTGCTAAGTATTTCCTTGTTGATTTGGCAATTAATAATGGATTAAGTCTCCCTTTTTATATTAAAATATAATATCTCATAGTATCATGTGTTTCGCCCTATTGGTGGGACACCATGTCTTCTCTCTTCGATATGCTCAAGTGTCTCTGATATGTTCTATTCGAGCTATCGAGGGTGCAATGAAGTGTGTCTTGTTGATGTATGCTACTCACCCTGATATGTCTATATTAACTTTCTTCATCAACCTATCGACGGGACCGTGTTAGAAGTCTGTTCGATATAGTGTTGTCACGTTGATGGCATACGTATATTGAATTTCCTTATTGGTTCATCAAGGAGCCCATGATGAGAGTCCCTCTGAAGTGGAATTGTCTCTTTGATATTTCTTATAAGGTTTGAATGGTATATGTTTCCAAGGTGACACTTAGGGGAAGGTTTTTTTTACAAAAAAAGAAGTAATTATCTAAAGGAATAAATGAACATATTTAATTATACTTTAGTTTATTTACAAAAAGGTGGTTCTAACGGTTATGTAATATGAATGATTTTATGGATCTTGTCACACAATTTTTTGTATTTCATGTTAAGCACAATGCAGAAGCAAAGACAATAGATCTTTTTATGTAGGTGAAATGTGAATAGGGTAATGAAGACCAATAGAAATTAAGGTGAATTTTTTAGCATTAACAAATCCAACACACTTCATCAACTTCAAAAGTAGTGTTCAACACAAGGTCATCCAAACCAGTGTAAAAAACATAGAACCATTAAGCACAAATCTTCCAAATGTTGAAACTATCTTCAAAAGAATCAAGGAAACTCAACTCTAGAACTACAAGTCATAAGACTTCATCAAAGAGAAATATGGACCAACAATATTTCTCCCAGACCTCAACTAGAAATATAGAAAACCATAGTTCACAAATGGTGAACATAACTTGCATTGTACAATGAATCAATAGCTAAAAATCTAGACATATAATCTTCCAACAACCATGAACTACATATTTGAACAGTGCAAATATAGGAGAAAATCCAGAGAAAAACTTGAAGCAACCACTGAACACTTATAGCATATCTTCATTACAATTTCTCAATATCCTCAACATATACAACCAATAGCAACCAATTGATAACTAGTTGACCAGTTGACATCAATGACAACACCTTCATCCTTTCCATTCTTGCAACAAAGGAATAGCGGGAAAGTGACATCCATCCACCCTCATGATGGGTCCTACCATTCCTCAAAAGCACTGATGGCATTCAAATTGATGATTAAGGTGAACTCTAACAAATGAATCTCAACCATTCCCTGCTAGCCCATGGGAAACCCATGGTCAGATCTAAACTCATGGAGGTATAGCGAGTGAGTGCCACATGGCATCATTTCCACTTTCTGCTAAACTATTGAAGGAATAGAAATATTTAATGAAATATTCCTCAACAACTATGGAAGGTTAAAATACATGCTACTAAAAGGTTATAAATGCACATGCAGAATTGCTCTACTAGATGTTTTAATCTAGATCGTCTATCACTAGAGGGAGATATGTATTATGATCACTAGCCTATTGATTAAAGAGGGTGCATGTTGAAGGTCTTCGAGTTGATCTAGGTCATTGCCCACTAGCCCACAACCATAGATCTAAATCCTATAAATCCCAAAGGGCTAGTAGGTTGTTGACATGTGGATTTTTTGGTGGCTCGTAAAGTGCAGTGGGGCCACAAAGCTGATGAAAAAGATGCACACTTGGCACAAATAAAGCATGGTGGATGTTGAGTCAGTAGAAGGCAAGACATTCAAACTTTTTTGACTCCATCTAAGCCACACATTGGTCCACATTAAGATCAAATCAACAGTGGAAATTCAAAGTTTCTAAAAGTACTTCATTGATTCATTCATGTTCGTGCAAGCGAACAGTAATGGTAGAGTTGATAGTTTTATACCAAATTGAAGACTTTTTTTCACCATAAAATCTTACCTTAAAGCTTATTCTCGATTGAAAAAGTATTTCAACACATCCAAAACTTGTTGCAGAGTTGTTCAAGCATTTGGAATCATCAAATTAGGGTTTCTTGCATCATAAAACTTGTAAGTTAAATTCACCTCTCTTGAGCTTAAAATTACCCTAATTTCTATTCAATTGTTATTGTTTCTATCCAGTTTCAAAGTGGGGCATATTTTAAGGTTTTACATTCATTAGATTGTTATAATTTTGTGATTTTATTCATTCCTTTGCATCAAGAGTTTTCCTGAAAGCATAAAAATCCCTTCTTGTAAACCAGTTAAACCCTAGGTTCAATTGCTTAAGCAATGGCACCGAAAATCTAAAATTCTACACCAAAAATCCAATCCTTCAAGTCGAAACCCAAAGTTAGACCCTTGGTCTAGGATTTGATTGACCACTTGAAACCCTCAACCTCTAAAAGGGGCAACCTATGTTCCATGTCCCCAGGGTTAAGTAGGGTATTGTTGATATATTTTGCATAGTCAAGGATGCTACCCTGCCATATACTAGATGGACCCTCTTTCAAGGTTGGTTTTGAAACAAGAATGCCAACATTCCAATTTTTAACTCATGGAGGTTGGATATGGCCAAACTAGTGGTGCCTAATATGTATGTGGATGTTGATCTCTTGAAGGCCATTGCTGCAAATTATTCCCTGCTAGTTATAGTTGTCAAAACATATGATGGGAAAAATATGGTGTGGGTCACCAATGAAGAGTTTGTAGATGTGTTCAAGTTGAACAAGTGGAGTAGGGACATCATGGAAATAAATGAGAAAAATTTGAGGAAGGAGTATGGGAAGGTGAAACACAATTTTAGAGTTTCTATGTTGACCCACTTTCTAGTGTCAGCAGGAAAGGGAAAGGGAAAGATCACTTTGGTACCTTTTGATGTGGAGCCCCTCCGTATCAAGTATTTTTCACCTACTTTCAAAATACTCTCTATGGTATCTGCCAAATTATGGGTTTTGATCCTACTTCTAGCATGCCAATTGCCCAAATGTATATGGCTGCAAACATATAGCACCCAAACATCAACACTCTATATGACTTTGCTACATACATATCGAAAGAGATACATAAAGGATTGGTAGCATTAAATAATGGACATAAGGCTATCCGATTTTGGTGGTTTTCTCTATCCATGCATATGTTTTTATATAGAGTTGTTGATTATTTTGGTCAGGATATGGAACTCAAAAGGAATGTGGATGGTATTGAAATTCCAATGCAATCATGGACTCCACTATTAGATAGGCATGAGAAAAAAATAAGTTTTGTAGTTGCCAGAAATCTTTCTGCTACCAAATTGAGAAGGGTCTTAATGGTGAATGTGCCTAGGATTCCTACAAAGTTGCATGATTTCTTAAGGAAAACTGAGAGAAGGCCTGATTTGAATATCGGTCACAATTGGGGAGATGTAATCCCATATAAGGATTGCACCATTTTCAAGGTATATGGCACATTGCTAACATCCCATATACTCCCTAGGGAAGTGCCCTTAAAAATTGGTTTTTTGGAAGTGAAGTGGCAGTTGGGCAATGTAGATTATGTATTCCTAAATGAGAAAAGAAAGGGAACATATTTCCCTACATACACTATGTTTTCTGATTTTGTCATTATAACACATGGATGGAGGAATATTGTTGATTATTACCACAGGCCTTATGATATGAAGCTTCATGCATATAGGAGTTATGATCCTGAGGGATTCATGGTTTGGTTAATGAATAAGATCAAGGGAGGGAAATATGTTCATACCCATTCACTCCCTGATGACCTCATTTGAAATGTGTTGGACCTCAATGTCCAAGTGGACACGATGAGGAAATGGGGTGTTTTTGTGAAGTTAGAGAGAGGAAGAAGGGTTAAAGACTCTTATTTTGAGGCTTTGTCAGATATTAGTGATGTAAATCTAAAAATTGAAATAGTCATTCAAAACTTGGAAAAAGAATTTGCAAACTTGATGGAAGAAAGGATATTGCAAGATAAGGGGAAGGACCCCATGATAGAGGGAGAGTCAACTCAACAACCCTCCAAGAAAATGCATATTTATTCAAGGAGGAAAAGCACAATAAAGAGGGAGTTGATAGTTGCAACTCCTACATAGTCTGAGGAGTATAGAATATAATCTCCATAGCAACAATTGCCTCCACTATCACCACAACATTCTTCTTCTCCAGAAATAATTGAGTTGGATTCACCAAATAGGGAGCCATCCTCTTCGAAGGAGCCACAAATAAAAAGGTAAAGGGTTGAAACAACTGGCCTTGTTTATTATGCTATAGAGGATTCTAATGATGAAGTCATTATAACTGAGGATGAAATAATGCGATGAATGCCATCCCCTCAAAGGGAAATGGTACGAAAAACTTTGTGCCTTAGGTTAAGCAAATCTGACCTAGGTGGAATTAATAGCTTAAGGATGTAAGGGTTAAGGCTTGTGAAAGCTTTATAGAGGATGGCACATTTGTTAAAACACAAGCCTTCCAAGAGCATGTATGGAGAGCTATGAAGGATGAATATGTAAGGATTGTGCAAAAAAAGAGATGTGAGAGCC
The DNA here is from genome assembly GCA_007258455.2 of Sequoia sempervirens. Classification (NCBI taxonomy): domain Eukaryota; kingdom Viridiplantae; phylum Streptophyta; class Pinopsida; order Cupressales; family Cupressaceae; genus Sequoia; species Sequoia sempervirens. The sequence continues at coordinate 53,121,131 of VDFB02179234.1, forward strand.
TTGCAAAGCCGTAAAAGATTATTGAAACTAAGGTTTGAGAAGAAATGAGGACCAAATATTTGAATATCACTACAAAAGGCAAGGAACTGGTAAAAAAGAGTGGAGTGTTTCTACTTCCAAAATGGGATTTGGCATCAACATTTTTGTTTATATTGTCAAGAGATAGGATGCCCCCATTTTCAGTAGTGAAGAAGAGGTCACATTGGCCTTGTAGGGATCAACCTTCAATCAACAATGGGATACACTTGCTATTTTGGATTTGGCCTCAACCACCAAAACTATTGAAGTTGCAAAGACTACTCCAGGGTTTAGGGGAGGACTCATTATTAAGATGGTATCAGACACATCTACCCTTGACGCTTCAACAATAAATGTGAATATGGCTTGATTCACGAAGGCCATAGTTAAATCATTAATAAAAGAAAGAGATAAGTTTAGGACTCAGTATAATGAGATGGTGGAAAAATATAATTTAAGTCAAAAAAGATGGCGCAAATGCAAACAAAAATGGCTCTATGGAAGTATCAATTTCATTCATTACAATTGGGAACCTCATAGGCCACAATTTTTCCTCCCGCTTCTCAGATTCATTCACCACCTCCTATTCAAAATGAGGTTGTACCCCCTTAATTGGAATATGTGAAAATTGCACAATCAAATCCTGAAACATTAGATGTGCCTCAAGTTGAGGAAATTACTAAGGAGGAGCTAATGGAAGAGCTCAAGAATTATGAAGATAGAATTCATGATCTTGTTCAATTAAATAACATGAAGATTGTTACAACAATGCTTGGGAATCTAAATAAAGGAATTGACAAGAGATTAATTAATATTCATTCTAATTATTTTGCAATGTTTGATGCTGTGTGTGGGAAATGTTAGTATCAAAGTAAGATAATAAAAACACACCAATGCAACATTAAACTAAAGAAAACTAAATAAAATGAAATCAATGAGATTAAACAAAGCTTCTTCAGAATCGTTCCATTGTCCTCTATCTCTAGGGATTTGCTTGAAGCTACTACTCTCAGATTGTGTAAGCAAAGCTTCTTAGAATGGCAACCTGTAGAATGAGTATGCAAAGGGAGAGTACTTCTCTATCCTATATGCTGGTGAAGTGAAATGTTGATGTACAGATATGCACAAGGGCTATAGATTATGCACAGGGGCTATGGATTATGGATGCTATTAAAACTATGCTATGAGGATGATAGGCCATGATATGGATTGCTAATATGCTAAACTATGCTATGCTATGATTCTAGAGGCTATGAATGCTAAAAGGCTGTGCTATTGAAAATTGGCTATAGTTTTCCTATATGAAAGCTTCTCTATTTTCAAAGACCCGGTAGTCCCTTTTATAGATTTTCACAGGCAAGAGCCTGGCTGGCAAAGATCAATGGCTGTGAGATTGTCTGGTAATTTTGAATGGTGAGAGATGGAGAGGTTGAGAGGAAGATGGAAAATGTTGGGAGGTTGGAGAGAAGAATGAAGGTTTGTCTTCAACCCATGGGAACAACTTTGCTCAGAAACAGAGAAATTTATTTTCTATTTTGAAGTTTTTTTCACGGTTGTTGGAGATAAACCAATATTAAATAAATAAATTTATTTAATTTTGTGTGAGTTTGATATTTGATTTTAGGACTATAGAAGATTTAATTAAATATTTTGGAATATTTAATTGTGATGTGACTTTAGAAAATTTAATTAAATATTTAAAATATTTAATTGTGAATGGACTTTAGAAGAATTAATTAAATATTTAGAATATTTAATTATGAATGAAATTTAGAGGATTTTTAGAAGAGAAGAATATTTAATCTTTATTTGAATAAAATATTCAAGCCAAGATTATATGATAATTAATATAAATAAATCATAATGTTTATTTAATTAATTAAGAAATGGATAAGAAAAGTGATTAAATAAACTTATTTATTTAATCAAAATGAAAGAATGAACAATATAAATAAATTATTTAAATTTATTTATACGCAGATTGAATTTAGAGATTTAATTAAATATTAAAAATATTTAATTAATTACTAGACTATTGTGATGTGACCATTTTTAGGTGTATACAGATGCTATCAGAAATTTTGATAGAGCTAAGGATATTTTCATTCCTCTAATGGACAAATGGATCCCAAGAGCACAATTTTTGAGGGACATGACAGTTGCATCAACACATGATGTGAATAAACCTCCTAATATCCTTCCAACTCTCAAGTTTGTGACTAAGATGAAAGATTCACAAGGGTTGATTTAGCCCTTAGGAATAAAATTCAAGGAATTGGTAAAGGATGACTAGAACTTTGGTTTGCTTAAAGATATTTTGAATGAGAGTGGTGAGGTTAAATCCTTACAAGAATGGAAGGACAAGGAAAATCAACTAATACATGCTCAAGCCAAATTAATATGTGATGGGGTACATTTGGATATGTTGAGGAATAGTATGGATAGGCTAATACATACAGGGATTTTCCTCAAGGATTTTGACAAAGAGGCCAATCAAGTGGTAGTTAAATACAACCCATATAGGCTAAAGGAAAATCAGATTGTGGGTTTTAATTGGCCAACAAAGGAGGAATTTGCATTGTGGAAGTCCAAATATGTTGATCTTTTGGACATATGAGTTTTTGTAAATGGGGATTGGTGATTGAATTTTTTATTTTATGTCTACAACAACAGAGCTTTTAGTGAGGAGAAGTGTAATGCATGGCCTAGAATTAGTACAAATTAGGCCTTGGATATATCAATGTTCAAATAATGCACTTTCTCATGTTCAAACATGATGATATGGAATGCAGATGTGGAATTACCCTGGTATACTCTTTTCTTTGCTTTATGATTTTCATCTACAAATTTTGGAGCATGTGGAATAAGTGCTTAGCTCATGAAAGGAATGTTTTGTACCAACTAAAGAGCCTTTTGGAAGGCGGGAGAATCTTCATCAACAAATAAAAATGGTTTTTGTCTTTTGTGATATTCTCCCTTATATTTGGGAAAATATAACTTCCTTTTGATGTAATGTGATTTTCAAATGAAAACATGACATGTGTACAATATGGCCTGAAGCTTTTTTTGCTCCCTTGTTCTTATAAAAGGGAATTCAAGGACAATTGTACGGGGTTGCTAGCAGATTGGTCTCAGAGAGAAATTTTGTAACAAGTTTGGATAATAGAATTGAGTCTTGTTTTAGGTTCTAAGAGTCTTTGAATTTTGTAATCGTGAATGTATTGCCATACTATCATCTTTTGATATATAAATGGTAATATATTCAATTCTTGTGTTCTCCACTATAAACATTGCATAAATTTTGAATATAAGTAATCAAATATTTTTGTTATTCATCTTCTTGTCTTTCCTTGAATGTTTTTTCAATGTTATTACTCTTATTCAAAGAATGAGTTAAATTGTATTAACATGAATGAAGGTTTGTGAAATAATTTGCATGGATCACTAAGAATTACTAGTTAAGTCTCAGGTATTAATGGTGTAAGGCATCATTGATAAGCATTGCAATGATAGGAATAATACTGGTGTACATTTTGAATCACAAGGTTTGGGATTCTCCACCCTAGGATGAGGCACTGGTCAATTAATGTTACAATCTCCTAGATCATTCATAGTGGCTACATTCAAAATCAATTACATCTATTTTCTATATGAATGTATGTTGAGCTTAAGGTATAACAGTTTCTCATGTTTAAGTCAGATATTACCATGAAGGTTAGCCAGATCTTTAGAGTGTTTTGTCTATTAAAAAATTGAAGGATAATTATCTATTTAAATTAAAATTTATGTGACAATTGGCACAAGAGTATCATAAGATACATTTTAGGGATCACCCTCCTAGGTTTTGTAAATCCCAAAGTGTAGAGGGAAAGCCTAGAATGCTTTCACCTATTCATTGGCCAATCCTTATAGTTACATATTATTGAATTTTGGAAAAATTTATAGATAACTGATGAGATTAAGTTTGGCTCATTAAAAACAACCAATATATTGGCGACTCTATTGGGGACAATGTTATTCCAATGTCTCTAGATCAGATCTGGTATAGTCAAATTCAATAGTTTTCATTGTTCTTTATTATTAAAAGAATAATTTTATGCAAATTCACATCATAGGTTGCGTCTAGTTTTTCTAAGCCAAATTTTGGTTCCATTTTGTGACCTATCAGGTTATGTTCAAATCTTTCTCTAAAGTTGTGAAATATTCTCATTTCCCCATATAGTGGGTGGCAACTCTAAAGTCTCTTATGCCAGTGCAAGTTCAAAGGTTCGAAGAAAGAAAGAGAAGAAGAATTGTAAAGGAAGATCTAAAGCCATGAAAGGAATGAGGAACCATATGAAGAAGCACCCTAAGCAGAAGCTGGAATTCGAGCTACAAAAGAGCAAGAAATCATCATGGATTGCGAAAAATGTTGAAGCAAGTCTACAATAAATCTTGATCATGCATCTAAAATTTTAAATGAAGATGTTCTCGAAGAAATATTTGATTATGGTTTTCCCTCTAATAATGAGGACAATCTTTCCTCAAGTGAACCCCCTTCTACTACTAGTCAGTTTGATTGTAATCCTTTAACATCAAAGGAAACTAAATTGTTGAGATTCTAGGATAAAGAGAGTCAATCCCCAGCCAAATGGGTAAATCCTGGGGATGCATCTATTTTCAATAATGATAATTTCAACCCAAGAGGAAGATCTTGTAGTAGAACCTCACACCATTCCTCTGAGAGAGAGCCAATAAACCTTACCTATTATACACCAACACCCAGTGAGTCTAATATTATCCTAGAAGATGAAGATGAGATAAACAAGGATATGTAGGCATTTCAAGAAGAGGAACTAAGACTCAAGGAATTGGGGTTGATACAAGCAAAGGAAAAAGAGGAGAAATTAAAGGCTAAAATGGTAGAAAGGGATTGTTTAAGAAAAATGGTTGAGAAGATGAGAAAAATGGTGAAGGAAGAACCAGTTCCTAAAGATCCCCCTAAACCTACTATTAAGGAAACCTTTGACCCTCCTAAAGTGACAATTCCTATGGGAATCACTGCTGCAAGCACATATACTGCTTCTGTTACAACAACTAAAGTTTCTTACCCATCTGTTGTTGTTAAGAAGTCTCACCCTATAGACCATGGAAATAAACCTATAGGTCAACCTAAGAAGGAAACCATAAATATAAACATAAATACATCATCCACTACTACATCCACCAAGAATGTTGAAAATAAATCCATTCCATCAAATGCACCTCTTGACCCTAAAGTATTAAGCTTGCAACTAGCCAATGAGAAGTTGCAACAAGAATTGAGTAAAATGGAAATTGTTGCTGCTAATGTAGAAATAGAATAAGATAGCTTTCCTCAAAACTTCCATCCCAGACCTAGGAGCATCAAGTTCTAGTCATACCATTCTTGATCCCCAATTGCATAACACTAAATCATATGGAAATATCCCTGGTGGTTGTGGTGGTGGAGGTGGAGGAGGTAGCAAGAACAAGAATACCCAATCTAGAAATGGAAGTGGAGATGGTGGTAATGGTGGAGGTGGAAGTGGGAAAGGAAATAAAAAATCTAGTGATCAAGATGATAGTGAACCTCAGCATAATCAAAGAGATTGGTTCACTAGAAGACCCATACAAGTGGATAGATATAGACAGTTGTGCTTTGCTGGAATTCTTGGTTACCCAAACCAATTTCCTGATCATATTAGGGTTGCATTGGTTAAGTTCTTTGGGAATAATGCAATAAGTGGTGAGGATCACATGAAGTCATTTATAAACATAATGGATGATTTTGAGGTTGAGGATGAAGATGTCATGATGAAACTCTTTATGCATTCACTCATAGAGGATGCCAAAGAATGGTATAGATCTCTACCAGCATAAAGTATTGGGTCATAAGATGAATTTAAGAGAATATTGAGAGAACAGTACAGTGATAAGACTGACACAAGATTTTTTCTAAATGAATTCAATAATATCTCCAAAGGTTCAAATGAATTAGTTTTTTACTTTAATACTAGATTCCAAAAGGCTATGAAAAGATTTCTTATTGATTTGAGGCTAAATGATAATGTATGTTTGGTCAATTATTGCAATGCATTTGACTCAAAAATGAGTTACCTTTTGTGAGATAAGAACCCTCAAACCCTGAGAGAAGCATTCAAAATGGTAGTTCATATTGAAAATAATAGAAGAGCATCAAGCAAAGTTGGGAGAAGAGATTATGTTAAGATATTGAAGAACCAAAAGAAAGAAGACAAGAACTCTATAGAGAAAGGGTTTTCTCTTGAAGACAATATTGATAAGGTTGCAATTTCTATGAAAGATGTCAGTTATAGACTTGTAAGGCAAGAGAAAGGGCTTAAAAATGACAAGCCAAATTTTTAGAAAAATGAAAGACCTCCTCAGCTACAAGATCATCCTTATAATACAAATTGGCATAATGGGAATCCAATTAAAAACAGTCAAAAGAATACACAAAGAAAATTCCCCATTGACCCATTACAGAAAAACTTCATGAATTTTATTGATGAAACACCCTAGTGTGTTGTTTTCCAACTACCACATGCCTCTCAAATATGCTCAGTAGCAAAACAATTTGAGCAAGAACAAAATTAGTTAGATGATTATGAGCCACTAGAGGAAATTAATGTGGATGAAAATGTTCAGAACAATGTTTGTGCTATGGAAACATATGAAGTGAATGTGTCCTTGAGCATGTTGAGAATTTGTGTCTCAAACTCACTGGTAGAACCCTAGTTCTATCACATATCAGTTTAGAATGGCATAAATGTTCATCTCATGCTTCTAATGCCATACCACTAGGTGGTTATAAGAGAGGTGTGGTAGTGTGGTGTTACCACCATACTACGGAAGCCTCCTAGAAGTCTAGCGGTAGTGCGGTGTTACTGCCATACTAGGACTGTGTTGAAGATTGCATGCAGTAGTGTGGGGTTACCACCATACCATGACTATGTTGAAAATGTCATGTGGTAGTGTGGTTACCACCATACCACTAGAACTTCTTACCTGTCTAGTGGTAGTGAGGTTACCTCCATCCCGCGAGAGTCTTCCAACTATCGAGCGGTAGTGCGGTTACTACCATACTGTGGGAGTCTTCAACCTATCAAGTGATAGTGTGGTAGAAGGACTGTGGGTGAATGAGCACTAACTTGTTTGACTGTTGAGGTGTACGTCGATCAGTGGAGGATGTTTCTGACTTGGAAGGTAGTCGTTTGAATGACTGGGAAGTTTGATAGTTGCCCGATAGAGGAAGTTGAACTGAACTAATTGTACATAGAATGTTTTTTATCATGGTTGTTGCTATACATTGCAACGTATTGTAACTATGATCAGTTAGATGGTTGGATGATCGAATAGCTTTTTAGTTTTCTTCATTGTATGTTCTATATGCATTGTAACAGTGAGACATAATGTAGTGTAATCAAAAGTTGTTTTGTACAAGGTTGATTAGAGAAATGTCACTATTGTAATAATGACATCTGAAAGGAGAGTATGTAACTTGTATGTAATTTGATTACTATAATACAAGTGATTTTCTTTGGTGTGGTGGGTTTTTCTCTTGTAAGGTTTTTCCCACTGTAAGGATTTTCCCACATAAATCTGCTGTCAATTTTGTTTTGAGTTTATTTCTCTATTATGTTATTCCTTGTTGTGTACATCTTAATGAACTGTAATTGCAAAATTTAGAGATGTATCTACATTCTTCTCTAAGGTTTGACATTAGGAGATTTTGTTCTGCACCTTAAGATTTCCTTAGAAGTGGTATCAAAGCCTAGCTAGTTGTGTTATCCTTGTGGGTAGGTTGGGTTTTTTTTTTGTGTCAATCATGTTCAATGGGAGTTTTGTAGAAACTTGATAATCTCGGTTGTAGATTAAGATGCCAAGCACATCAAGAAAGATTGAAATTGATAAATTCAATGACAACAATTTTGAGTTGTGGAAACTCAAAATGGAAGCCTTGTTGGTGGATTGTGATCTTTGGCTTGTTGTTTCTTGAATGAAACCTTCTGGCATGAAGCAAGAAGATTGGGACCTCACAGATAGAAAAGAAAAAGGGTTGATAAGACTGTCTAGCAAACTTTGTTCTCCTAAATTTTCATGAAGAGAAGACTACATCTTCTTTGTGGAAGAAGCTTGGAGATATTTATCAAGGCAAGTCCTTGGTGAATAAGTTGTTCTTAAGGAAGAAGTTATACTATTTGAAGATGGAGGAAGTGTCATCTATGGCTTATCATTTGAATATGTTTAACATGTTGATTTCTCAGTTAACATCTGTGGGTGTGAAGATTAATGAAGAAGATTGTTGTATGCTTTTGTTATGTTCTTTGCTAGATTCTTGGGATCATTTAGTGATGGCGATTGGGAGCACGAAAAACACTTTAAAGATGGAAGATGTGGTTGCTTTTTTTTATCAAAAGAGATGAGAAGGGAATCTTCTAAGATGGAAAAGGAGGCTCTTGTTGTTCGAGGAAGATTGAAAGAAAAAGGAAAGAAGAAGGACAAGAAGTCCAGATCAAAATCAGAAGGGAGATCAAAGTCTCCTGGAAAAATTTCCAAGGTGAAGTGTTGGAATTGTGGTAGCCTGGTCATTTCTGAAAGGATTGCAAAGAGGAGAAAAAGAAGAAGAAGAACTCTTCTGATAATGATTCTTCTCAAAGCGAAGCAGATTCCTTCATTGTAGCCTTGGAAACTCAGGCATTAGATGATGTCTGGCTAATTGATTCTAGAGAATCTTTCCACATTACTTCTCATAGAGACTGGTTCACAAAGTATGAAAAATATGACGGTGGAAAGGTGTATTTAGCAAGCGATTCATCTCTAGAAATTATTGGTTGTGGAAGAGTCATAATTTACTTTCCCAATGGAAGAATTAAGGGAATTGATGGCGTAATGCATATACCAGGTCTAGCTCAAAATTTACTTTCTGTAAGTAAGCTAAATGATGTTGGAGTGCAAGTCTCATTCTCAAGCAATGGTTATAAAATGACTAGAGCATCGATGGTGCTAGCTAGGGGTGCCTAAATTGGTACTCTGTATAAGTTAGATGCACTTGTTCAATGTAGCAGTGTCTCTACAAAGTCACAAAAGGTTGTCATGTAAAGGAGACTGAGGCTCATAAAGTGGCTAATTCTTTGGAAGTTAAACTTCCTGTAGAGAAGACTATGCTCTGGCATCAAAGGCTCGGTCACATTGGTGAGAAAGGCTTAAAAGAGTTGAAAAATAAAAACCTAGTTGAGGGGCTTGATGATTGTAACCTAGAATTTGAATTCTGTGAACATTGTATATATGTAAAACATCATTGTGTTTCTTTTTATTCTAGTCCTCACAAATATTTTGATATTCTAGATTATATTCACTCTAATTTTTTTGGTCCAGTAAATGTTCCTTTGTTGTCGAATTCAAAATAAAATGTATCTTTTATTGATGATTATTCGAGAAGGGCATTTGTATATTTTCTAAAAAGTAAATCAGAAGTGTTCAGTCAGTTTAAAGAGTTCAAGAACTTGGTTGAAACACAGACTGATAAGAAAATTAAATGCTTGAGGATAGATAATGGTGGTGAATTTTGTTCTACAAAATTTGAAAGATATTGCAAAGACCATGGAATTAAGAGGAATAAAAAAACACCTTACACTCCGCAGAAAAATGGAGTTGTTGAAAGGTTGAACATGACACTGATGGAGAAGGAAAGAAGTATGTTGAGCAATGTTGGTCTGGAGAAAAAGTTATGGGTTGAGGTGTTGGCTACAACATGTTACTTGGTAAATTTATCACCTTCTTCGACACTTGTTGATAAAATTCCTATGGAAGCTTGGTCTGGTAAGAATCCCTCTCTAAGACATGTTTGTGTCTTTGGCTATGAAGCATATGTTTATGTGCCAGATGTGAAGAGATCTAAATTGGAGAAATTTTTTGTTAAGTGTATCTTCATTGGCTATGACATTGGTGTGAAAGGATACAAGCTTTGGAATCATGTGACTGAAAAGTTTGTATACAATAGAAGTGTAATTTTTTCGGGAGCTAAAACCTTCTTCAGTTGAACTGTAGTTAGGGATGAAAGAAAATAAAGAGGAAAATGATGTTTTTGAAATACCTCTAACTCCATAAAAAGAGGAACAACACATTGATAGTGTACCTGAAACTGAGGAGAGTTCAAGTAGATTTGAGAGTTCTGAAGAAGAACCGAAACCTCAGCCTCAACCTGTGAGGAGGTTTGCATGAGAGAAGAAGCAACCTAATAGGTATGGATTCTTTATGTTGGATTCTAGTTGTGCGTATACTTTTATTACTAATACTAATGAGCCTAGGACTATAAAAGAGAGTTGAAATGTCTAATTTAGTTTCCTAGTTGGAAGCCATGAATGAAGAAATGGCATCATTAATGAAAAATGATACTTGGGATCTGGTTCCATTACTTGAAGGTAGAAATCCTTTGGGCTGCAAATGGATATTTAAAAAGAAAATTGGTTTGGATGGTAGTATTGAAAAGTATAAAGTGAGGTTGGTTGCAAATGGTTATTCCTAGGTAGAGGGAATTGATTATGGAGAAATATTTTCTCTTGTAGCCAAGCTAACATCTATCAAATTTATTTTGTCACTTGCAATAGCATATGACTTGCAGATTGAGAAAATGGATGTGAAGATAGCATTTCTTCATGGAGATCTTGAAGAAGAAATTTATATGTCCCATCCTGAGCACTTTGTTTAAAAGGGTAAAGAAAATATGGTTTGCAAGTTAAAGAAATCTCTATATCGTTTAAAGCAGTCACCTAGAATGTGGTACCAAAAATTTGACACATTTGTTTTGTCATTGGGTTTTGTAAGATTGAAATCAGATCATTGTGTGTACTTCAAGACTGAAAATGATCATGTACTTATTATTTCCCTTTGCGTTGATGATATGTTGTTCATAGGGAATAGTAGGTTTATGATTTTTGATCTAAAATCTCAATTGTCTGCAAAGTTTGAAATGAAAGATCTTGGTATAGCTAGTTATATTCTGGGGATGGAAATAACTAGGGACAGAAAGAATGGGAAACTTTGGCTTAGCCAGAGTAAGTATATTAACACTATTCTAGAGAGATTTAGTATGACTGATTGCAAGCAACTAGTTGTTCTAGTGATGCAGGGAATGAAGCTATCTATTGAAGATTGTCCAAAATATCCTACTAAGATGGAGGACATGACCATAGTTCCTTATGCAAGTGTGGTTGGTAGTTTCATGTATGCAATGGTCTGCACTAGGCTAGACATTTCCCAAGTAGTGGGAGTACTTAGTCGGTTTATGGCTAATCTAGGAAGGACGCATTGGGATGTTGTGAAAAGAGTGTTTAGATATCTGAAGGGAACTTCAGGATATACTTTGTGTTACCATGGAAATTTGGTTGAATCATAGAAGACTCTCAGCATTCATGGATATGTGGATTCTGATTGGGCAAGGGACAATGACAGTAGAAATTCCACTAGTGGATATATTTTTATGATGAATGGTAGTGCAATTAGTTGGATGAGTAAGTGGCAGGCTGTAGTCGCTTTATCTACTATAGAGGCTAAGTATATGGCAACAAATCATGGCTATAAGGAAGCCATTTGGATTAGGATATTGTGTTCTGATGTTGGTTTTGATGCAGGGAAGATTATTATTTGTTGTGATAGTCAGAGTGCCATTTGTCTAGCGAAAAATCCTACTTTCCATGCCAAGATGAAATATATTGATGTGTAGTACCACTTTGTATGAGATATGGTGGAGGATGGAAAGGTCTGTTTGGAAAAGGAGGATACTCTGGATAATTTTGTTGATGCATTGACAAAGCCTGTGAGCACGGATAAATTTAGATGGTGTGCAAATTCGATGGGCCTTGGGGTCCAGAATATTCAGTGACTTCATGTTTTGAAAAGGGTTCAGTGAGTTCTTTCTCAAGTGGGAGATTGTTGAGAATTTGTGTCTCAAACTCACTAGTAGAACCCTAGTTCTTTCACATATTAGTTTAGAATGGCATAAATGTTCCTCTCATGCTTCTACCGTTAGACTGCTAGGTGGTTGTAAGAGAGGTGTGATAGTGTTGTGTTACCACCATACCACGGAAGCCTCCTAGCCATCTAGCAGTAGTGCGTTGTTTTTGCCATACCGCAACTGTGTTGAAGATTTCCTTTGGTAGTGTGGGGTTACCACCATACCACGACTGTGTTGAATATTTTATGTGGTAGTGTGATTACCGCCATACCATGAGAGCTTCTTACTTGTCTAGCGATAGTGCGGTTACTACCATCCCACGAGAGTCTTCTAGCTATCGAGCGGTAGTGCAGTTACCGCCATACCGCAAGAGTCTTCAACCTATCAAGTGGTAGTGCAATAGGACTTTGGGTGAATGAGCACTAACTTGCTTGATTGCTAAGGTGTACATCAATCAGTGGAGGAGGTTGCTAACTTGGAAGGTGGTTGTTCGAATGACTAGGAAGTTCAATAGTTGCTCAATAGAGGAAGTTGAACTGAACCGATTATACAAAGAACAATTTTTATCATGGTTGTTGCTATACATTGCAAAATATTGTAACTGTGATCAGTTAGATGGTTGGATGATCAAATAGCCTATAGTATTCTTCATTGTGTGTTGTATATGCATTGTAACAGTGAGACATAACGTAGTGTAATCAAAAGTTGTTCTATATGAGGTTGATCAGGGAAATGTTGTTGATGTAATATTGACATCTAAAAGAAGAGTTTGTAACTTGTATGTAATTTGATTACTGTAATACAAGTTATTTTCTTTGGTGTGGTGGGTTTTTCTCTCATAAGGGTTTCCCACATAAATCTGGTGTCAATTATTTTTTGAGTTTATTTCTCTATTTTATTATTCCTTGTTGTGTATATCTTAATGAACTGTAATTGAAAAATTTAAAGACGTATCTGCATTCTTCTCTGAGGTTTGACAATAGGAGAGTTTGTTATGCACCTTAAGCTTTCCTTATAGAGCAGACCCTCTGATGAAGAATATAAAAATATGAAAATAGAATTGATAGCACAAGCTAGAAACACTCATAATCTAAGAAATAGAGTTGTGAGTTGTGACCAAGGAAAACCAAGCAATATGTTCATCAAAGAGAAAAATATAGAAAAGTAGGAAACTAAGGTAGATGCAAAAGAGGGTGAGGTTAGAGCCAGGGAGAGTAAAGGACCTAAGATTTGGGCTAAAAAGGATAATGCATCCAAGAAGAGTGATGATATTATCTCCCCAACTATTAAAGCGAAGAATCAAAAGTCAAATGTAGATCAAGAGAACAAACAAGAAAAGGAGGTTGAAAAGAAATGTGAACAACAAAAGGTCTAGATTGAAGAACAAAGTGTAGTCCCTTATGAATTACCCAAGTATAATCCAATTAACATGTTTTGGCTACTCTCCCGAGTTAAGGTGACAACCCCATTAATGGAGATGATGAGAATTGAAGATCATAAGCAGAAGGAAATGGCCCTTATCATTGGTGATAATATTACCTGTGATGATAAAAGGGTGTCTACTCATCCTAAAGTGAGTGGAAATAAAGTTAGTGAGGAGGAAATGGAGGGAGCTATTAGTGAAATCCGTCAAATTTACTTGGGTAGTACTATCACTACTTTCCCAAGTAATATTGATCCATTTTATGTAACCTTGATTATTGATGGTAAGATTCTAAAAAACTATATGATTGATTCAAAAATTTCATCCAACATCATGCCAATAGAGATTATGAAAGAAATGGGTTTGAAGATAAATTTTTCCTATGGAAAATTTTATGCCATGGATTCAAGAGAAATCCTAGTCATAGGAGTGATTAAGGATGTTCCATACAGACTTTTTTCCTTTCTAGACAAGGAATTTTTTATGAGTATAGTTGTGGTGGATATCCCGCCCAATTATGGTATGTTGTTGTCAAGGACGTGGAGTGATTTTGTGGGAGGTAGCATGCAGTGTGACATGTCTTTTTCCACATTCCCAATTGAGGGAAAAGGAATTAAGCCTGTAAGGGATCCAAGATCCCACATATGATTGAATTTGTGGAACATGAAGACAAAATTCACTTTGTGGATATCGGCATTGATAACTTCAGAGTTTAGGATTTACAAGAAGAAGAGGAGAAACAACCTGCACCCCTTGAGAAAGAAGTATTGCAACAAGAAAACAATGATAATTTATGGAGCATGCATTTTTATGGTGCTTGCTCAAAAGAAGGAGCTGGTGTAGGGGTGATACTCATTTCCCCTAGTGGTAAAACTTTCAAGTTTCCATTTTTATTGCTATTTGCATGAACAAATAATGTAGTTGAATATGAAGCTTTGCTACGAGGATCAAGACTAGCCAAGAAACATGGAATTAAGAAGTTAAGGGTTATTGGAGATTCAAAGCTTGTTGTTTCTCAAGTTAGGTCAAGATATGCACCAAAGAATAATAGGTTGAGATAGTATAGAAATGTTGTTTGGGACTCAATAGAACAGTTCGATGAATTTGGCATTGACTAGTTGGATAGGAGTAAAAATAAAGTGTCATATTTACTTGCCAATATTGCTCTCTGGCTAGATGACATTACTTTTTCTATAATTTCAAAGGTTGAAGTGCAATTCATACCTTCAATTCCTGATAATATATGTAGACACTTAAAAATGACCAAGGCCTGCAAGCTTTGTTTTACCACTTTCGCCTTAGCATAATTATGACATTTAATTATGTCCTTGGTCCGCTTCCCACTATTAATTAAATAATTCATTATTATTTAATTAATTCATATCTCGTATATTCTTCATGATTATTAAATAAATAAATTACATTTATTTATTCAACATGTCACTAAGGGTCTATAATCTTCCCACAATTAAATAAATTTGTTAATTTATTTAATTACCTTTGTTTGTTTATTCTTCCTGATTATTAAATAAATGAATTATATTTATTTATTTAGTATGTCACTAATTCTCATAATTAAATGAATTTATTAATTTATTTAATTATTGATCATATCCTCTAAATTAAATAATTATCTTTAATTATTTAATTGTCAAATCTAACATTTCCCTCATTTTAAATAAATGAAATTATTTAAATGATTTCATTTTATTAACTCCACACTTCATTTTAGTAAATAATCTGAAAATTGATTATTTATTGTCACACAAAATCCATATTTTGAATTAATTTAATTCAAAATGGTAATCTTTTTCCAAAAGTCAAGTAATTGAGCAAATTATTGATTTTCCAAATCTGCTTTTCAGTTCAATTTTTATCTTCTTGATTTTTTGAATCTTACAAATCAAGCAGTCTTTATCTTCTTGATTTTTTAAAATATTTATCTTTTTGACTAATTATCACATTTATTCTCGACCGCTGATTTGATTTCATCAAATGACATCTTGACCACTCATTTAATGATTTTTCCCTAACCCTGATTAGGGATTGTCACAAGCAATCTTGACCTATGATTTTAGGCTTTGTTAGCTTTCAATCTCTTTTGTTTGTCCAAAATTGCATTTTCTATAAAATGCCAATTTGCTCACATTCTCAGGACCACGACTTCATTATTGCAACACGTTTATGCTTAAATTTTACTTTGCACTTAGCTTATTCAATTTGATTACTTGTCATAGGCATAGTCATTAGTCATTTCTCATAGGCATTTTTTCATTTAAATCCTTGAAAATTTGCATAGGACATAGTCATAGTCAATTTCTCACACATACAAATCTAAGGGCAATAGTCATATGATCACTGCAAGCTAGAAGGTGCTATGGAGATGAATCATGGAAGCTTTGAGGAATAACTGGTATAATCCTTCTTGTTTTAGCTTTCATTGTAGTCGATAGTTCTTTGGGTTTTATTGATTCTAATCTACTAACCTTTACTTGAAAATCCCCATTGATACATTGGTGAACCCGACTCCTTTCTTTTTCTATTTTCCATAACTTTTTTTGGTTCTTTGTCTTTTTTGTAGGTATAGGTACGGAACGATGCATTTGCGTTTTACCGAGCCGCATTTGTTGTGTCGCGATGCATTCAAAATCCAAAACATTACAATCACTCTGTTGCACCACAATCGTAGTTTGAAATGTCGCATTTGACAGAGCAAGCCACATCTGAGCATTGAAATGACGTATTCGCTCTAATGTGACACATTTTCCTAGTAAAAATTTTTGTCAAATTTTGCATTCGGGTTTTCTGTTTCTATTCTTTTTTGTCTTACAATCTGGTTTTCTTCTGCATTCTAGTTTTATTTTCTGCATTTTGTTTGATTGTGTTTGAAAGTGGTAGGTGAATATGCTCTCACCTTGTGCAAACTAGGTGATCAGAAAGCCAGACCCACTTTGTTTCTTTGTAACCCTAATGCAATAACCGAAGTATCCTCTCCCCTTGTGT
Source organism: Sequoia sempervirens (assembly GCA_007258455.2). Classification (NCBI taxonomy): domain Eukaryota; kingdom Viridiplantae; phylum Streptophyta; class Pinopsida; order Cupressales; family Cupressaceae; genus Sequoia; species Sequoia sempervirens. The sequence goes on from VDFB02179234.1 coordinate 53,137,549, forward strand.
AGTCATGCAATCCTGGGTGTAAGAGAAATGATTATTGCCTCTAGAAATTGGTCCTACCTGGGGATTTCATCACCCCAACGCAGCTCAAACTGGCAATGGAGCTAAAGCCAAGCTACCCCCGACCTGTATATAAATGTGAATCTTAAGGGAAAACCTAAGATTACGAGTGTGGATGTGTCATACAAACCATTTAGTACTCCCCTAAACCCTGTAGAGCTTAACCTCTTCAAGCTAGAGTGCCTCCTAAACAAAGATTAATCTTGCACCCCATGTATGGTCACTCGAATGGGGGTCTCAAATTAAAAACTCTTGTGTAGTAAGCCAAAAACCTTCTATTTGCTAGTATAGCACCGGTCGGTGTGAAGCCTTCCACATCTTCGTAGTCTTTAGTAGAGGTGATGAATCTACTATGGGAGTTTCATGGGCATTGGAAAATTGGTTGGCCTGAGAAGAGAGTGCACTGTAAGGGGGAGCCCGTGCAGCCAAACTTCTAGATTCACACACTACTGATATGCGGCTAGGGAAACCCATGTGGAGTCTAGTGAATATTGTCCTGGCTTAACCATAGGATTATACTTGTTCTCTTATGTGTTTGATTACTTTTCAAAATATTGTGCTTTCCAAGTGTTTGCTGGTTACTAAAATGAAACAAACAACACTCAAATATCTCGAAACAAATAGACAAACTTTAAACAATTTGGGTTTTTGACTTGAAATATCAAAAAATTGACTTTTTACATCCTACAATGCATTTGTTAAACCACAATTTCTCTATCACACCGCATTTTCCAGACTTTACAACACATCTACTCTGCTAAAATGCATTTTCTGCTCACACCACCGCATTCACCTGTATTGAAACGCATTTTCATTCTGTAAAGCCGCATCTACAATACTGAACCGCATTTTCCATCTATAGAGCTACATCTGAAACAATGAGCCACATTTTCCATTTCTAGTGCCACATTTGATCACTGCAATGTATTTGTTGCCTATAACAACGCAATCGTCTGATAGAAAACCAAACCCTATTCCAAACCAGAATTCAAGTCCACACATCTTAGCCTACTATCAAAACATCTTTTTCAAAAGTCTCTGTCAAAAACCAGAATTGAAATTGCTCAAAACATCCATCATTTGCATTCATTAGCTCACATTTTAACCATAGGTTTAAAATTTCCAAATTTTAGTTGCATTCTCTAGGCGTCATAATCATCATTTCTCATAAAAAATTTCTTAGGTTTCATCTTGGTGAACTTTGGATTAGGCCAAATCTCCACACTTTCCAAAACCATTGTTTTCAAAACTGGGTTATCTTGGGACTTAGTCATTATTCCTCTTTTCAATCATTGTCATTTTTGTGAGAACCTCCAACTCAAGAGTCTAGTTAGGAAGACTCACTCATCATTTTGACCTTATCACTTATTCCCCTTAGTAAGTCCTTTTGATAACCAAAGTTGAAACATAATTCAAGCATAGAATGGTTAAGTAAAAACCTTTCTCCAAATATTGTCCAAACTTAGTCCTCATTTTAAAATTAGACTTTGCATTGTCCATCTCTAGTCCACATTTTGAACCTAGATTTTACATTAATCATTTTAGTCCTTAGTCAACATTATCATCTTAGTCCTCATTTGGCACTTTTTCTTTGACAACTTTGTCATCTTGCATCAATCATTTCCTTAGTCATCACCTTGCATTGTCATCCTTTATTCCAAAATACAAATTTTTTGTCATAACTTGTCATCCTAGTTGTCCTTTTACAGTAGCCATTTTCTTTAGAAAACATTGTTGCATTGTCATCCCTTATTATCGAAAATCCAAAAACATACTCTTTGCATTGTCATCCTTTATCAAAAAATACAAAAACATAGGCTAGTGTCATCCTTGCATTTAGTCGTCATTCTCATCATCTTCATTTTGAGAAATTCCCTTTTATGGTGGAAACTAGACTCCAAAGAAAGAAAAGAGAAATGAAAAATTTGGACAAGGTTCTAATTCCAATGTCACTAATCACACTTATGACCCAAATTGGACTTTTGATGACCCATTTAGCAACACAACTACTCAACCTATCATGACCATTCCATCCTCATCAAACAACCCGTTTGAACCATTCTTACGAAAGGATGAATATGGACAAATACTTGAGGAAAACCTAGAGGTAGCAGGACAAGATCCCGAGGCGGCCTACTTTGTAGAACAAATGGTCTTATATGACAGAGACAGATATTTGGCCATACTTTTAAGTCAAGGAGCTAAATTACCCCGTGGGTTTGACGTTAATACTTTAAGACTGAAATCCCCCAACCATAATGTCAACAATACGAATAACATGCCCAATAGTGGTCAACCTCCAAACAACACAAACAATACCTTTTTTTATGCTACCTTGAAAACTATCACAACTACCATGAGTGCTACCTCCAACATTCCAAACAATTCCAATTCAATCAACGCTATATCCATTGGAGGAACACAATCTACCACATTGCCTACACTATCTACAATATCGTCACAATCGGTTGGAGCCACCTTTGGGTCCTCGGCAATGTGGGAAAGTTATTCCAATCCTCTATTTACCACTTCGGTAAATTCCTTGGGATCATCATCAAGCTATTCAAATCCTCCATTTATGACTACATCTAGTACCATGAATGCATCCTCATCATATCCTCTCATTGGTACCTCACATATTCCTTTGGGTGGAGGTAAATGGCGTCTCTTTATTCAAGGACCACAACCAAATGTTAACATGTCAACACAGTTTAATACCAACCTCTCCCAAGGATAAAACATGAATATTCCTCCTAGACAGTTCCAACAACCCAGACAAGGAAATCTAAACACACAACCTATGGCATCTATCGGACACCAAAATATTCCTGGTCACCATATTCCCCAAATATCAACCCAAATGGCTAGGGGACACATTCTGACATATTCATCCCATATTCATACCCATCAACACGTCCCCAATCCAAAATTTCAATACCAACAACATGAAAATTAGAACACATCATACATGTCACAACAACACATTCCTCAACAACATACCAACATCCACTCACAACAAATAGGGACCCATGGTGTACCACTTAATCCAATGTATGAGGCCAAAAATGACCCTATAATTGATTCCTTGCAAGCAAAGCTGACAGGTCTAGAGAAGACCATAGAAAACATACAAATATCTGGTAAAAATTTAGAAGTGTCATATGATTTATCCGTATATCCCTTTGACATGAACTTATACATGCCACCATTTCCTCTGGGATATGTGTCACCTAATTTTACCAAATACAGAGGAAAGACAAATCCTATCGAACATGTCTGAGAATTTGTGACCAACTGTATGGACGTCACCTATGAACAAACATACTTGATGAGACTCTTTTCTAAAAGTCTTGCAGGTCCTGCCCTTGAATGGTTCTCCACTCAAAAGGATATACAAACATGGGATGAACTTAAACGCAAATTCATAAAAAATTACTCAAACAATATTGACATGGATGCCTCTATTACTAGCTTATGCAATATCATGCAAGAGGACGCTGGTGAAACGTTTATCCCATTCTTCCAAAAATGGAAAATTCTAGCTAGTCGTTGTCACATCTACATACCCAAAAAGGAAAATGTTGACATGTTCGTTCAAACACTCCTAGGTCCCTTAAAATATGCAGTGCAGGTGCATTGTTGCACAACTTTCATAGAGATAGTCAAAAAAGGTGTCTAGATTGAGAAAGTGCTTATTTCAAAGGGAGAGCTAAAATACGGTCCTAAAAACACAAACGCAAATCCTCCCACTGACAAAAATAAGTATTGGGTCAAAAATAAACATGTTACCAATGACAGTGTTGTTGATGCCAATGTTGTAAACACTATGGGTCCTGTACTAGCTCTAAAAGGGGTTCAAGCCCAAAACAAGCCAATGACGATACTAACAACCCCCACCAATACCACCCCAAACAACTAAAATAATCAAATTATTCACAATCAAGGACAATACCGTCAGATAAGACAATTCCCCAAGGGTCACACATACACTCCCTTGGGTGAGCCCATTGAGGAATTCCTCAAGAAATTCCTTTAGAATGGTCTCATCACACTTGAAGAACCAAAACCGTATGACCCAGGACAATTTAAACCATCATGGTGGGATGATAATGCTTTTTGTGAGTACCACCAGGCTAAAGGACATAAGAAATTGTCCTATTGACAACTCAAAAATACTGTGCAAGACCTTATTGAGAGTCGAATAATCAAATTGGGTGGGCCACAATTCCCATCAAACTCTGACCATACCATCCATAAGAACCCACTGCAAGACCATGGTTCTAATAACGCTTCCACATCAGGTCCTAAGACAAACAATAATCAAGCCAATTACGCTCGTGCCAAGTATGACTATTCAAGTGGACCTGTTATTAACAATGTTTGAACTGACGATGAGTACATCAACACCATCACAGTCAAAAGAGCACCTCAATGCAATGCTACTACTCAGAGTGGAAAGATCACCATAGGTGGTCTACCTCCTGCTAGGAAACCTAAGATCACCATACCTTGTCCATCCCCTAAACAACCGCAACCCACCTCGACCACAAAGAAATGGCAACCTAAGAGTCACTTTAAACTTATAGACCAGCTTGGAAAAACTCCTGCGCAGATTTTCATACTCGAATTACTCTGCATTTCCACAACGCATAAAGCTATACTCGATGAAACCTTACAGGAGTCCTCTATCCTGACAAATATTGATGTCGACCTATTTGAGACCATGGTGGGATATTTCACTACACCGCACCATGTCACTTTTTCTTATCAGGATTACTCGTCACCCAAGACCAACCATAACAATGCATTACACATTGAAACTTTCATCCATAAGCACAAGGTCAAAAGAGTTTTAGTAGATGGTGGGGCAGGATTGAACATATGCTCCTTAAAACTAGTTAAGGCTCTAGGATTTTTTGATGCATGTGTAGACCCTACAAAGAGTATAGTTATAAAGGCATATGATGATGAGGAACGTTCTTCACGATCCTTTATTTCTCTTCCTATCAGAGTGGAACCAGTCATTGTAGATACAACTTGCCAGGTCCTGGATCTAGAATTACCCTACAACATCTTGCTCAACTTAACCCTACTTTGTGGGCCTACCGCACCAGTATTCGTACGCCTATAGGAGCCACTCCATTCACCCTGGTCTTTGGAGCTAAGGCCATCTTTCCCATCAAGGTTGAAATTCCTTCCTTACAAGTCTCCCTGAAGGGTCTGACCGATGATGAGGAGTATAGACATTCGCACCTACACGAGCTGGAGATGTTAGAGGAAAGAAGACAAAATCCCTTGAACCATCTACAGGCATATCAGAACCATCTTTGTCACAGTTACAACAAGAGATTCATGGTCAGGAAGTTCGACATTGGTGACTTAGTCCTCATGCAGAACCCTAAGAATCAGGCAGATAGAGAAAAACCTGGCAAGTTTGAACCAAACTAGTTGGGTCCTTACATCATCATATCCTCTTTTGGTTCTAGAGCATATCAGTTGGCTACTCCAAATGGTGAACAATTGACAGAGCCCATCAATAGTCTACATCTCCGTAAGTTCTATACATAGCATTGGAAAGTCAAGCCGAAAAACTTTAAAAAATACAAAAAAAAGTGAAAATATAAAAAAATCGTCACCCTAATGAAAACCTAGCAAACAGGCATCTTGGTGAATACAAAAAAAAAATTGAAAAATGAAAAAAATAGTAAAGAGAAATAATTCGTCCAACAGTAAAAACCTAGCAAACAGGTGCTTTGGATAAGTACCATGGCAAAAACTTGGCAAACAGGCACCATGCATAGTCAATCATTGCTCTGCCATCTACTGTTACTTTATCTGTCTTGGCCTATGATGAAACGCATTTTCCATCACCACCATGACATCTTCCATGCCATCATACCCTTCCTCTCATGGTTGACAAATGGTTGACATCAAGTCCTGCATACTATCCATCCAACATCCCATGCATATCTCTTTCACGCCCTTTACAATTGGCTAAGTCTTGGACCTAACTAGGGGAAAAAAATTTATCATGTGACTATAGTGGGTATCATACATGGTCTAGACAATCACAAAAAGTCTTGAAAAAAGACAAAAACATCATAAAAAGTCCTAAAAAAAGACAAAAACATCATAAAAAGTCCTAAAAAAAAGACAAAAACATCATAAAATGTCATAAAAAAGACTAAAAAAATCACAAAATGTCCTAAAAAAGACTAAAAACATCACAAAATGTCCTGAAGAGAACTAAAAACTAAAAAATGTCCTGAAAAAAGACCTAAAAATTGAAAAATGTCCTGAAGAAACCCCAACATCAAATTGTCTCAAGAACGCAAAATGAAGTCATTTCTCATTGAAAGTCTGTCATGTCAATCAGTCAGTCTTAGTCATTTGTCTGAATTATGTTGTCTCTGCACATTTGCTATGTAGGAAAGACTCATCTTTGAGTCCCTGAGACATTAGGTCAGTCCATTTAGGTTTGTCAAAATAAAATCATGACTCAATCTTTGGTCATCAAGACAAAATCATTGGTCGTGTCAAACTACGAGGTCTTTGAGTGTATGAAGTAGGCAAGGCCATCTATCGATGAGCCCTTGAGGCCACACTAGGTCAGTCCATTAGGGTTCATGACATTACTCTGGCACACATGTCAAAAGTCTTCAAGTCAAAACAAATCATTTTCCAAACGGGAAAACTTCTAAAAAAATTATGGCAATCATTTATTTGGCATGACCATCATATCAGTGTGTTAACATTGACATGTAGTCAGCACAAGTCAATTCAGTCAACTTCAATCAAACTTAGCCAAAACAAATCAAATTGTCGCAACCAACCAGACTGTCAACTCTTGGTTATCTTTCAGATTTGTCCTTCTGAAGAATAGCCTCTGTCATTTATGCCTTAGGATGTGTCCTTCCTAGGCATCGTCATTGTCATTCGACATTTTTGAGGGATCCTCTTGACATTTAAGGATCAATCCTCTCGACATCAATATTCTTCAGATGTGTCCTTCTAGAGAATAATCTCTCTCATTCATACCTTAGGATGTGTCCTTCCTAAGCATCATCATTGTCATCCAACATTTTAAGAGATCCTCTTGACATTTAAGGATCTCTCCTCTTGAGATTAGTATCTTTCAAATGTGTCCTTCCGAAGAACAAACTTTGTCATTTATGCCTTAGGATGTGTCCTTCCTAGGCATCCTCACTATCACCTAGCATTTCGAGGGATCCTTTTGACATTCAAGGATCAAACCTCTCAACATCAACATTATTTAGGATGTGTCCTTCCTGAATTTGGAAATCTTCGTCATTCGTCATCTTGGCATCGTCAAAACCTTGACACCTTGGCATCTCAACATCATCAAACCTAACATCTTGACATTAAAACACTGGGTAATCTAGACACACTTGGCAAACACTTGGCACATGTCTTTTGGTTTCATCATGTTACTAGTTTTTCAGTGAGATCCCAACAACAAGATTTAGAGAAGCAGTGACATATCATGACATTTGTCTTGTCTTTTGACACTCATATTACTAGTTTCCCAGCGAGGTCCTAACTAAGGGATTTAGAAAAACAATGATGTATCATGATAATGGCTTTATTTTTTGTTCTTTTGGTAGTCATGTTGCTAGTTTCTTGAGGATGTCCTAGAAACGGGATTTAGAGAAGCAACGACATTTCATGACTTGTCCTGCTTGTCTTTTTCTACTTACGACTAGTTATGACAAAAATACTAGGGCAACTGAACTCTTAGTATGAGTCATGATCATCCATGTCTATGACTATTTGTCTCATGTGATGGTATGACCTTGCACACTTTGATCTATGTCATATCATGGTGTTTGTTGGCCATTACAATAATCTTCCCAATGATGATTAAGAGCAATAAATATTAAAGTCCTATGGTAAGGTTTTGAAGGATTTGGGTCTAGGAACTAACATGCATCTCCTTTTGTCTTTTCATCTTCTCTCGTCCATCTCTCAATGATATCATACAAAAACATAAGTGCATACATAATCATATAGACATTGCATTAGGTCCATACATACACCATCCATATTAGTAAAACATATCCATTATATTCCATAGTGCATTATACATAGTCATGCATTAACATAATCATAAACATGGCATCCATTCAAATAAATACATTATGCATATCATCATCATCCATGACATAACATCATCATAAATAACACCATCATTCATCATAAATGCATAATCCACATAGGCATCACATCACATACATCATAGTGCATAAATCAAATAACATCACATAACACACATGTAGGCTGCATCAAAACTACATCATATATATAGCATCATATCAAAAATCAATGTGACAGGATAAAGTCATGAAATATCCAAAAAATAGAGCTCGCAGGCTTGATAGTCAATACATAAAGTGTCATAACATAAAGACTGAAACATGAATGTAGTAAGCATGTCCCTATGAAATTCTCTCCTCCTCATCCCATTGTGGCAAAGAGTGTGGTGACTAAGGACCTGTTCCTGGCATTGAGGTAATAGGTGGAACTATAGCAACCTCTGTCTGTGAAACCAATGGAACTAACACTGATGGCATCATCTCCACGGTAACATGCATCTGTGATGACACTGTGGCCTGACTATGTGAAGCTGAAAGAGTTGTCACTAGAGGTAGACCAGTTACTAATCTATGCCTTGAACCTGATGACCCATGTGAGTGGCCTGACCTATGACTAGAGGAGTGTCTATGATGGGATCTATGACTCAAAGTATGCCCTGAAGAGGTTGAGCCCCCTGCACTACTCTAGCTACCACTGCCACTGCCCAACCTACTGCCACTACCTGTCTGTGTGCTGGTCAAAGTGGGATCTCTCATCTCGGCTAGCACGGCCTGCTCATACAACTTCTTGTATCACCCAAGTTGTACGCTAATCCTGCCAAACTCCTGAGCTAGATCTACCGATGGTCCTGTACATAGTTGTGTGAACTCTATACACCACTGCGATGCCTCCTACTAGTAGATGACTACCTGATCCCACTCTACCTGAGCCACACTCTCATCTAGCCTCCTCTATAGGTCTACCACCCTCTATTATGTCGTGGCATCATGGGGCAATGTCGAGCTGGATGGTATCTCATCCTCTCCCTCCACCATGCTCCATCTCAGCAATCACTCAGCCTCACTAATGGCCTCATCCTCATCATCCTCCCCTGTATCCTCCTCTCCTCTACCTCCCTCCTCTCGCGCATATCGACATTCATCTCGGCCTCTAGTCGAATATCCTCCTCCCCGACCTCCTAATCCTGCCTGGCCTCCTCCTCGGCCACTTGCTCGTGACCATCATCCTCCTGCTCCTACCTAGGCCCCTCCTCACCTGCCTCTGGGATGGCATCCAATACCCCTCTTGCTACATGGTGTCTCACCCTCTTGCCATCTCTCCTCTATCTCTGGCCATCCCCTCCATCATCCCCATCATCTCCACCCCTTCCTCTATCCCTACCTCCATCTCTGTCTTTGTCTTTTCCTTTGTTGCCAAATCTACCTCTGCCTCTTTCGCCATCTCTACCCCCTCGTCTAGCTTGTGGCACATTGGGTATCACTGATCTCTAGTCAATCAGCGTTGGCCCATCTAGATCTGTCAATGGCACTAGTCGATGCACCTACCACCACAAGTCATAATCAGCGGTTGTCCCTAGATCTGCAGTCCCACCCCTCCGTCCCCACTACTGCGCCACTAGACCATAAATATGTTGCTCAGAAAATGATATAGGAATAGGTGGACCCTAGTCTCCCTCTCTCGAGGATCTAGCATACTCAGTTGTACCTATCGATACACCATGTTGCTCTCCAAACTGTCTCAGGACACATTGTGATATATACATCTCTATGATGAGCTAACTCTGCACTGTCCTCCCAATCAAATAATGATACTATCTACAGAAACTGAGGTGGTCAACCTCATCATCCCATTGCTCACAGTCTTTATAGGGCCTCCAAATGAATGTAATCATGGTATCAATACGATGGCTCCACCAACCTGTCTCTCCAACCCTTGTCTGTTGTAGAGCATCGGCATAGTAATACGTATATGGCATACCCTCAACTAGTTGTGGTCTCTGGATAGGAGATTGGAATATTGCCACATGCTCCCAAGCCCATATCATCAGAAGTGTCGTGCCACACCCAATGCTCTGTGCCCTCCTATAGGCCACCTCGTGAAGTTGATGGTAAAGCATGCCTAACAAATAGGGCCCCCAAGCATAAATTGTCTTGTCTCACCTCATTCCCACTAGCACATCACACCAACCAATGGGAAACTCATGTCCTCGGCAGTCAGGAATCAATGTCGCTAGCAGTGCATCAAACCAAGCATAATGCTTTGCCATAAACTCCCAGCGGATCTCGTATCCCTCAATGTTGAGTCCTGCACCCTAATCTTAATAGTAGGTCGTAAATTTCTGATAGCCATGCTGAGAGTCATAGACGATCCTCTCTCCTCGAATCAAAATGGGAAGGAACACGGTAGACATCCCTTCTAATGTCACAAGAGTCTCTCCTATTGGCAGTCAAGAGTATGTCTTAGAGTGCTATCTCGCATAATGCAAATATAAATCCCTAGCCTCCACCTAATAACGGGTTATAAAGATAATACAAACTCTAGGTTATCAACTGCCTTTTAATTGCAACCTGATCTCTGTAACCTGGAAGGTTTGACGGACCGCCTCGAGAGGATAGGTTAGTCATTCTCGCATATGATCAAAATGGTGTCTCGAACACCTAATGTAAATAAATTGTCATTACTATAATATAACCAAAGAACCATTTAATACTAAAACCAGTAGCTGGCTCAAAGTCAATAAAGTTAAAATGCATCTTGTTGGACTTCCTAAATGTGTCAGTTAAGAAGAATACTATGTTGCTCCTAATTTCCAAATGCGTCTTCTCAATAAGGTCGAATGTTTTATGTCACTTGTCGTAACATGGCGCTTAGGTTAAGTAACTAACACCTTCCTGTATATATATATAGTATATTTAAAACATAGTTTTTAAATTTCTAAATGTATCGTAAGACTATTGTGGAATGCAGCTATTTAACAATTGTGACTCCCATTTTGGAACATGATTTTGAATGCATGCACCTTAATCCCAAAATCTTTGTGTAATTTAGGTTGAAGGATGATCAATGCTTACATCATACATATGGTAGCACCGCTAGTTGCCCTAAACCAGAAATTTGTGTTCCAAAAAGATTAAATCATAGATAGGGTACATACCACCTGGTTCTCAACCCTCTAGTTGGTTCCGGGTGACCTCCCAATATAACCTGAACTTTCATTGAACTACCCATCCCTCATGAAAGCCTCACCCCAAGCCTCAAAATTGCTGGGCATAGAGCCAGTGAAAATGAATTAACTTTTACCCCTTTTTCAACCTATTTATAAAGTCAAAATGACATTTGTCAACTCTTTTATTAATGGAGGATCTTTTGACCAACTTTGACCACCCTTTCGGCTTTAAACATGTCGGGACTTGAAACCGGTCTTCACATTTATTGTACTTTAATTCTAAATTAACCATCTGACACTTTCCAAATTTTTCCATGGCCAAAACCAAATATTTTCCTTGAGGGGATCGCACTTAAGTACCTTCTCAGTAGGGCATGTTTCGATTTATTTTCTTTGTCACACTGTGTGACAAAGCCGTACACGTAAAACAGACATCTTTAAAATGACCGAATTGCAAGCTCGCTTTCTACCACCTCACCAGCATACCATGAAATTTAATTACAACCTCGGTCCACTTCCCACTCATTAATTAAATAATTCCACATACTGAAGCACCTTATGTCTCCGGGGATATTCTTTCATGATTACTAAAATAAATAAATTAGTATTGTATTTAGTCCCATTAACGCCACCAAGGGTCTATAATCTCCCAATTAAATAAATTTGTTAATTCTATTTAATTACCTTTGTTCAAGTTTATTCTTCCGATTATTAAACAAAATGAATTATATTTATTTATTTAAAATGTCACTAATTCTCTTAAGCAATTAAAATGGAAATTTACACTCTATTTAATTAAATTATTGATCATATCCCTCTAAATTAAATAATTATTCTTAATTATTTAATTACCTTAATTTAACATTTCCTCCATTTTAAAATAATAAATGAAATTATTTTAAAATGATTTCTAATTTTATTAACTCAATAATTTCATTTTAGTAAATAATCTAAAAAATTGATTACCAGTCAAGCATTAAAATCCATATTCCTTTGAAATTTAATTCAAACTGGTAATCTTCTCCCAAAAATTAAGTAATTGAGCAAATTATTGATTTTCCAAATTTGCTTTTCAGTTCAACTTTTATCTTCTTGATTTTTTGAATCTTACAAATCAAGCAGTCTTTATCTTCTTGATTTTCAAAAATCTTTATCTTTTTGACTAATTATCACATTTATTCTTGACCACCGATTTGATTTTATCAAATGACATCTTGACCACTCATTTAATGATTTTTCCCTAACCCTGATTAGGGATTGTCAGAGGCAATCTTGACCTCTGATTTTTGGCTTTGTTAGCTTTCAATCTCGTCTATCCATCCAAAATTGCATTTTCTATAAAATTCCAATTTGCTCACATTCTCGGGACCATGACTTCATTATTGCAACATGTTTATGCTTAAACTTTGCAATTAGCTTATTCAATTTGATTAATTGTCATAGGCATAGTCATTAGTCATTTCTCATAGGAATTTTGTCATTTAAATCCTTGAAAATTTGCATAGGACATAGTCATAGTCAATTGCTCACACACATACAGATCTGAGGGCAATAGTCATATGATCGCTGCAAGCTAGAAGGTGCTATGGAGATGAATCATGGAATCTTCAAGGAATAACTGGTAGAATCCTTCTTATTTTAGCTTTCATTGTAGTTGATAGTTCTTTGGGTTTTATTGATTCTAATCTGCTAACCTTTACTTGAAAATACCCATTGATACAATATAAAGAACTAGCAGGTTTTTAATGATGATGATATATTGAGATTCTTATAGTGTGTAGATGAATATGAAGGTCAAGAAATTGACTTTGGAGGTTTTGTAGAGGAAATGGATGCCAAGGAAATAGTGTTTGGAAATGAGATAATTCAATTAAAAACTAATAAAATTCCAAAGGGGTTAGTTGCCTTGGATAGGGTCTTTGATGGCCCTAACAGGAGCAATGCCAAACAGACATCCACTGACAAAGAGGACTTGGAAGAAGTAAATCTTTCACAGAAAATCCTCCTAAGAAAGTATACATTGGAAAGAAGATGAAGCCTCAAGTAAAAGCAATGTTGACTACTTCATTGAGAAGATATAGGCATGTGTTTTCTTGTTCTTATGATGATTTAGAGGCCTACAGGTAAGACTTTTTTCAACATGAGATTCACTTAAAATCCGATACTAAGCCTTTTAAGTAGAAGAAAAGGCCAATAAATCCACACTAGCACCAAATATGCAAGAAGAATTGGTCAAGTTAAGAGGAGGTGTTATTAATCCAATTATACATTCCACATGGTTGTCTAACTTAGTGCTAGTGAGAAAAAAGAATGGTGATATAAGGCTTTGTGTAGATTTTAGGAATCTTAACATATCATCATTGAATGAAAACTATCCATTACCCAACATGGAAGACATGTTACAAAAGGTGACTATATATGAGCTTATATCTATGATGAATGGTTTCTCTAGGTGTAATCAAGTTGTGGTTGAGTCTGAGTAGTATAAGACTACATTTACTACTCCTTGGGGCACTTATGTTTATGTTAGGATTCCTTTCAGCCTAAAAAATGTAGGTGCTATGTTTAAAAGGGCTATGGATGTGGCCTTTTTTATTTCATTGATATCTTCTTAGTAGTATATCAAGATGATTTGACAACATACAACAAGAAAGAAGAAGACTATTGTATGCATCTTGAGGAGGTATTCAAGAAGGCACTTGAGTATGGTATATCCTTGAATCCCAAGAAATGTGTGTTTGGGTTGAAAGAAGGGAAACTACTTGGTCATATTGTGTCAAAGGAAGGAATAAGAATTGATCCTGAAAGAGTGACTGCAATAGAAAAAATTCCATAGCCAAAGAATGTCAAAGGAATCCAATAATTATTTAGAAAGATCAATTTCTTAAGGAGGTTTGTAACTAAATTTGTAGAGATTAATTGTCCTATCTCTAAGATGTTGAAGAAAGGAGAAAAGGTAATTTGGAGTGAGGGGCCTAGTTAGGAATTTAAGAGCATAAAACAAACCATAAAGGAAGCTCTAGTATTGAAATTTCCTTATTTCTCCAAACCCATGTAAATCTTCTCTTTTGCATTATTTCATACAATTGTTGTTGTGTTGCTACAAAAGAATGATAAGGGCTTTGAGCAGCCCATTGCATTTTTTAGCAATTTTTTGTAGGCCACAAAAATCAAGTATGATATGATTGAGAAATAGACCTATGCATTAGTCAAGGCTGTAAAAAATTTCATAACATATTTAATGGGAGCTACAAGCATAGCTTATGTTCCAAGTGTTGTAGTGAAAGATACTTTCACTCAATAAGAGGTCATGGGTAGGAGATGTAGATGGATCAATAGGATCCAAGATTTTAACAGTGATGTTCAAATCACTAAGTTGGTGAGAGGGAAAGGTTTAGCTAAGTTCATGGTTAAAACCAACTTGGAATCCAACCAAATAAATCAAGCTAAATGTGTAGATGTTGCACCTATATGTGACATGCAGACATGTGGTTGGTACAAAAGGATTATTAAATATTTGCAGACTATGTAATGTCCTAAAGGTATGGTAGATAATGAAAGGAGGACCTTGAAGTTGCAAGCTATTAAATATGTGATTATTGGTGATGAACTTTGGTGGATTCCATAGGGTGTGCTACTCAAATGTGTTGATGTCAAGCAAGCATCAGAACTCCTAGCAAAAAAGAATAGTGGAGTATGTGGTGGCCATTACATGGCAAAGAAAATTGCCCATAAGAATGCATGGGACTCAAAGTTGAAGCTTGCACTTTGGGCAAATAGGGTTACTGTCAAGAAAGTCGTTGGGCATTCCCCATTTGGTCTAGTTTATGGTTTGGATGCAATACTACCTCAAAAAAACTTGTTGAAAATGTATAAATTTGTGCAAGAATATGATGAAGACATGTATGATAAAATGCAACACAGGGTTGATGCCCTGATAGAATTGGATGAAACTAGAAGAGAAGCTCATTAAAAAAATGCCAAAATGTAGTTGCAAGTTAAGAATTTATATGATAAAAGGATTCTCTAAGGAAGTTTGAAGTAGGAAGCATGGTAATGATATGGAATGCTAGAGCTCAGGATAAGGGAAATCATGGAAATTTTGATGCATTGTAGTTGGGCCCTTATCTAATATCAAATACACATGTTGAAGATTCCTACTATTTACAAATTTTGACCAAATAACTTCTTGAACTATCAGTACATGGACAGTTCTTGATAGAATATTTCTCTTAAGGTATGCATCTTTTCCATGTACATTGTATGTTATGTATATTTTTCTATAGGTTTGGTTTGGTGTGTTTGCTATGGTTGGTCTGGTTTGCCTTGTCTAAGCTGTCCCTAGTTTTGGTTCTCTAGTTTGGTCTACTTCAACCTTGAGATTCTATGATCTCACTCTATTCTAGAAGAATAGACATCCCCAACTAGAGCAACTAGTGGAACCCCTCAAATTTTTGGGTTCCACTGATGATTATTACAATATTTGGTTTCCTTTCTGATTTGGTGAGTCTTATTACTTAGGGTTTTGTTTTTACTCTTGTTCTAGGGTTTTATTTGTGCCTTAAACCCTATGAAAAATCCAAGTGTTGAACCCTTGCATACATTTTAATTTTCTATTGACCTATGGTTACCCATTCCCGGTTTCCCAATTCATAACTTGAGTCATCGAATCCATTTATTTACCATCCCCTAGTGCCTATTTTTCCCATTCATCACTTGTTGAATCATTATAAATCATATTTTATGTTAAGCAAGTCTTAAATCTTTTAATATTTCCCTACTTCCTAAGTATGAAGTTTAATATATGCTTAAGGTATTTTATAATGTGAAACTAAGCAAATGACCACATTTTAAGTCATGAATAAGCGCACGTGCTTATTGAAACCTTTATTAATGCTTGGCGGGTCCCATTGAATGCATCATATTGGTTGCTCGCTAGCCCACGAGATTAAAATAATGAAATGAAAAAGGTAGAGGGATAATGTGTGGGTGACATCTATCCACCCTCATGGTAGGTCCTACCATTCCTTAAATTCACCAATGGTAAAAGGCATTCAGATTGACGGCTAAGGTGAACTCTGACAAATGAATCTCAATTGATCCCCGCTGGCCCATGGGGGACCCACGGTAAAATCCAAACTCATGGAGAGATAGTGAGCGAGCACCATGTGGCATCATTGTCACTGTCTACTAAACTATTGAAGGCATAGAAATATTTAATGAAATATTCATTGAAAACTATGGAAGGTTAAACTATGTGCTATTAAAAGGTTATAAATGCACATGCAAAATTTCTTTACTTAATATTTTAATTTGGACCATCCATCACTAAAGGGAGATATGCATTATGATCACTAGCCTAATGATTAAAGAGGGTGCATCTTGAAGGTCATCGGTTTGATCTGGGTCATCGTCTTCTAGCTCGCAACCATAGATCTAAATCTTGCAAAACCCAATGGGCTAGTGGGCTACTAACACATGGATCTTCTGGCATTTTGTAAAACACGATGGGGCCACAAAGCTAACAAAAAAGATGCACACTTGGCAGAAATAAATCACAGTGGATGTTGAGTCAGCAAAAGGTGAGGCATTCAAACTTTGTTGACTCCATCTGAGCCACACATTGGTCCACATGATGATCAAATCAATGGTGGAAATTCAAATTTTCTAAAATAACTTCATTGAGCCATTTTGGTTCATGCGAGCAAGTAGTAATGGCAGAGTTGATAGATTTTTGCTGAATTAAAGGCTTTTTTTCATCATAAAAGCTTGCCATAAAGCTAATTGTTGATTGAAAAAGTATAGTCAACGCATCTAGAACTTGTTGCAAAATTTTTTGAGCATTTAGCATCATCAAATTAGTGTTTCTTGCATCATAAAACTAGTAAGTTAAATTCACCTCCCTTGAGCTTAAAATTACCCTAATTTCTATTTGATTGCTATTGTTGCTATCTGGTTTCGAAGTGGTATATCTTTTAAGGTTTGAAATTCATTAGATTGTTATAATTTCATGATTTTAGTCATTCCTTTGCATCAAGTGTTTCCCTAAAAGTGTAAAAAGCACTTGTTGTAAACCAGTTAAACCCTAGGTCCCATTACTTAAGCAATGGCACTGAAAATCCAAGCTTCTACATCAAAAGGCCAAGCCTCCAATTCAAAACCCAAAGTTATACCCTTGGTCCAAGATTTGATTGACCAGTTGAAACCCTCAACCTCTAATAAAGCAAAGGGGCAACCTATGTTCCATGTCCCCAGGGTTAAGTAGGGTATTGTTGATAGATTTTGCATAGACAAGGATGCTACCTTGTCATATACTGGATGGACCCTCTTTCAAGGTTGGTTTTGAAACAAGAATTTCAGCATTCCAATTTGCAACCCATGGAGGTTGGATATGGCCAAAATAGTGGTCCCCAATATGTATGTGGATGTTGATCTCTTGAAGGACATTGCTACAAATTCTGACCCGCTGGTTAGAGTTTTCAGGACATATGATGGGAAAAATATTGTGTGGGTCACCAAGGAAGAGGTTGCAAATGTGTTCAAGCTAAACAAGTGGAGTAGGGACATGGTGGAAATCAATGAGAAAAAATTGAGGGAGGAGTATGGGAAGGTGAAACACAATTTAAGAGTCTCTATGTTGACCCAATTTCTAGTGTCAGCAGGAAACAGAAAGGGAAAGATCACTTTGGTACCTTCTAATGTGGATCCCCTCCCTATCAAGTATTTTTTCACCTACTTTCAAAAGAATTTCTATGGTGTCTACCAGATTATGGGGTTTTATCCTGCTTCTAGCATCCCAATTGCCCAAATGTATATGGCTACAAACATACAACACCTCAACATCAACACTCTATATGACTTTGCTACATACATATCAAAAGAGATACATAAAGGATTGGTAGCATTAAAGAATGGACAATAGGTTGTTAGGTTTTTGTTTTTTTTTCTATTCATGCATATCTTTTTATATAGAGGTGCTGATTATTTTGGTTAGGATATGGAACTAAAAAGGAATGTGAATGGTATTGAAATTCCAATGCAATCATGGACTCCACTATTAGATAGGCATGAGAAAAAAACAAGTTTTGTAGTTGCTACAAATATTTTTGCTACCAAGTTGAGAAGGTTCTTAATGGTGAATGTGCCCAGGATTCCTACAGAGTTGCATGATTTCTTAAGGCCAACTGAGAGAAGACCTAATCTGAATATCAATCACAACTGGGGAGATGTAATCCCATATAAGGATTGCACATTTTTTAGGGTATATGGAACATTTCTAACACTCCATATACTCCCTAGTGAAGTGATCTTAAGAATTGGTTTTTTTGGAAGTGATGTGGCAATTGGGCAATATAGATGATGCATTCCTAAATGAGAAAAGAAAGGGAACATTTTTCCCTACATACACTATGTTTTCCGATTTTATCATGACAACACATGGATGGAGGAATATTGTTGATTATTACTGTAGGCCTTATGATATGAGCCTTTGTGCATATGGGATTTATGATCTTGAGGGATTCATGGTTTGGTTGATGAAAAAGATCAAGGGAGGGTAATATTTTCATACCCATTCACTCCCTAATGACCTCATTAGAAATGTGTTGGACCTCAATGTCCAATCAAACAAGATGAGAAAATGGGGTGTTTTTGTGAAGCTAGAGAGAGCAAGAAGGGTTAAATACCCTAATTTTAAGGCATTTTTAGATATTAGTGATGTAATTCTAAAAATTGAAAAATTCATTCAAAACTTTGACAAATTTGTTGCAAACTTGAAGGAAGAAAGGATAGTGCAAGGTAAGGGGAAGGTCCCCATGACAGAAGGAGAGTCAGCTTAGCAGCCCTCCAAGAAAATGCACATTTATTCAAGGAGGAAAATCACAATAAAGAGGCAATTGACAATTGCAACTCCTACATAGTATGAGTCATCTAGAATACAATCTCTACAGCAACAATTGCCTCCATTGTCACCACAGTATTCTTCTGCTCCATAAATAATTGAGTTGGATTCACCAACTAGGGATCCATCCTCTTCGATGGACAAACAAATAAAAAGGAAAAGGGTTAAAACAACTGGCCTTGTTGATTATCCTACAAAGGATTCTGATGATGAAGACATTATAGTTGAGGATAAAATAATGCAAGAAATGTCATCCCCTCAAAGGTAAATGGTACCACAAACTTTGAGCCTTAGCTTAAGAAAAGCTAACCAAAGTGAAATTAATAGCTCTAAGGATGTAAGAGTTAAGGCTTATGAAAGCTTTATGGAGGACGATGCATTTGTTAAATCATAAGCCTTCCAAGAGTATATATGGAGAGCTATGAAGGAAAAATATACAATAATTGTGCAGAAAAAGAGAAGTGAGAGCCCTAAAAAGCCCTAAAAGATTATTGAAACTAAGGTATGAGAAGAAATGAGGACCAAATATTTGAATATCACAAAGAGTGGAGTTTTTCTACTTCCAGAATGGGATTTGGAATCAACAATTGTGTTTTGATACTATCAATAGTGAAGAAGAGGTCACATTGGCCTTGCAAGGATCAACCTTTGGTCAGCAATGGGATACACTTGTTATTTGGGCTTTGGCCCCAACCACCAAAAATCCTGAAGTTGTAGAGCTTGTTCCACGGGTTAGGGGAGGACTCATTATTAAGAGGGTATCAAAAACATCTTACCTTGAAACTACAACAATGAATGTGAATGTGGCTCAATTCACTAAGGCCACAATTGAGTCATTAACAAAAGAAAGAGATAAGTTCAGGACTCAATACAATGAGATGGTGGCAGAATATAATTTGAGTCAATAGAAGATGGTACAAATTTAGGACATAAATGGCTCTATGGAAGTAGCAATTTCAATCATTGTAATTGGGCATCTCACAAGCCATAATTTATTCTCCCCCTTCTCCAATTCATTTACCACCTCCTATTCAAAATGAGGTTATACCCCCTAAATCAAAAGATGTGAAAATTGCACAATCAACTCTTGAAACATCAGATGTGCCTCAAGTTGAGGAAATTAATAAGGAGCTAATGGAAAATCTCAAGAAATATGAAGATAGACTTGATGATCTTGTTCAATTGGATAACATAAAGATTGTGACAACAGTGCTTGAGAACCTGAATAAAGGAATTGAAAAGAGATTAATTAGTATTCATTATAATTATTCTGTAATGTTTGATGCTATCAGAAATTTTGATATAGATAAAGAGATTGTCATTCCTCTAATGGTCAAATGGATCCCAAGATCACAAGTTTTGAGAGACATGGCAGTTGAATCAACACATGATTTGAATAAACCTCCTAATATTTTTCCAACTCTTAGGTTTGTGACTAAGATGAAAGATTCACAAGGGTTGATTTATCCCTTAGAAATAAAAATCAAGGAGTTGGTAAAGAAATTTGATGATTGTAACTTTCATCTGCTTCCAGATATTTTGAATGAGTGTTGAGGTTAAATCCTTACAAGAATGGAAGGACCAAGAAAATCAACTAATATCCACTTAGGCCAAATTAATATGTGATGGGGTAGATTTGGATATGTTGAGGAATAATATGGATAGGCTAATACATACAAGGATTTTCCTCGAGGATTTTGACAAAGAGGCCAATCAAGTGGTAGTTAAATATAGCATGTATAGGCTAAAGACATCAAATTGTGGGTTTTAATTAGTCAACAAAGGAGGAAATTGCATTGTGGAAGTCCAACTATGTTGATATTTTGGACATATGAGTTGTTTCAAATGGGGGTTGTGATTAAAATTTTAGTTTTATGCCTACAACAATAGAGGTTTCAGTGAAGATAGGTGTAATGCATGGCTTAGAATTAGTATAGATTAGGCCTTGAATATATCAACATTCAAATAATGCACTTTCTTAGGTTCAAACATGATGATATGGAATGCAGATATGGAATTACCCTGGTATATTCTTTTCTTCACTTTATGCTTTTCATCTACAAATTTTGGAGCAAATGGAATAAGTGCTTAGCTCGTGAAAGGAATTTTTTGCACTAACTAAAGATCCTTTTGGAAGGTGAGATAATCTTCATCAACAAATGAAAATGGTTTTTGTCTTTTGTGATATTCTCCATCATATTTGGGTAAATGTAATTGCCTTTTTATGTAATGTGATTGTCAAATGAAAACTTGACATGTGTACAATCTGGCTTGAAGCTTGTTTTTCTCCCTTGTTCTTATAAAAGGGAATTCAAGGCCAATTGTACGAGGTTTCTAGTAGATTGGTCTTAGAGAGAAATTTTGTAACAAGTGTGGATAATAGAATTGAGTCTTGTTTTAGGTTCTAAGATTCTTTGAATTTTGTAATTGTGAATGTATAGTGCACTACTATCATCTGTTGAAATATAAATGGAAAGATATTAAAGGCCAATGTTCTCCACTATAAACATTGCATAAATTTTGAATATAAGTAATCAAAGATTTATGTTATTCATCTTCTTGTCTTTCCTTGAATGTTTGTTCAATTTTATTACTCTTATTAAAAGAATGAGTTAAATTTTATTAACATGAATGTAGTTTTATGCAATCATATGCACAGATCACTAACTATTACTAGTTAAGTCTCACATATTAATGGTGTAAGGAATCATTGATAGGCATTGCAAAGATAGGACTCAATACAATGAGATGGTGGCAGAATATAATTTGAGTCAATAGAAGATGGTACAAATTTAGGACATAAATGGCTCTATGGAAGTAGCAATTTCAATCATTGTAATTGGGCATCTCACAAGCCATAATTTATTCTCCCCCTTCTCCAATTCATTTACCACCTCCTATTCAAAATGAGGTTATACCCCCTAAATCAAAAGATGTGAAAATTGCACAATCAACTCTTGAAACATCAGATGTGCCTCAAGTTGAGGAAATTAATAAGGAGCTAATGGAAAATCTCAAGAAATATGAAGATAGACTTGATGATCTTGTTCAATTGGATAACATAAAGATTGTGACAACAGTGCTTGAGAACCTGAATAAAGGAATTGAAAAGAGATTAATTAGTATTCATTATAATTATTCTGTAATGTTTGATGCTATCAGAAATTTTGATATAGATAAAGAGATTGTCATTCCTCTAATGGTCAAATGGATCCCAAGATCACAAGTTTTGAGAGACATGGCAGTTGAATCAACACATGATTTGAATAAACCTCCTAATATTTTTCCAACTCTTAGGTTTGTGACTAAGATGAAAGATTCACAAGGGTTGATTTATCCCTTAGAAATAAAAATCAAGGAGTTGGTAAAGAAATTTGATGATTGTAACTTTCATCTGCTTCCAGATATTTTGAATGAGTGTTGAGGTTAAATCCTTACAAGAATGGAAGGACCAAGAAAATCAACTAATATCCACTTAGGCCAAATTAATATGTGATGGGGTAGATTTGGATATGTTGAGGAATAATATGGATAGGCTAATACATACAAGGATTTTCCTCGAGGATTTTGACAAAGAGGCCAATCAAGTGGTAGTTAAATATAGCATGTATAGGCTAAAGACATCAAATTGTGGGTTTTAATTAGTCAACAAAGGAGGAAATTGCATTGTGGAAGTCCAACTATGTTGATATTTTGGACATATGAGTTGTTTCAAATGGGGGTTGTGATTAAAATTTTAGTTTTATGCCTACAACAATAGAGGTTTCAGTGAAGATAGGTGTAATGCATGGCTTAGAATTAGTATAGATTAGGCCTTGAATATATCAACATTCAAATAATGCACTTTCTTAGGTTCAAACATGATGATATGGAATGCAGATATGGAATTACCCTGGTATATTCTTTTCTTCACTTTATGCTTTTCATCTACAAATTTTGGAGCAAATGGAATAAGTGCTTAGCTCGTGAAAGGAATTTTTTGCACTAACTAAAGATCCTTTTGGAAGGTGAGATAATCTTCATCAACAAATGAAAATGGTTTTTGTCTTTTGTGATATTCTCCATCATATTTGGGTAAATGTAATTGCCTTTTTATGTAATGTGATTGTCAAATGAAAACTTGACATGTGTACAATCTGGCTTGAAGCTTGTTTTTCTCCCTTGTTCTTATAAAAGGGAATTCAAGGCCAATTGTACGAGGTTTCTAGTAGATTGGTCTTAGAGAGAAATTTTGTAACAAGTGTGGATAATAGAATTGAGTCTTGTTTTAGGTTCTAAGATTCTTTGAATTTTGTAATTGTGAATGTATAGTGCACTACTATCATCTGTTGAAATATAAATGGAAAGATATTAAAGGCCAATGTTCTCCACTATAAACATTGCATAAATTTTGAATATAAGTAATCAAAGATTTATGTTATTCATCTTCTTGTCTTTCCTTGAATGTTTGTTCAATTTTATTACTCTTATTAAAAGAATGAGTTAAATTTTATTAACATGAATGTAGTTTTATGCAATCATATGCACAGATCACTAACTATTACTAGTTAAGTCTCACATATTAATGGTGTAAGGAATCATTGATAGGCATTGCAAAGATAGGAATAATATTGTTGTACATTTTCAATCACAAGGTTTAGGATTCTCCACCCTAGGATGAGTCACTGGTCAATTAATGTTACAGTCTCCTAGATCATTCATAGTGGTTATTGTATACACTTAAATTTGGTCTAGAGGAATTAATTAAATACAAGTTATTTAATTACTGATCTTTAATTCTTCTACTTATAAATAAATTGAAAATTTTATTTATATAGTTAATTTTCTCTAATTCTTTCTATCTTAAATGATTTTCTTCATGTCTTAATTAAATGAACAAATTCAATTAGTTTGTTTTATTTAATTAATCTCTTCTCATTAAATTTGAATTCTAAATTTGAATCTAAGCACATTTCTACTAACTTCTTTTCACCTTCCACCTCATCATATGTCTCATGAAATTAAATATTTCTAATATTTAATTTGACATTTATCCTCAACAAATTCTAACCAATTTGAGACACTTGGCCTTCATCTCCATTTGATTCCTCTTCACACTTGGTATTTTGTTCTTCTAAAAGGAACACACTCCCCTTTTCTCTCTAACCTCTTCACTTTCAACCGTCCATTCTCCAAATCAAATCTAGACTGTTGATTTCTACCACATAGGCTCATTCCTTGGAAAATCTATAAATGGACCCTCATTTACAGCAAAAGCATGTAGAGAGCTGAGCATAATTACACTCTGTAGAATTTTAGCTAGCATTGTCATTTCAGTCTTTTCATTTTAGTATTTGCAGTTTAGTATTAAGTAGATTTATCATGGCACTTCCATTAGCAGCATCTTAATTGCAGTAGTTCATCATATCATTTTCATACAATAGCATCATAACATCATCATTATCTTTGCATAATCATCTATTGCTAGCTTAGAAATCAATCATGTAGGAAATATTTCTTGCATTTCCAACATCTCTCATTCTTCATTTTTTCATTTGGAAAGTCATGTGCACAAACAATCTCAGAGCAAAATGACTTAAAGAATCCTTGGGGATAAAGGACAATGAGACGCCATTGGGGAATTATTTATTTCAGTTTGATTATTGTTTGAATTCCTTGATATAATGTTTCATTGGTATGTTGTATAGCTTTTGATTTGCTTATTCAGGATACATTTTATATACCACACATAAATTTGCACCCACCATGGGCCCTAGCCCTGTTTTAAATTTTTTTTGGCAAGTTTACGTCGGCAGGCTTGGTCGTGAATCTTGATGTAGCGCACCTGTGGATTCTTTTAGTGCATAGGTGGTGACTTTTAGCACATCTAAGCTCTCATGTTATAGTGCATACATGGCATCTTTCAGTGCATCTACAAGATTTGATTTCCCTTTTGTGTTTTCCATAATAGAGCATAGAGTTTTTTAACAGTTCATACGCTGAATCTTTTAGTGCATATGTTCTTTGTTTTAGTGCATTCACCTTTATTTGCAAAAGTTCAAAATTATGGGGACTGATCTATACCTTTTTGTTTTGCAAGTGCTTTATACACTATCAAAGACATTATTTGAGACTACTAATCATGTTTGCAGGGGCTAGAGTTATTTTTGTTTTCCTTTGATTAAATTAGGCATCTAGTTTAACTACAAGGTTAATGAACACCATGTATGTTGTGTTTGTAAAGTGATAGGCCTATGCTCTCTCCTTTACTGGGTGATCAAAATGCTAGACTCACTCTTTAATTTTATTGCAATAGCACCTTTAGAAGGCCTACCGTACTGGGAAAAAGTACTCACCCTATAGGAATTAACTAAGTGGGAACAGCTAAAGCTAAGCATTCCAACCCACTATAATCAAATGTGTTGGAGTTAAAATGACACTGAGAGGGGGGGGGGTTGAATTAGTGTCTTAACAAATTCGACCAATTTTCACAAAATCAAAAACCATAGCTTAGATATTTTCTCAATATACTCTGATTAATGCATTCATGAGTTGAATGTAATCACTTGTAAACAGAATTGAGAAAAGTAATAATCAAACAATGAACTAAAAGTAATAATCAAACAATGAACTAAATGATCAGCAACACAGTAAAGCAAAGGGAACTCAAAAGAACAAGAAGACTCCAGATTTTATCGAGTGGAAAACCCTCCTGCGGTATAAAAACCACTCCCTAAATGCCTTCTGGCTTAATCTTTTAAACAAAAGTTCACAATGCCTTATAGGCTGATTTCTGAGCACCCACTCAAGGAGCACTAGCCCCTCATTTTGAGACACCCATCTCAAGGAGTACCAACCCCTCAAATTATGTTTTGAATAATAATTGTGACTCAGAGGATTTCTCTGTTTTCAGTTAAGCACATATATTTTTGTAGAGTTCATTCATACATTCCCATACAAACAAGAAATGATACTCTCAGAATTACAATCAACAACCCTTACAATTTTTAACACAGGTATTTATTTACATTTCAAGTATGTCGGTTGTGAAGAAATCTTCAAAATCATTTTTCACCAGATCGTCTGATTCTCTTGCTGATTTTTGAATATAAAGCTGAATATTGACAGACTATAGATGATAATCAAAAATCAATATTAACACTTATCCAGAAAGCTGTAAAATATCCTATTAAAACAAAAATGCAACTGCACAAAGAGGAAACTCAATGAATAGGTTGTCATGTAATAGGTCTGAGATTCGATTCAATCGAAGATGTCAGCCTGTAACTGTATTTTGAAGTTTCCATAAATGGCCACAGAGTTTGAGTCTTCGTAACAATTCACTGAGACAAGCAGATAGTTCTGTTTAAAGCAATTTATGACGCAGTCAATCATCCTCATAGATATCGCTATAACTCTGTGAAGTCACTGTAGCCTAAAGATTCTCTCACCGAATGCATCCTTCTATCTGTCATTGTGACATAAGGAAACTCTCATCGATGTTCTTTTGTTTCGATCATAGTCACCGTGACATATTGTTTTTCTTACTAACTAGACCCTTTTGTTTTCCATTCATTATCGCTGTATCCAAAAATGATCTCAGAAAGACCTTTCATCAAGCATATTACAACTAACTGACATCTCATGTGTTGTATTCGGTGAGACCCACTTTTCTCGCCAAGACCCTATGCTGAGATTACAAATGTTTTTCCGAAGTATTCACATCCCGCACCGGTCGATGAGACACCCTCAAACTCACTGTGACCTTTCTCTGAAGAACCTAACTCATACCGATGAGTTATTTTGAAGACCATCCACAAAAGACTATTGATGTGACCCTTTCACCCAGTCGGCAAGACCAAGAGCATTCGGAGAGACCACACCGAAGATACCTTTCCTTCGTTTTCATGTGAGTCGTCGTAACAAGTTGCTATCAGGGAGACCTTATGTAGATTTTGTTTAGTCTTACCGATGATAGATTTCCTACTGACGGGGTCAGCGAGAGACTTCATTATCACCAAGACCTTAAGCTGAAGACTACAACACTTGTTGATGTGCATCCTCCCACCACTGGTCGGTGAGACACCAATAGACTTGGCAAGACCCTACCACGAACAATAAGACTTACGCAGATGAAATCTCCAAAGCGGGGTCGACAAGACTTAGTAACCATTATGCCAATAAATGCTTGCAAGAGAAATCCGATCGCTGTGACAAACCTGATGTTTTGTCAAAAGTAGCCTGTTAGATAAATTCAATTGCCTTGACAACTGAAATGTCTTGCTAATAGGCAACTCAGACATTTCAAAGTGTATCGGAGAGACTCTGCCATTCTCACCCCGATATGAATAAGTCTGAAAGAGAAACATCTAAAACCTTTGAAGTGCAAGGAGAACGATCCTGAGCCAGATTATCAATGAGAACAAACTGAAAGAGATTTTGTCATCAAGGACAAACTGTAAACACAACTGAGATTCAACACAAATGTGATTCTGATGAAAGTCACATTCAACGATAGTGTGCATTGATAACCATCCCCAAAGCCTTTGTTCTAAAGGTTGGGAGGTCTCCTAAGGGAGTTTATCATTTTCCACAGTAAACAGAAACCCTTACTAAGAACTTTAAGTGTAGTAGCCAACATAGTCGGTTCCTAAACATTATAATATTCACAGTGCAAGGGGAGGGAAGAATCTTCCCCCAAGATACTCACCATATAACTACCAGGGATTTTTGGCCAAAAGTGGAGGATTCAACTTTGGTTAAGACTCAAAAAAGGTAAAAACATAGGCACCCTCTAGGGGGTGATAGGGCTGCGTGAGTTGACGTAGTTCTAAGATGCGGGTTGTGATGTTATTTTTTGTCCCTTGACATTAGGAGTTTGACTGATCTATTTTCTCTTATTCAATACCAGTGGAAATCAAAAGGATCAGACCAGATCCTAGAACATACACTTGATGTTTAGATCATAAGATGAAACAACTACTTTACTAAATGATATCAATTTTCCACAATCCATGTTGATTATTGCTAGTTGGTTTCTGGATTTGATTTTGTAAAAAAAAATTCATCAACATTTTGGATCACACTCTGTGGTCCTTCATCAAGATGAAGAAGAGAGCATAAGGAGTAAAAATGAAAACTTGTAGACCCAAAAAAGTATAAAAAGGTAGGGAAGAGGGATGAGAGAGATGGTTGGCACAAGAAACAAGGTAAGCAAAAAGGTGATGAGAGAAGGAAATAAGTAAAGAACTAAAAATGAAAAATAAAATATTTACTAGAGAACAGGAGACAAGAGTTAAATAACAAGTATACAATTATTATAATAGAACTAAAAATAAGTATACAATAATAAAATCAACTAGCTAAAATAATCAAAAATTCAAAATCAAAAATATAATCATAACCATCCAATTAAATAATGAACTCAAAACAAATAAACAAAAAACATAACAAACTAAAAATAATCTACAAAATATAATATATTATTTTTATTATACAATAATAAAATCAACAATCTAAAATAATCAAAAATCAAAATCAAAATCAAAATATATGATCATAACCATCCAATTAGATAAAGAACTCTATACAAATAAACAAAAACCTAACAAACTACGCATATACAAAACTAAAAAGAAAATACAAATATATAATATAAAATGAAGCAATTAAAAATAACATATATATAATTGCTTCATTTTATATTATATATTTGTATTTTCTTGTTAGATTTGTATATGCATAGTTTGTTAGGTTTTTATTTATTGGTATGGAGTTCTTTATCTAATTGGATGGTTATGATCATATATTTTGATTTTGATTTTTTATTATTTTAGCTAGTTTTTTTTATTATTGTTTAGTTGGGAATTTTCTTGGCTAGTTTTTCATTGGCTTGCTAGGTATATTATTGTAATTTTTTGATTATTTTAGAATGTTGATTTTATTATTGTATAATAAAAACAATATATTATATTTTGTAGATTCTTTTTAGTTTTGTATATTCTTAGTTTGTTATGTTTTTTGTTAATTTGTTTTGAGTTCATTATTTAATTGGATGGTTATGATTATATTTTTTATTTTTAATTTTTGATTATTTTAGCTAGTTGATTTTATTATTGTATACTTAGTTTTAATTCTGTTATTATAATTGTATACTTTTTATTAACTCTTGTCTCTTGTTCTCTTGTAAATATTTTATTTTTCATTTTTAGTTCCTTACTTATTTCCTTCTCTCATCACCTTTTATCTTACCTTGTTTCTTGTGCCAACCATCTCTCTCATCCCTCTTCCCTACCTTTTTATACAATTTTGGGTCTACAATTTTTCATTTTTACTCCTTATGCTCTCTTCTTCATCCTAATGGTGGATCATGGAGTGTGATCTGAAACATTGATGAAAAAACTCTTACACAATCAAATCCAAAAACCAACTAGCAAAAACTATTTTATGACTTGTTTCTGTGTTTGAAATCATTGTTCAGAAGATCATCCAATTTAAAAACACCCCATTCGCCGATTCAAAAACAAGAAAACCAAACAAACTTTCAAAATAGTGACGCTTTCCAATTTAGCACATAAACTTATTGTTTCAACACATTGGGTTCATAGTCTGGCACATCCAAACTCTATTTTAGTGCATTCATCACATCTTTCAGTGCATATAGGGTTTATTCTAGTTCATTTTCCCCATAATTCATCGCATATAGGGTTTGTTCTAATACATTCACAACATCTTCTAGCACATCTAGGGTCTATTCTGACGCATTTGCCTCATCTTTAAGTGCATAAATTTCCTATTCTAGCACATCTAATAGATAGTCTAGTGCATCCAAGCTCTTTTTTGGCACATATGTCCCATATTTTAGTGCATCTACAACCTATTTTAGCGCATCCATCTATTCACAAACAAAGAGCTAAATTAACCTTTTGTCTGACAATTAGAATCACATTTAGGGATCCTTTCCAAAACAAAGATTATTCCTCATTACAACATTAGGTTAAACTTGAAGAAATTGGCTTTTGCAAGTGAAATCTCTTTAACTAAACTTGGATCAAACATCTTAAAGTTCCTAATCATCAAATCTCATCTCTAATTGTTAGCTAAGTTTCATTGAATCGGGATCTATCATCCTTCATCATGAAACAAACCCTATACATCTAATTAAACCATAGTCTCATCAATAGGATCCATCATCCTATTTGACTTAGGTATCTCATTAGCACTTCCAAACAAAGATCAAAGTATAGCAAACTTTAACGCTTGCATGCCTGTTTTAACAAGATCCCAAAAACAAAAACTCAGAGAAAAGGAAATTGAAACCCAAACCATCATGGTAGAAGGAGAAGAAAATCCTTTCCATAGATTCCATCAACCTGAAACAAATAAGATAACTGATGATGACATTCAACAAGGTCAACAAGACCCTAAATTTCATAAGTTCATGGAGAAAATTCTAGAAAAAGATGGAGAGAAATACTTTTTGATGTTGGAAAATCAAGGTGTAAAACTACCCAATGATTTTGATATCAACCAATTGAAGGGAGCTCCCAAGAAAGCAAAAGTTGATTCATGAACCACAGATCCAATGAATGCCTTAGCTCAACAAATACAAAATATTCAAAAGTAAATCCAAGATATGCAAAGGGGAACAACCAAGAGATATTTGTTGCAAGACATATGTCCTTATCCCTTTGACAAAAGTCTAAACATGATACCTTTTCCACCAAACTGTGATCTTCCAAAATATGACAAATACAATGGCAAAACTGATCCTCAAGATCATGTAAGAGAATTTTACACCATGAGTTTGGAATTTGCACATGAAGAGATCTATTTAATGATATTATTTCCAAGAAGTTTGGGTGGTCAATGCATGGAATGGTTTTCAAAACTCCCACCAGGTATTAGATCATTTGAAGAGCTGGTAAATAAATTTATCACCCAATATTCATACAACATTCAGCATGAGATAACCATGAAAGATCTTTGTAACACAAAACAAAAAAATGGTGAATCATTCCTTACATTCTTACAAAGATGGAGATGATTATTTGCTAGATATGTCTGTCCTATACCTGAGAAAGAAAAGATGGAAATATGCATTGACAATCTCAATAGTGAGATGAGTTATAGACTCTAATTACAGTGTCCACCTAGCTTTGAAAAGATGATTGAAAATAGACTTAAGATTGAGGAAGTCTTGGTTAAAATAGGAGTATTGAAAATGTATAATAAAGCAACAAACTCAACAAACTCTTCCAATCATTATAACAGCAATGAAAAATCAAAATTCTAGACAAGAAATAAAAATGTTGGTAATGATGTTGCAGCTAATACGCATAACACAAAATCGGTCTTCAATTTATTAGGTATTACACCCAAAAACAATCAAAACAGTAGTGAATCTAAACTAGCTCCACCACCACAATGCAAAAAAATTACACCTTTGGGGAAGTCACTTGAATTAGCCTTAAAATAACTTCTTGCAAAAAAATTCATAACATTACCAGAGGCACAAGATTTTGAACCAAGAGTTAAACCATCATGGTAGAACGATGCATATTACTGTGATTTTCATAGAAACAAAGGCCACAAAACAAATGATTGTATGCAACTAAAACATTTGGTGCAAGACTTGATAGATAGACTTGAAATATCAATAGAAGGACCTCAAACAAATATTGATCATGGAGCACTTAAAAACCCTTTACCCAACTATGAAAAAGGAGAATCCTCTTCAACAAACAAAGGGAAAAATGTGAACTATGTCTATGATTCTACCATCCTTCACATTTTTGTAGTTGATAATCAAACCAATGACATAGAAATCAAGAATAAACAACACATTGTTGTAGCTGATAATCAAACCAATGATATTGAAATTAAGAAGGAACAACACATTGTTGTAGCTAATAATCAAATCAATGTCATCAAAATCAATGATAAAAAAAACAACCTACCAGTAATGTGACCACAAGAGTGCAGTCCAAGTTTGTATTGAAAGGAAATACATCTAAAACTCATGTTGCCCCTTCAAATCAATACAATATCGTAGACCGATTGAAAATTATTCTAGTGCAAATATCCATACTAGAACTTCTTAAAATTTCACCAAATCATAAGGATATTATGGAAAAAGCTTTAGTGGACACCACTGATTTGGAAGTTTGTCAATTCCAAGCCATGGTGGGACATTTGACTGCACTCCATTGTTTATCATTCTCAGAAAATGATGATGCATCCCTCACTCATCCACACAACGCTCCACTCCATATTGAGGTTATAATCCATAAACATCGGGTCAAATGTGTTTTAATAGATGGAGGAGCTATTATAAATATCTTCACTTTAAAGCTTATCCATGCATTGGGATTTTCAGAAAATGCAATAGATTCTAGAAGAAAAATCACCATAAAAGCTTATGATGATGAAGAAAGATCCTCTCAAGGACTGATAGTATTGCCAATTCAAGTGGGACCAGTTCAAAAGGATATAGCCTACCAAGTTTTAGACAAGGATTTGACATACAACATACTCTTGGGTCGACCTTGGATCCATGAAATGCAAGCAGTGCCATCAACATACCATGAATGCTTGAAATTCCCTTACAATGGACTTGAGAGATCACAATTTCTGAAAATTCTAATAATCCTCAATACTGCAACACTCTCAAGACAGTCCAAGATGTTTTTGTACCACACAACAGAGAAGCACTCACTTCTAGTTCCTCAAGTAATGAAATCCAACCCGATTCTTTGTCAAATAATTTTGAGAAAAAGGTTTAGTCGAAGGATAAAGGCATCGGTGATTCTATTTCCTCAAGTAATGAAGGCCAACTCAATTCTTTGTCAAAATAGTTTGAGATAAAGATTCATTTGAAAGATAAAGGCATGGGTGAGTATTCTTTTGAGTAGTCCTTATGTCTCTCATAGGTACTACTTTCTCCAAAATCATATGGACAACCATCAACATCTAAACAATCTTCACAACCCATCACGCTCTTTAATGGAAAATTTATAAAAGCAGACACTCTAGTTGATGAATCTAAAGACAAAGATGTTCTAAATTGGATTTACAAAGATGAAGAACAATCCCAAGCAACAAATTCCAATATACCAACAGAGTAATATGGTAAAGGGTTCACAATCTTAGAAAAGATGGGATATGAAGGAAAAGGTCCTATTGGAAAAAGAAAAGAAGGTATTGTGGAACCAATTCAACCTATCACAATCAATGCAAAATACAAGATAGGGTTGGGATACAAAGAAGAGACAAAAGAAGAAGCCACTCAGAAGACTTGTGAGCGAATCCTCCAATTGCAAGCCAGTTCTAAAATAGACTCAAATGAATATGGATGGGATTCATAATCTGAAGAATATTTTCAAGACAAATAAATTGATGTGATGTAGAGTTATGCACCCATACATATGGAGGGACAAAGTTCAGGGTCTAGACCACTTAAATTTGTATTACTACATATCGATGACTCTAGTGAGAACGATCAGAGATCGAGTGAGATATATCATTTGGAGGAGAATAACATTATAGACCTTGATATTTCTATCGAACACCTTGAAAATGTTCCCATTATGACCCTTGCCACCTTTGACCTTGACCAGTCCAATGATTCCTTACCTTTGATACATCCTGAACTCATTGACTAGGAACAAATTGAGCTGCTTGATAGCCCTATCTTTTCAGATGATGATTCCATTGTCAATTTCCTTTGTTATGAGAATCCTGAAACTAGTTCCACCAATGAATTTCATAGTGCCAAATCTCTTAGCTGCAAAATAAAGAATACAAAAATCAATCTAATGGCGAAAACCATGCAATGGTAGTATTAGATCATGAAAAAGTAAAAAGAAAGAGTGTATCCAATGGTGAAAACCTCTCTGAGGCACTGAAGAATGAGAGATTTGACACTCTTCCTGAGCATTATCATGAAAGATCTTCATATTGGTTGAGCCTACACAATCCATAAATATCGGTACTGCAGAAACAACAAAGACCCTACATATAGCTGCATTAATGACAGAGCAAGGAAAGCCAAATTTCACAAAATTCTTTGAAGAAAGATAAATCAATTTTGCTTGGTCCTATACTAACATGCCAGGAATAGATCCAGATCTAATAATGCATCATTTATCCATAGTGTAACATCATGAAAATAAAGGAGATCAAAGCAACACAATGCAAATAAACTCTAATGTAAACTAAGCTAACAACAAAGAACAATGGAAAGCTAAAACATAAATAAACAGAACAATCTCACCCAATATCTACATAGTTCCATGCATAACCTCGACTGTCCTTCTCCATTTTGTCATTGTAGTATAATTTCCCTCAGATTTCTTTGTGCAAGTATAGCCTATGATAGTATGATTTAGCAAAACATCAAAGATTCAGATAATAGATTCCTTCCAAAAGTCATAAGATTTCAGGAGAAGTAATAATGATGAAGGTCAAGCCAATTTATAGAAAGCAGGGTTTCCAAATGATAGGCTCAGATTGAAAGATAGACGAACGATTCAGATTAAAAGATTTGACATACATTGAGATTAGCGTTAGTAGTGACATGAGTGATGAAACATAAAAGGTGGGAATTAAGATTAAATAATAATTTAATCTTTAGTTGAAAGTGTTTGAAACTTAGAAGAATAATGATTGCATGTAAAGGATAAAGATTAGCATGGAGAAAATGGTTTGTTCGAATGCATGAATGAATGAATTAATTAATTAGTTAAAGTTATTTAATTAATAAATGTGTGCACGCGGAAGAATTAAAACTAGATAACAGACTGATTAAGATAGAGAGTCTCTTAATTAGAAACAATCAAACTTTAAATCAAGAGATAACTAACTGATTTAATTAAATATCGAGTTAAGTGGTGAATCAATAATTAGATAACTAAGTGATTATCCAAATATAGAAGAATATGCCATGAATAATTATTTTTTATGAATTAAATGATTATTTAATTCAACATTTGAAATTAGAGGATTAAATGAAATAAATTAAGATTGATTTAATTGACTAGAGAAAAGGTTGAAGAATAATTAAATAATTAAAGTGATTATTTAATTATAGTTGAAAGTGTGATAAGAGTAAATTAAATAAGAATTTATTTAATTTTTAGAAAGAGGATAAAGTTAATTAGCAACGTAATTAAATAAAGAATATTTATTTAATTGATCGGGATTGAATAAAGATAAAAAATGAATTGATTAAATAATTTAAAGTTATTTAATTAATAGAGGAATAAAGGTTAAAATGACTTAATTAAATAATTAAAGTTATTTAATTAATAGATAAGAAAAGACTTTAGAAAATAATTAAATAATTAACACTATTTAATTATGACAATGAAGGTACGAATTATGAAGAAATCGAAGTCACGGGCTTAGACCAATTTTTAGTGTCTACATTTTTCCCCTCTTTGATACAATGTCATTTTGGTGTTGTGTCAAAGAAAATCAGTCAAAACATCCCCCAGTGTGAAATAGGTAAGGGTATGACCCCTTGGGAAAAATGACGAATTTTCGAAAAATTCCAAAAAAAATTGAAATTGTCTCGATTAGTCAATTTGCTAGCCAAAAGTTCAATGGTGGTGAAAGAAATCAGTTTTGGGGAAGTTTGGTAGGTGAAATGGTCATTTGAAGTTGATAAAAAGTGTGTCAAATACACAAGGTTTGAAAAAATCCCTCCAAAAACCTAGGTATAAATAGAAATTGGGCTGAAAATCAATTCATTTGCACCCCTCAAGTTTGGAAATTGTGATTTTTGCTCTGGAGTTCTTCGCAAACATGTCACCAATTCCTTACTCAGATCATCATGGATATCAGATTCAGACATTCAGATGACCAGGTGACAGAGGACCCCCGGTATGTATTCAAAAAATGTTCTTTTGAAATTTTTATTTTCACACATTTTTAGGTATTTAATGTTAAATTTTCAAATGCATCATTATTACATCAATGCATATGCGTTCATGTCCAACACATTTGACTACGAAATGACACATATGCGAAAAGACGTCTAGGGAAAATTAGGTTGTTAAATTCATTGATTGCTTTTGAATTTTTTTGCACCGCATTTATAGATTTGCGACTCATATGTTAGGCACAATAGCGCATTTAGGATTATGGAACACAATTGTTATTTTGCTACGCATTTGCATGATTACCTATGTGTTGAGAATGCACCGCATTTGTGAAAATGTGATGCATATGCATGAGTGTTTGGGTGTGTTTTGTATTTTAACACATTTGCATTAGTGAAATGACACATTTGAGGTTTTGCGATGCATTTACAATTTATAACAATGCATGTGTAATTTTGCAACGCATTTGTTTGTCAAAATTTTTGAAATTTTAGGCTGTAAAAAGTTTCTTGTTTTTCTAACAAAAGATATGAATTTATGCAATTTCAGGTTGTTTTGGATCTGATTTACACCCAGGAGTTGGGGCCGAGGAAATTTGAGTTTCGAGATCAGTTGCGAAGCGGCGAGAGACGGTTCCTATGGAACCTAGGATTGCATCACATGACTTTCATGCCCACTATTCGGGAAAACCGAGGTTTATTGACTACTTTATGTGGGCATTGGCATTCTAAGACTTCCTCTTTCCATTTTCCCACAAGTGAGGCCACTATCACCTTAGAGGATATTTATAGGATTTTGAGATTGTCAATTAGGGGTGAGAGAGTCTTTTATGATATGCAGAGGGGTTATAGTGAGTTGTGTCGATATTATCCGCATGATGATATTAGGAAGCTAGGCATAGAGCACTATGAGATTAGGTGGCATGTCTTGGCTGATAGATATGATCGGATAGATTGTGTATTAGGCACCTTGATTGGGGGGATTGTTTTACCTGACCATTGAGGTCATGGATTTCCTATGGGATGGGGTGAGACACTAGTAGGTATGGTGGAGAGACAAGTCATGTATGCATGAGGCCCTTGTTTGCTTGCCATGTTATATTTCCATTTACATGATATAGCCTATAGGGAAGTACAGTTGACGAGTTGTGATACCACTTTGCTTATGATATGGGCATGGGAGCACCATTTTGTGTTTTTTCCACCTGTTATAGCTAAGTTAGATCATGGAGCTCCTTATGCCTTCTGATATGTGGGGGCCAATACCCAAACACACATAGGAGATACCGGCTATTATAGACATGCTATTGATACTATGGTATAGTTCATTTGAAGAACTTACATGGATTGTGCACGATGGATGGATGAGGATCGACACCTTCCCTTCTATTAGTTGACTCAGTACTTGATTGGGAGGATAGTTTCTCATGAACATATCATTGAGAGACATCTACTAGATAGGGTTTTGGGATAGTTTGGTGAGGTTCAGGATGAGCCGTGGGGCCGAGCTCAGTTCACTCGTTCTTCTAGGGAGGTTCCTCTATGGGGACCACATATTCCTATTACGACAGTAGAGGCTAATATAGATACATTACAGCCTGTGAAGTGGGGATGGAGGGGCAGAGCAATAGATTTGGTACCATAGTAGCATATGATACTTGGTGGGAAAATCACAAGAAATTACCCTTTATAGATCTAGATTAGGATGCACCTGTTGAGAGACGAGGGATAGGACCTCAGGGCAGACGTGGTGGTAGAGGTAGAGGTTGCGATGGCAGAGGTGGCAGAGGTGATGGTGAGAGGGGAGGATGATGACGTCGGTGAGGCAGTAGAGTCTGAGGCCCAAATCTATCACCTGTCCATGAGGAGGAGGGGGAGGGAGAGGATGTACCCATGCTAGAGGTTGGCAAAGAGAGGAGGATGTTGGTGGTGGATTTTATGGAGATCATGTTGAGGAGGAGGATGTCATTGAGGAGCATGCAGAGGAGGTGGTTAGAGAGGAAGAGATGGATGCTCTTGGTATACTTGCAGGATACCAGGATGATGAGGAGGAGGATGAGATGGATGATACATCATTGCTTCTCTAAATCCTTCATGGGACATCCTTGAGAAAGCTAGTAACGAGACTCAAAGATCAAATCAAATGAAAAGATAAGATAAACAAGCCACAAAGTCAACAGCCAGTAAAAATATTTGCCAAAACTTGATCTATTTGTTTGATTGTTTAGATTGAGTAGATAATTGATTGATAGAGCCTGATTTTAGGAAGGACACATACCATATAACACGTTGATTCTAGTTTCGATTTTGTGACTATCTATATAAGGCATGACAAAGCTTGGGTTCAGAAAGACACGTACCGTATAAGATGTTGAGTCTGAGTCATTGATGCGACAACCTGTATAAGGCAATGAGGATTGTTTGACTAATTGATCATGTCTTTTTTTAGGAAGGACACATCTTGTATAAGACATAGGTTGATTATTTTTGTTTTTATGATGTCTGTTTTCAGGAAGGACACATCCTGTAGCAGACATAAGTTGACTTGTTTTGGTTATTACTTTGGCAATTTGTTGGATTTTGACTTAATGACATTGTTGACTTGTTCATCTTGTTGATGCGTGACTTGATGTGATGTACTGACAATTGTTTGTGTTTGAAAATGAACCCTAAAGGACTGACCTAGTGCGGCATCAAGGGCTCATCGATTCATGGCCTTGCCTACATTATACACGTAGAGACCTCATATTTTGACTAGACTTTGACTGATAGGACTGACTAAAAAAGATTTGATTTATTTACAAATATAAGACATGTGTGATAGTGAATGTGACGAACCCTAATGGACTGACCTAGTGTGGCTTCGGGGGCTCATCGATTGATGGCCTTGCCTATGTTATACACGTAGAGACCTCATAGTTCGACATGACCAATGACCTTGTCATATAGACAAATGGATTGAGTCATGATCTTATATAGAAAAACCTAAAAGGATTGACCTAATGCCTCAGGGGCACATCGGTAGATGGCCTTTCCTACATCCAATCACAAAGGCAACATAGTTTAACAATGACAAAGATTGAAAAGTGCAACTAACTCTATTTTTTTTTTGGATTTTTGATATGTTTTGATTTTTTTTGTCTTTTTGAAGTTTTTTGATGTTTTTTGGATTTTTTCAAGAAATTTTGTGATGTGTTTGGATTTTTTCAGGACATTTTATGATGTTTTTGGATTTTTTTCAAGACATTTTGTGATGTTTTTTGGATTTTTTCAAAACATTTTATGATTTTTTTGGATTTATTTTTATTTTTTTATGTTCGCATAACAGCCAATGTAAGAACCAAATGACGTAAGTCAAGTGCCTGCCCCCAGTTAGGTATAAGACCAATTTATTACGAATAGGAAGGGGGATGTGAAGTGTGCTCGATGTCAATCATTCCAAGTTATGGAATGGACAACCATTTATTATGAGTCGTATGTATAGGCGACGGATGGGGAAGATAGGTGGTATGTACAAGGAAGTTAGATTGGAATAATGATAGACAAAGGAGCAAAGTTGACTACACATGGTGCTTGTTTGCAAGGTTTTCACCATGGTACTTATCCAAAGTGCCACCAAAGTGGTTTTCACTATTGGATGACTTATTTCTCTTTACTATTTTCTTAATATTTTTTTTTAATGTTACCAAGATGCCTGTTTGCCATGTTTTCACCTAGGTAACAATTTTTTTTATTTATTTTTTTGTATTTTTGACGATTAAGACAAGTCTCTTAGAAGCTATGTGTAGAACTTCTTCAGATGTAGGATGTTGATTGGTGTTGATAATGGTTCACCTTCAGGAGTAGAGATTTTGTACGCTCTTGATCCAAAGGCTTCTGTAACAATGTAGGTTCCTAACCAGTTAGGTTCAAACTTTCCTAGTTTTTCTCTTTCGGCTTGATTCTTTGGATTTTCCATTAAGACCAGGTCACCAATGTCAAAATTCCTATTCAAAACCTTCCTATTGTAGTTGCAACGAAGATGATTTTGATATTCTTGGAGATGATCTAGTGCCTTTTTTCTTCATTCATCTAGGAACTCTAGCTCATGTAGTCTTGACACAAGGTACTCTTCATCGTCAATATGCCCTTTCAAAGATACCCTTAGGGAAGGAATCTTGACCTTAATAGGAAAGATGGCCTCAAAACCAAATACCAAGGAATATGAAGT
Source organism: Sequoia sempervirens (assembly GCA_007258455.2). Classification (NCBI taxonomy): domain Eukaryota; kingdom Viridiplantae; phylum Streptophyta; class Pinopsida; order Cupressales; family Cupressaceae; genus Sequoia; species Sequoia sempervirens. The sequence goes on from VDFB02179234.1 coordinate 53,177,858, forward strand.
GGCACTGGTGGGATTACGAATGCTTGTGCAGTAAGCCCATAAGGTAGGGTTAAGCTATAGATGCCAATCATGACCATCATCATTGACAATCTTTTCAAGGATTCTAATGATTGTTTTATTAGATGCCTCAGTGGTGCAGGAGCACCTTGACATTAAATATCCTCAAAAGGAAAAACTTTCAAAATTTGAATTTTCAAATGAAGAACTATGTAAAAGCATGTAAATCTTTGTAAAAGGTCATAAATAATGTATTTAAGTCATTTAATGGGTTTTAAGAAGTAAAAATGAAGAGAAAAGAAAAATTTGAGAAATTATAAAAGTTGCCAAATATGTAAAATGTAAACAAAGAAAAAAAAATCAAAAGATGAAGAGTCATAGGTAGAAAAGGAAGGGATGGGTCAATGTAGGCAGTTTACAAGGAATTTATTGCTTGGTAACCATCTATATAAGGCTTGGTAAAGGCGAACAAAAGTAGACTTTTGTATTCTTGTAAAAACAAATTGAAATAAAAGCTCCCTATTCAGTATATGCATCATTCTTTCTCTTGTTTTAGTCCTTATAAGAATTGGGAAGTAGTTTATAAGACTTATATTCATTCTATTTTCTTAGAATAGAAGGCTAACAATCAAATTAAAGTTGATTTGAAGGCTTTTATCAGATTTAGAGAAAGGAAAAGAACAAGTTTCTTGAAATCTGTTTGAGAGCCCTTAGCAAGGGTTTTGAGGATCAAATAAGCATTTGATGTCTACTCCACTTTATTAGGCTATGTAGAATGGTGGGGTAGACTAAAACAAGATGTTTTAAGTTTTGATTGTGTGTGTAGGAATAGGGAAGACAAGAAACATGCATTTGGTTGTTGTTTTATCAGAAAATACAGAGTTTTTCAATGGAAAAAGATGGCTACAAGTTGGTAGATGTTGAAGAAATATGCATGAAGGCTAGTGGATGATTCCTTGAGTATGTGCAGACATTTCCTGAACTATTTGAAGTAGTTTCTAAGTATTAAAAGGCTTGGGAAGGATATTTTTAATAAACCCCTATTTTGTGTAGACTTCAAAGGAACACAGTGAGGGTTTGTATTTTATGATCATTGGAAAGACTTAAGAGACCTAAAATTTGTGGATTCATTCATTTTGTGATCTAACTTAATGTTTTTTTGGGTTGTGAGATGATTTCAAGGTGATTCATGGGTAGTTGCTTTGCATTATAGACCTATTTGATGCATTTTTACTGTGGGACAGTAATTTTTTTGATGTCTTCTTTTATACAATAGTACTTGAGATTGTGATATGTTTAATGTGGATGTAGAGGGTACCTAAATGTGAAATTAGTTTGGAATGGTTCAAAGAAGACTAAATGATGATACCGAATTAAGGGATTTGTAATGTTAGTAGGATGTTGGTATTTGCATGTAAGAAACTAAGTTTTTGTTGGGACAGTGAAATAAATGATTGAAATTTTCTTGGACTGACTAAATTATGTTGCTAAGAGTGTTTCAATTCTTGGGAAGAGTTTAGAGGGATGAATGTGTTAATTTGGTGTTTTAGCCATGAGCTCCCTATGTACAAGAATGGAGCTTTGATTGCAAGATAATGGTAAAACTTATGGATCAGAGGTTTGTGAATGTGCATTTGTTTTGTTTCAGTCAAAAGTATGATGATAACAGTTTCTTGGGAGTGTGATGATAGTTTGAAAGGAAGTGTGCATGATTTGTGGTTATTTTTCCTTGAAGAAGCAAATTTGGTTGAAGAGTGTTATGGTGCATGTTTTGGTGTTTTGGTTCAAAGTCTACTAAGCTGAGTATTGCTTTACTTCTATCAAGATTAATGATGGAAAATTTGTTTGAAGTTTGATCATCATAAGGAATAGTAATGAAGTGATTTGGCTTGTTGATTCCTTGTGAATATCCAAAGAATTTATTGTATTTTGTGATTTTTTGATGGAAAGTTTAGTAAATTAAAGATGCTTGTTCAATTTGGGTATATGCAGGATCATGATGGGCCAAAAAGTGGCAATATGATGGGTATGTGGCCCTGACGACTTTTTTTTTACCCAAAATTGATGAAATGAAAATGGTTTTTAAAGGAAATTCTTAGCTTTCCACTCATATAAATTATGCTTTACTTTGAATTTAATAAGTAATTATTATTCATTTTCTATTAAAATTATGACTAAAGTTCTGATAGGCTGATTGAAAAGCATCTATAGCTTTAACACCGTATCACATTTTTTTAATCCAAAACATGCATCACATTCTATTCTTTGCATACTATAGGATTTAAAAAAGAAAAATTGAATTTCATGAAGTTTTGACCAAGTTAAGGTGGTCAAACATACGAGTTTTTATATTTGTTAAGAACTTGTAATAAAAAATTTATAATTAATTATTTACTAGGAAAAATTACAAAAAAATATGCATCACATCAGGGCATGAGTCCTCTACTTATATCTAAAATCTTATAAAAAAATATTATCATTTTATTGTGGTTAGGGTGGTTAGACAGACACCTACTTATTTTTTCCCTGAAATTTAAGTACCACTGCATTGAAATTTCAAATTTTCACCAAATAGTTTTTTTTGTTTTTAAACAAACCTAGTAGTTTAGAAACTACATTCAATTTGCTACATATTCTATTCTTACATATTTTTGGAATAATATAGATAACTTATTCAAATTTTTACGTCAAGTTGCCTAACTCTGATTTTTCTAAATTTTTTGCCACTTAAGGGCTTGTTTTTTCCATGATGATCCTACAAATACCCATCTGATCTTTTCCAAATTGAGTTGGGTCAGAAATACCCTGAGGAATTAATGTTGTTGAAATATTCTCTTGCATAAATTGGTATCAGAGCTAGCTGATTCTGAAAAGTTGGTTGCAGGTGCTTGATCCATATAAGCTGTAGAGAAAGTTGGTTGTTTATGAGTTTGTGGTTGTGTGAAGATTAAGAAAGAACCTGGTTGATGGTTGCCAAAAGACTAGGGAGAGAAAAGTGGAGACACCTAGGTGATGCAAGGAAGATTATTGAGTTGTGTTGTGATGCAGTAAGAACCAAATGGATACTACATTGTGAGGCACTTGAGGTTACAGCCTGAAGAGTACTCCACTAATGGGAGTAGTTGAGAAGATGGAAAAGGTGATTGGTCAGAGAAGGTCAAGGATGAATTTTGAAAGAAAGAGGAAGTTTTGTAAGGACAATCCTGTGTCCTTGGTTGAGAAAAGAGTCAGAGGAAAGATGAGAGTAGTGAAAGGACGATCGTGTGAACCTGATAAGCAGAAAAGAGAGATGGAAAAAGGCAAGTGAAGATGGCGATGAAGACAAATACAAAGACAAGGAAAAGATTCAAGAGAGAAATTCAAGACAAGTTGCAGCAATATGTTCCAAGGGACTTGGAAAGTTTTTGTTGGTTGGTTGTATGGTGCAGGAGGACCTTGACATTAAATATCCTCAAAAGGAACACCTTTCAAAATTTGAATTTTCAAATGAAGAACTATGTAAAATCATGTAAATATTTGTAAAAGGTCATAAATAATGCATTTAAGTCATTTAATGGGTTTTAAGAAGTCAGAATGAAGAGAAAGGAAAATTTTGAGAAATTACAAAAGTTGCCAAATATGTAAAATGTAAACAAAGAAAAAAAAATTAGAAGATGAAGAGTCAGATGTAGAAAAGGAAGGAATAGGTAGATGTAGGCAGTTGAAAAGGCAGTTATTGCTTGGTAACCATCTATATAAGGCTTGGTAAAGGTGAACAAAAGTAGACTTTTGTATTCTTGTAAACCAATTTTGAAATAAAATCTCCTTGTTTAATATATGCATCATTATTTCTCTTGTTTTAGTCCTTATAAGAATTGGGTAGTAGTTTATAAGACTTATATTCATTCTGTTTTCTTAGAATAGAAGGATAACAATCAAATTGAAGTTGATTTGAAGGCTTTTATTAGATTTAGAGAAAGTAAAAGAACAAGTTTCTTGAAATTTGTCTGAGAGCCCTTAGCAAGGGTTTTGAGGATCAAATAAGAATTTTATGTCTACTCCACTGTATTAGGCTATGTAGAATGGTGGAGTAGACTAAAATAGGATATTTTAAGTTTTGATTGTGTGTGTAGGAACAGGGAAGACAAGAAACGTGTGTTTGGTTGTTTTATCAGAAAATACAAAGTTTTTCAATGGAAAGATATGGCTACAAGTTGGTAGATGTTGAAGAAATATGCATGAAGGCTGGTGGATGATTCCTTGAGTATGTGAAGACATTTTTTGACCTATTTGAAGTAGTGGCTAAGTATTAAAAGGCTTGGGAAGGATATTTTTAATAAAACCCTATTTTGTGTAGACTTCAAAAAAACACAATGAGGGTTTGAATTTTATGATCATTGGAAAGACTTAAGAGACCTAAAATCTATGGATTATGGTCATTAGAAAGAATTAAGAGACCTAAAATCTATGGATTCATTCATTTTGTGATCTAACTTAATGTTGTTTTGGGTTGTGAGATGATTTTGAGGTGATTCGGGTAGTTGCTTTGCATTATAGACCTATTTGATGCATTTTTACTATAGGACAGTCAGTTTTCTAATGTTTTCTTTTAAACAATAGTACTTTAGATTGTGATATGTTTAATGTAGATGTAGAGGGTCCCTAAATGTGCAATTATTTTGGAATGGTTCAAAAAATACTGAATGATGATACCCGATTAAGGGAGTTGCAATGCTAGTAGGATGTTGGTATTTACATGTAAGAAACTATGTTTTTGTTGGGACAATGAAATAAATGATTGAAATATTTTTGGACTAAATAAATGATGTTGCTAAGAGTGTTTCAATGCTTGGGAATAGTTAAGAAGGCTGAATGTGTTAATTTGGTGATTTAGCCATGAGCACCCTATGTACAAGAATGGAGCTTTGATTGCAAGATAATGGTAAGACTAATGGATCAGATGTTTGTGAATTTGCATTTGTTTTGTTTCGGTAAAAATTATGATGATTATAGTTCCTTGGGAGTCTGATGATAGTTTGAAAGGAAGTGTGCATGACTTGTGGATATTTTGTCTTGAAGAAGCAAATTCGGTTGAAGAGTGTTATGGTGTATGTTTTGGTGTTTTGGTTCAAAGTCTAGTAAGCTAAGTATTTATTTATTTCTATCAAGATTAATGATGGAAAATTTGCTTGGAGTCTGATCATGATAAGGAATACTGATGAAGTAATTTGGTTTGTTGATGCCTTGTGAATAGCCAAAGAATTTGTTGGATTTTGTGAGTTTTTGATGGAAAGTTTAGTAAATTAAAGATGCTTGTTCAATTTGATCTTCTCCAAATTGAGTTGGGTCAGAAATACCCTAATGAATTGATGTTGTTGAAATATGCTCTTACATCAATTGGTATAAGAGCTAGCTGATTCTAAAAAGTTGGTTGTTGAGTTTTTGTTGGTTGGTTGCAGGTGCTTGATCCATCTAGGCTGCAAAGAAAGTTGTTTGTTTGTGATTTTTTGGTTGTGTGCAGATTAAGAAAGAACTTGGTTGATGGTTTCCAAAAGACTAGGGAGAGAAAAGTGGAGACACCTAGATGAGGCAAAGAAGATTGTTGAGTTGTGTTGTGATGTAGTAAGAACTAGATGGATACTTGATTGTGAAGCACCTGAGGTTACAGCCTGAAGAGTACTCCACTGATGGGATTAGTTGAGAAGATGGAAAAGGTGATTGGTCAAAGAAGGTCAAGGATGAATTGTGAAAGAAAGAGCAAATTTTGCAAGGACAATCCTATGTCCTTGGTTGAGAAAAGAGTCAAAGGAAAGATGAGAGTGGTGAAAGGACAGTTCTGTGTCCTTTTGAAAGAGGAAAGTGTTTGTGAACTTGATAGGTAGAAAAGAGAGATGACCAAAGGCAAGTGAAGATGGTGATGAAGATAAACACAAAGACAAGGAAAATATTCAAGATAGAAATTCAAGCCAAGTTGCAGCAATATGTTTCCAAGGGACTTGGATTATTTTTGTTGGTTGGTTGTATGGTGCAGGAGCACCTAGACATTAAATATCCTCAAATGGAAAAACTTTCAAAATTTGAATTTTCAAATGAAGAACCATGTAAGAGCATGTAAATCTTTGTAAAAGTTCATAAATAATGTATTTAAGTCATTTAATGGGTTTTAGGAAGTCAAAATGAAGAGAAAAGAAAAATTTGAGAAATTACAAAAGTTGCCAAATATGTAAAATGTAAACAAAGCAAAAAAAATTAGAAGATAAAGAGTCATAGGTAGAAAAGGAAGGGACAGGTCAATGTAGGCAGTTGAAAAGGAAATTATTGCTTGGTAACCATCTATATAAGGCTTGGTAAAGGTGAACAAAAGCAGAGTTTTGTATTCTTGTAAACAAATTTTGAAATAAAAGCTCCCTATTCAATATATGCATCATTCTTTCTCTTGTTTTAGTCCTTATAAGAATTGGATAGTAGTTTATAAGACTTATATTCATTTTTTTTTCTTAGAATAGAAGGCTAACAATCAAATTGAAGTTGATTTGAAGGCTTTTATCAAATTTAGAGAAAGGAAAAGAACAAGTTTCTTGAAATATGTCTGAGAACCCTTAGCAAGGGTTTTGAGGATCAAATAAGCATTTGATGTCTACTCCACCATATTAGGCTATGTAGAACAGTGGAGTAGACTAAAATAGGATGTTTTAAGTTTTGATTGTGTGTGTAGGAACAGTGAAGACAAGAAAAATGTGTTTTTCAATGGAAAAAGATGGCTACAAGTTGGTAGTGTATCAATGGGTTATTTTCTAAGGTTAGATTATCAAATATTAAAGCATAGAAACCCAAAGAACTACAAAGTACATTGAAAACTAAAAGAAGTAATGATTATACCAGTCAATCATTGAAGCTTCCATGATTCATCTTTGTAGCACCTTCTAACTTGTTGATTTTTTCCCTCAGATCGAACCTACGAGCAATTTGATAACAAAGACTATGCCAAAGTCCTAAACAAGCTTTGAAGGATTTGAATGACCAAATGAAATCTAAATGCCTATGAAAAAATGAGTATAATTTCTATGACTAGAATTAAGTATTCCAAAAATCACTAATAATAAAAATGCAAGTATATGTGTATGTGTGTGTGTGTAATTGAAAATGTGAGCAAAATTGGCATTTTATAGAAAATGCAATTTTGGATGGATGGACGAGATTGAAAGCTAACAAAGCCTAAAATCAGTGGACGAGATTTCATGTGACAATCCCTAATTAGGGTTAGGGAAAAATCATTAAATGAGAGGTCAAGATGTTATTTTAGAAAATCAAATCGACGGTCGAGAATAAATGTGACCATTAGTAAAAAAGATAAAGACTGCTTGATTTGTAAGATTCAAAAAATCAATAAGATAAGAGTTGAAATAAAAAGTAGATTTGAAAAATCAAGCATTTGCCCAATTACTTGATTTTTGGAAGAAGATTACCATTTTGAATTAAATTAATTCAAAATATGGATTTTGTGTGATAATAAATAATCAATTATCAAATTATTTACTAAAATGAACTGAAAGTGAAGAAAGTGATATCATTTTAAATAATTTCATTTATTTAAAATGAGGGAAATGTCAAATTAGGTAATTAAATAATTAAGCATAATTATTTAATTTAGAGGATTATGACTGATAATTAAATAAATTAATAAATTCATTTAATTATGAGAATTAGTGATATATTAAATAAATAAATAAAATTCATTTATTTAATAATTGAGAAGACATAAATGAATAAAGGTAATTAAATAAATTAAGAAATTTATTTAATTATGAGAAGATTTAGACAATTAATGGCGTATTTAATAAATAAATCAAATTTATTTATTTAATAATCATGAAGAATAAAAGGACATGAATTAATTAAATAATTATGAATTATTTAATTAATAGTCGAATGTGGACCAAGGACATAATTAAGATGTCATAATTATGCTAGGACGAAAGTGGTAAAAAGAGAGCCTGCAGGCCTAGGTCATTTTTATGTGTCTACAGGTAGATGTTGAAGAAATATGCATGAAGGCTAGTGGATGATTCCTTGAGTATGTGCAGACATTTCTTGACCTATTTGAAGCAGTGGCTAAGTATTAAAAGGCTTGGGAAGGATATTTTTAATAAACCCCTATTTTGTGTAGACTTCAAAGGCACACAGTGAGGGTTTGTATTTTATGATCATTGGAAAGACTTAAGAGACCTAAAATCTATCAATTCATTTGTTTTGTGATCTAACTTTATATTGTTTTGGGTTGTGAGATGATTTCAAGGTGATTCATGGGTAGTTACTTTGCATTATATACCTACTTGATACATTTTTACTATGGGACAGTCAATTTTCTTATGTTTTCTTTTAAACAACAGTAATTGAGATTGTGATATGTTAAATGTGGATGTAGAGAGTCCCTAAATGTGCAATTAGTTTGGATTGGTTCAAAGAAGACATAATGATGATACTCGATTAAGGGATTTGCAATGCTAGTAGGATGTTGGTATTTGCATGTAAGAAACTAAGTTTTTGTTGGGACAGTGAAATAAATGATTGAAATTGTCTTGGACTGACTAAATGATGTTGCTAAGAGTGTTTCAATGCTTGGGAAGAGTTTAGAGGGGTGAATGTGTTAATTTGGTGATTTAGCCATGAGCTCCCTATGTACAAGAATGGAGCTTTTATTGCAAGATAATGGTACAAGAATGATGGATCAGAGGTTTGTGAATGTGCATTTGTTTTGTTTCAGTCCAAAGTATGATGATAACAGTGCCTTGGGAGTCTAATGATAGTTTGAAAGGAAGTGTGCATGTTTTGAGGTTATTTTTTTCTTGAAGAATCAAATTGGGTTGAAGAGTGTTATGGTGCATGTTTTGGTGTTTTGGTTTAGAGTCTACTAAGCTAAGTATTGCTTTATTTCTATCAAGATTAATGATGGAATTTTTTTTTGAAGTCTGATCATGATAAGGAATATTGATGAAGTGATTTGGCTTGTTGATGCCTTGTGAATAGCCAAAGAATTTGTTGGATTTTGTGAGTTTTTGATGGAAATTTTAGTAAATTAAAGATGCTTGTTCAATTTGATCTTCTCCAAATTGAGTTGGGTCATAAGTACCCTGATGAATTGATGTTGAAAGATGCTCTTGCATCACTCAGCTTGGTCGTTACCTTGTGGTTAATATGGGGTGGAAAAGTGATGTTGGATATGGAATTCTTCACAGAGATGATAGACTTCTTGGTTTTTAAATGGATGACCATTATCTGTGATTATAGATTGAGGGACACCATACCGACAAATGATATAATTAAGGATAAACTTAGATATTTGTGTGATGGTAATGTAGGTCATAGGAATGGCTTCAATCCACTTAGTAAAGTATTCAGTTGTAGTGATAATGAATTTATGGTCATTAGATGATGTAGGTGTATCTTACCTATGAGGTCGAGTCCCCATTGGGAAAAGGGTCATGGTGATGTTATTGGATGGAGCTCATGTGCCGGTTCATGTATCAAGTCTCCATGTACCTAACATTGTTGACATTTCTTGACAAAGACATATGAGTCTTTTTCCATTGTAGGCCAATAATAACCCAATCTCATAATATTCTTGGCTAGGGTAGGACCACTAGAATGGGATCCACATATACCCTCATGTACCCCATGAAATTTTCTTGTGCTTCTTCAGTATCAAGACATCTCAATAGGGTATTGTCTAAGGCACGTCTATAAAGGGTATCTCTGATGATGGTATACTTGGCTGACTTGTAGAGAAATGTCCTACATTGGTTATTTGAGAGGTCAGGGGGTAGGATTTCAACATGCAGGTAGACATATATGTCTTTACACCATGGGGAATTGGGACCAACAATCTCACACACCATCTTTGAATCTGGGATATCAAAGACAGGGACCAAAATTTGTTCTACCAAAAACTCAAATTTAGGCATGTTGCTAGGTATGTCCAAGAGTGGAGCAATAGTTGCCATGTCATCTGCTGCCCTATACTGAATGTGAGGTATTTCATGAAAGTCAACCTTGTCAAAATACTCTTTGAAACTATCTGCCATGTGTTTGTCTAGAGCAAGCTTTTCATCCTTGGTTTCATAGTCATCATTAACTTGTCGGATTACTAGCTGAGAATCACCATAAACTTGTAGGTTCTTAATCTTCCATTTTATTGCCATGCGTAATCCTATCACAAGAGCCTCATATTCTGTTATGTTATTGGTACATGGAAAAACAATCATGAATGATTTAGGAATAGTCACCCTATGGTGTGACAAACAATATACTGGCTCCTGAACCATGATTTATGTGGGACCCATCAAAGTATAGCTTCCATGTCATTCTTGTGTCAAGAGTGAAGATGAACTCATCAAGAAAATCTGCAACTAAAGGGTGATATGCCTTTATCGGTGCATCAACCAGTTGATTAGAAATAACTTGTCCCTTTATAGCTTTTCTTTCTACATACTACATATTATATTCACTAAGTACCATTACCCATTTGGCCAGTCATCCTGTTAATGTTGCTTTGCTAAGGAGATATTTCAAAGGATCTATCTTTGCAACCAACATTGTTTGGTGATTTAACATGTAGTGCCTAAGTTTTTGAGTAGTGAATACTACTGCAAGACAAGCACGTTCAATGGTACTATAATTGAGCTCATAACCTACCAAAGTGTTGTTGATATAATATACTGCCCTTTCATGACCCTCATTGTCATTATGTTCAAGCAAGGCTCCTAGCACTGATGTGGTGGCTAATATGTAGAGAATCAATGGTCGTCCCTCAATAGGTGGCATTAACAATGTTGGTATGAGTAGGTAATCCTTGATTAGTTGAAAAGATTCTTGGCATTTACCTGTCCATACAAATGGTACTCCTTTTTTGAGTAGATGTTGAAAGGGGTGTGTTTTATCTACTAACTACATTATGAACTATCTGATAGACTACAGTCTTCCTTGTAGTTTCCTTGTTGACTGAGATTAGCTGGTGGAGGCATGTCTATTATAGCTTTCACTTTTGTTGGGTCCACTTCAATGCCTCATCTAGAAATGATGTATCCTAGAATTTTTCTTGATTTCACACCAAATACACATTTCTTTGGATTTAGCCTTACTTTGTATTCTTCTAGTCTTTGGAATATCTTGTCTAAAATTTGTAAATGATCAGCCCTTTTCAATGATTTATCTATCAAATCGTTCACATAGTCTTCCATGAGAGTGTGTATAAGGTCATGAAAAATAGTTGTCATGGCTCATTGATATGTTGCTCTATAATTTTTAAGTCTAAAGGGCATGACATTCCAACAATAAGTTCCCCATGGATAATTGAAAGTTGTCTTAGGTTGGTCTTTAGTTGCGATTTTGATCTAGTTACATCCTGAGAAACCATCCATAAGGGATAACATTTCATATCATGTTGTTAAGTCCACAATCATGTCTATATTTGGTAGAGGAAAGTCATCTTTAGGACATGCTTTGTTTATATCTCTGAAGTCTATATAGATGTGGATGCCCCCTATTGTTTTTGTCACTGGTACAAGATTGGAAATCCAATTTGCATAGTCAATTGATCTTATAAAGCTAACATCCAATAGTTTCTTTAGTTCAGCCTTGACTAGTGAATCAATTTGTGGGTGCATTTTTCTTAACTTCTACTTCATGGGTTTGACACCTGGTTCTAATGGAAAATGATGTAATACTAGTTCATGATCTAGTCTAGGCATGTTGGCATATGACCATGCAAAGTTGATCTATCTTTTTGTGAAGAAGTTGAGAAATTCTGGCTGCTATGTTTCTATCAAGGATGTTGCACAATAGATTAGTCAGGGACTCTCTTTAGTTCCTATGTTGATCTCTATAGATTCTTCAACTAAAATTGGTGACTTTTCCTAAGCAATGGGGAGAATTTTCAAACCTCCATCCTTGGGTGGCTTAGAGAGGTTTTCACCCTCAGATACGTCCTTATTTTTTTCTTTTTCATGTGCCTTTCAGTTTTCACCTATGGATTCATCATTTTGATTTTTTTCATTATTTTTCTTATTTTTGCAAATAGAGGATTGAACAGATTCCCAAAAATATGCCATGTTATCCAAGTCTATGGTAAATCCATCCTTATGATCACCTCTAGGTATGACTTCTCACAATCCTAGGAACTCAACTATTGCTTCGTCATTCTCAAAAAATATCTAAGATGGGGGTGTCTTGTTGATCTCAATCGATAAGCTAGGGATATACTAAAGGCATGTCATCATCAGACGTATCAAAGTTCAAAGGAGTCAAGGTAAAGTCTGAGTTTTTCACATAGTCACAAACATTTCTTACCAAATCTTCCTTACTCTTTGTTTTGGGCCTAGGTTGATTCTGAGGTGGTCCTATTGCCAAGGTTTGGTTATCTAAAGTGGATTTTCCAAGTTCCCAAGTGTTAAACAGGTGCAGGAAAAATGAGAGGGGGGGTCAATCAGTTGTCACACAAATTCAACCTTAAAACTTTATCACTTATCAAATCTTCAACCACACTATTTTTTTATTAAATATGAGCATGAAACAAAAATAACAGAAAGTAAATCAACACAATGAACACCAATTTTTTATGTGGAAACCCAATAAGGGACAAACCATGGTGAGGGTTAACTCACAATATAAAGATTATAAACTGGATACAAAGGCTCATTTCCAAAGGCTCACTGCCCAAAAGAGGACTCACTATCCAAGTACAAAGGCTCACTGCCTAAAAAGGACTCACTATCCAATAGGGAGGCTCACTACCTATAGATACAAAAAAGAACAAAAGATCCACCACAATAATTAAAGCACATTCGCAAGATTACAGAAACCTTTAGGTTACTGCCTTCAACACACTGAAAAACTGCTATCACAACTCACACACACTTCTCTTATTATTTGTGGCACACTTTCATCACTTTGCATCACACTGTCATACAATTCTTCACAACTCACCTTTCTTTTATACCATTCTCAACCTTAGAAATATTTACCAAGGTCAGCCATAATACATCATTTCATAAATTCAAATTAGGTCAGAAACTCTAAATTCCCACGGTGGAAAGGAATAAGAGTGGACCAATAAAAACATAAAAATAATATTCTTGAATGTTCTACACTCTTCCTCAATTAAATTTTATTCTTAAAATGAAGTGTAAACACTAGGTCGACCAAACCTAATGAAAACACAAATTATCAATGATGCACACTCTTCCCAACAAGAAGATGACACACATATGCCACAACATGCTTCATTATGCATGAGAATACATCTTAGAATCTTCCAGATACATATGCAGTAAAAACAACAGGCTTCAATCACTAAATTTCTTTCACCAGTCTATCTGGTCTATGTAGACACACACAGAAATACTAAAACATGATTTTTGGATCACCAAACTCCAAACCTCTTCGCCAGAGCATAGGAAAGACCTTCATAAGAAATCTACCAGATCCGCACGATATGAAAAAAAACAACGGATTAATGTGGAGAAAACATATTTCTCCTAGTCCACAGAACACTGACACTATCTATAGAACACATATACCGGTGGACACAACTTCTGCGTGCCATCTCACAAGAAACTGAAACTCAAACTATATCATCATCAGATCACCATCAGCACACCTTTAGATCTGTACAGGAATAGGATCAACATAGGAGAAATGTGGAGCACATACCAAAGCACACACTGAACACACTCAACACTTTGACTTCTCTTCTTTATTAATTTTCTCAAAAAAATTTAGAAACTCATCAAACCAACATATCTTCAATTCCATAAGCATAGCTCCATGTACTCACAACATCTCAACAACATCTCAACAACATCTCAACCATACATGTACAATCTGCAACATATTGAATAGTGTTGACATCAATGACAACACCACCAGACAAGCTTATACTTGCAACAATCTCCCCCTTTGTCATTGATGGCAACATGGTGCAGGAGCACCTGTTTGATTTCTTGCCTCCATGAGGCCATTTGTAAATAGTTGCTCTATTTTGTGTATTGGTTCTTATAATAAGTTTTATCAAACCATTTTAGAGGTGTTTGAGTCTTAGGAAGTCATATTTTAAGTCATTTTTCAAATAACATTTAAATTTTTTCCATATTGTAAAAATTATAAAAGTTGTCAAGCAACTTGTCAAAAAGTGTTATTAGGGTGTTTTGTCAACAAATTAATCAAAAGGTAGTTGAAAATACACTAGTTTGTTTTCAAGACTCCATGAGGCCTAATTGTAAAAAAATGAGTAAGGAGTGTTAGGGGTTCATTGAATAAGGTCTCTCAAGAAAATTTTGATGTTTTTATGTCATTTGATAAGTGTTTTCATAGGTAGAGTGGTCAATGTTATCAATTGGACAATTTTTGTCATATTTGCAAAAAAGGTGCAAGTTGTGATAAATGTTGCAAAACTTCTTGTAAAACAATATGAAGGAAAAAATTCATGAAAAAGGAATGTGTAAGTTCATAAAATACCATATTGGATGTATTTGAGGTCTTCTAGGGGTTAGTGTGTCAAAATGTGAAAATCTTGTAAAATTGCAAAAATGCAAAGTTGGCAAAAAAGGCAAATTGAGAAGTTTAAGGGTCATGGTAGGTATAAGATTGGTTTTGGTTGATTGGTTGGAGTTTGTTATGATTTGGAAGGACTAAATAATCCTCCTTGGCTTCGAGGAAAGGGAGAAGGAATGATATTTGAAGTTTTGTTATTGAAAAATCAATGAAAACCTCTATTTTTTCCAAATTCTTCTAAGAAATCTGAAGTTGTAGAGATTTGTACGACTTCATACATCAATATTTTTAAGAGGAAGTCATTTTAATAGTTATTCCTATGTTTCTAATTTTATTTGCAACAAATTTCATCCAATTCCATGAATATTTGAGTGATTTATTGCTTATTTACTAAAAATGGGTAGAAATCTGATCTAGGGTTGGCAGTGAGCAATAAAAAAATTTGTTTCTCTTGATTTATCCAATGGAATCTCCTGAAATTTGGTCTATAGATATTTTTGAATATATTCTTTAAGATTCCAAAATTATAGAGCATGAAAAGGTGGTCTTGGGCATATTTCATGAAGCCCCAGGTCTGCAATTTATCAAGAATTTGGAAAAACACAGTAAATAGAGGGTTTTGAAGAAGTTTGTCTATGGTTATAAAGTCCTTCTTGTATGTTATTTATTTGTAATGGTGTATGGATGTATTTAGATCCATCCCTTGTCAGTTTTTGGTGTTTAATGAAGTCTTTTTCCTTTGTAAGTTAATTACCCTGTTGACATAGTCATGTTTGGAAGTATAAATTAAGGGTTCAATGTGTGAGTTTGATGTAAAACCATGAGTACTGGTTGGGAAATGGTCTATTCATGTTGTGCAGACCTATTTATACTTTTTTGAATTCATAACAAAGAGAAATGACTTGGGAAATGTAAAGTTGCTTGTTGGAGGGGTCTAAATAGGCCTAAATGTTGATTTGAACAGTCTACTTTTAGAAGTTCACATTTTTGAGTTGTCAAAGTTGGGAAATGGTTTTGAATCAGTCATTTACTATTGTTTAATGTGGTTTTATGATTCTACAAGAATTTTTATGCATTATCTTCTTTTTTTGTCTTGAAATCAAGCATTTGTGAATGCAATTTTCCTTGAGGGATGGGTTTATGAGTTGAGGCCCATTATTGTGAAATATGTTCCCTTTATGTTGAATTGTGAATCCTCTTGCTCTACATCACAACACATAACCTTTTCTCCCCCTTTGACATCAATGTAAAATAAAAAATATACTGATTACTCCCCCTCAGGAGTACACTCATACTGCAACAATGAAAATCTTTTCTACTTCCCCTGTGGAGTAGACCCATCAATCAGTCCAGGTAAATGAAGAATCTGTGAATTCACTAGACTATTGCACCTTCATGTGCAACTAGTTAGGAGGGCCAATGACCCCTAACCTCTCCCTAAGATTCTCTAAAGTATCCTTTGGAGGGGCCTTGGTAAATATGTTTTCAATCTGCTCCTTTGTAGTTACATACTCCAATCTGACCTCATTCTCCAACACTTTCTCTCTCAGAAAATGATACTTGATAGATATGTGCTTCGTTCTTGAATGCATAACTGGATTCTTCAAAAAATTATTGCACTTGTATTATCATAGAAAATAGGAATAGGTTCATCACATATCACACCAATATCTTTCAAAGTTTGCTTCATCCATAAAGCTTGTGTACAATAGAATGCGGCAGCAATATATTCGGCCTCTACAGTGGATAAAGAAACTGAATCTTTCTTTTTACTCAGCCATGAAACTAGTCTTTCACCAAGAAAGAAAGTACCACCACTGGTACTATTCTGGTCATCTACACATCCAACCCAATCAAAATTTGTATAAGCACTCAAGGTGGAATCATTACTTTTAGAGTACCATAGTCCATAATCCGCTATGCCTTTAAGATATCTAAATATTCTTTTTACAACCATAAGATGTGTTTCTCTAGGATTTTCTTGGAATCTAGCAAATAAACACACTGCATGCATAATATCTGGTTTGGTAGCAGTGAGATATAGTAGTCTGCCAATCATGGATATGTATTTTCTCTTATTAGTCTTAGCAAATTCATCATCCTTGCTTATTTCACATCCAGTTGCCATAGGAGTATAAACTATTTTAGAATCCTCCATCCCAAACTTTTTCAACAACTCTTTTACATACTTAGATTGTGAAATGAATATCCCTTTATCAGTTTGATTCACTTGTAGACCAAGGAAGAAATTCAATTCACCAATCATAGACATCTCAAATTCTTTATGCATTTCTTTAGAAAACTTTTTACGCATGCCTTCATTTACAAAAATGATGTCATCAACATAAACAACTTTAATCAATCGCTTATTACCTTGCACGAAGTAGAGTTTGTTGTCATAAAACCTTTATTGAATCCTTGCTTTGTTAGATATCTATCCAATCTTTCATACCAAGCTCTAAGAGCTTGCTTCAATCCATACAATGCTTTCTTCAATTTACAAACCATGTCTGGCTTGTCAAACAGTTGAACCCTTAATGTTGCTCCATGTATACTTCTTCCTCCAACTCACCATTCAGAAAGGCTGACTTAACATCCATCTGATATACTTTGAAGTCCTTGTTTGCAGAAAATGCCAAAAACATTATGATAGCTTCCATTCTGGCCATAGGGGAAAGTGTTTCCTCAAAATCTATTCCTTCAACTTTTGAATATCCTTTGCATACCAATCTTGTCTTATTCCTTACTACTCCATTTTCATTCAATTTGTTTTGGAACATCCATTTTGAGCCAATCACATTTTTGTTCACAGGCCTAGGGACTATTTCCCATGTTTGATTCTTTTCTATCTGCTGCAATTCCTCTTTCATATCTCTCATCCAACTTTCATCTTCACATGCTTCCTTTACAAATTTTGGTTCTATTTTAGAGAGTAAATTGAAATTTACATCAGCTATAACTTTTCTTCTTGTCTTTACACCTTCACTCTTGTCTCCAATTATTTGATCTTCCTGATGATTATTGTACATATTTAGGAGTCCTAGCAATAGGTTTCGGTTCATTCTCTTCTTCTTCTTCCACTTGTTCTTCTTCTTCTTTTTCTTCTTCTTCCTTCTCCTTATTTTCTTTAGGTATAAATTTGCAGATAGGATCATCAAGTTCAACTTCACTTATCTCAATAGGTTGTGTATGTCTTCATCAACTTTCATATTAGCACTTTCAATAATCTTCCTTAATCTTTTGTTAAAGCATCTGTATGCCTTGCTAGTGGTAGAGTATCCAAGAAATATTCCTTCATCACATCTAGCATCAAACTTTCCAATATTTTCATCATCTCTTTTAATATAGCATCTACTTCCAAATACCTTAAAATATTTCATAGTAGGAATCTTATCGGTCCATAACTCAAATGGTGTCTTTGTGTTGTGTCTGATCTGAACTCTATTGAGAACATAAATAGAAGTATGTATTGCTTCTCTCTAATATACATTTGGTACATTAGATTCTTTCATCATAGTTCTAGTAGCTTCCTATACTATCCTATTTTTCCTTTCAACTACTCCATTCTATTGTGGGGTTCTTAGAGAAGAATACTATCTTTTTATGCCATGCTTCTCATAGAATGTATTAAATTCACCATAAGTGAATTCACCACCTCTATCCGATCTTAAACATTTGATTTTCATATTTACTTCATTCTCCACTCTTGCTTTGAATACCTTAAACCTATCCAGGGCCTTATTCTTTTCTCTGAGAAAAGCAACCCATGTCATTCGAGTGTAATAATCAATAAGCAACATGAAATATCTATCACCATTCAGGCTTCCAGTCTTAGTTGGACCACATAGATCAGTATGTACCAACTCCAACATACCAGTAGTAGAATATTCTTTTCCTTTAAAGCTACATCTTGTCTGCTTCCCCAGTTGACAACTTCTATAGATAGCATTAACAGGTCTTGTGATTCTAGGCAGTCCTCAAACTATTTCATTTTTAGTGATCTTGACCAGGTTATCAAAGTTCACATGTCCCATTCTCTGGTTCCATAACCAAATTTCACTAATCTGAGATACAAGACAATGACCATCAACTCCCTTTAGTTGATAGATGTTTCCATGAGTTCTTCCATTAGCAATCATATCTCCATTTCTGAGATCCTTTTCTGATTTCAAAGGTATTGTTCTGAAACACAAGCTTAAAGCCATTGCTACACATCTAACCAGCACTCAAAATATTATGCCTCAAACCCTTCACATAATAGACATCATCAGTACTATGCACTCCATCAAAACTAATTGAACCTTTACCACATATCTTATCTCCTAAATCATCACCGAACATGACTAAACCACCATCATATTTTTCAAGTTTAGTGAACTTACTCTTATCTCTGGTCATGTGATTTGAACATCCACTGTCAATTACCCAATAGTCTTCATCCTATCTTTCATTAAATGTGGTAACTATATTACCTTCCATCCTATTCTTCTTAACTTTTGAAGGTTTCTTACACATTTTCTAGAGTTAGTGGATACAAATTTATTTTCCAAAGCTAAGAATAAGCATTCAGTATCATCAACCTCATTTTTAGATTCAACATCAAAAATACTTGCCTCTTCCTTAACATAGTACAACTTCTTATACTTCTTATCCTTCCTATCCTTATCCTTACAATCCTTGTTCTTTTTATGTGCAGCCCTATTCGACATCTTGAAGCATAATGACCAATATTACCACAACTAAAGCATTTAAAGGGAAACATACCTTTATACTTTCTGGTACCTTTCTTCAACTTCCTGGTGAAGTTAGCTTCCAACTCATCAACATCATCGCTATCCAGTTCCTCCTCAATCTTCATTGCCTTAAATGTTGTTTCTATATTTCTTCTATCTTGTCATCTTTCTGGAACTTTCTCAATTCAAATGCTTGCAGGGTGCCAAACAAGTGTTCCAAGGTGTACTTCTTAGGGTCATACATTTCTTCAATCACCGAGATCTTATCGTTGTAGTAGTCCAGTAGGGTGATCAAGGATCTTCTCTATTATGTCTTCATCTTGCTAGCTTTCCTCCTTGATTTCTAACCTCATTTGCAGTCTGTTCAACCCTATGAAAGAAACTTGTAAATTCTTCACCATCTTCCATTTTCAGGTTCACAAATCTATGCTTTTCCGCTAGTCTCTTTGTCAATTTCAATTTTTCATTCCCTTCATACATGTCTTCCAGCTTCTTCCAGACTTCATATGTAGTATCCAAAGAATTAACCTTGATTCACTCATTTTTAGATAAACCACTGCAAATTGCATACTTTGCCATCTCATTTTCTTCATAAGCAGAGATCTCATCTGCAGTATTAACACCACCAAAAAAAAGTGTATACTTATTCTCAACATCCTTCTAGGTCTTGAAACCAAGAGAGATAATATATCCTCTCATCTATCCCTTCCAAATATTTGTAGTTTCATCAAAGGGATGCAACGGCTTGTTCACCATTGGATCTTCCTTAGGCGTTTGGCTATAAGGAACAAAGGGGCTACCAATTATTAAATAGGCGTAGGACAATTGAGAGGGGTGAATTAGTTGTCACAAATTCAACCTTAAAACTTTATCACTTATCAAATCTTCAACCACACTATTTTGTTATTAAATATGAGCATGAAACACAAATAATAGAAAGTAAATCAACACAATGAACACCAAATTTTTATGTGGAAAACCCAATAAGGGAGAAAACATGGTGAGGGTTAACTCACAATATAAAGATTATAAACTAATACAAAGGCTCATTGCCAAGGGTTCACTACCCAAAAGAGGACTCAAAGGCTCACTTCCTACAAAGGGACACTGTCCAATAGAGGCTCACTACTGCCAGATACAAAAAGAACAAAAGATCCACCACAACAAATAAAGCACATTCATAGGATTACAGAAACCTTCAGGCGCTACTGATCAGAACTCACTCACACACACTTCTGCTCTTATTATTTGTGGCACACTTTCATCACTTTGCATCACACTGTCATACAATTCTTCACAACTCACCTTGCTTTTATACCATTCTCAACCTTAGAATTATTTACCAAGGTCGGCCACAATACATCATTTCATAAATTCAAATTAGGTCGGAAACTCTAAATTCCTACGATGGAAAGGAATAAGAGTGGACCAATAAAAAAATAAAAATAATATTCTTGAATCTTCTACATGCTTCCTCAATTAAATTTTATTCTTCGAATGAAGTGTAAACACTAGGTCGGCCAAACCTAATGAAAACACAAATTATTAATGATGCACACACTTCCCAACAAGAAGATGACACATGGATGCCACAACATGCTTCATTATGCATGAGAATACATCTTAGAATCTTCCAAATACATCCATATTAAAAACAACAAGCTTCAATCACTAAATTTCTTTCACCAATTTGTTCGGTCTGTGTAGACACACACAAAAATACTAAAACATGATTTTTGGATCACCAAACTCCAAACCTCTTCGCTAGAGCATAGGAAAGACCTTTACAAGACATCTACCAGATCTACATGATCTGAAACAAAACAACGGAGGAATGCAGAGCAAACGTATTTCTCCTAGTCCATAGAACACTGACACTGTTAGTAGAACACATATACTGGTGGAAATCACAAAAGGCACTATCATCCCACCAAAATGGTTTAAACTACCCTAGATCGTATTGTCTTGGCTCTTGAAGCTGTATGAGGTTGTGTTGCAACAATTGTTTGAACATGGATTTGATGGGTTCCCCTAGGGGAGTGAACTCACATTTTGGAAACCTCCTTTGTTGTTGTGGCCATTGGGTGTTTTGGACAGTGTTAGGAGTTTTATTGACGGCATTGAGTGTGTTGGTAGAGGGGTTATGTCCTCTAAGTGTAATGACTGGTCCTACTTATATGGTTTTAGCATCAACAATCCCATCATTAGTAACATTTTTGTTTTGAGACCAAAACTTGTTTTTGTTATTAAGGGTGTTCTGCTCATTTGGATTTATGTTTGCCATCTTAAGTTCACCCTTGTCTATGAGAGATTTTTCTAGTATGAGGCCCTTTTCCACTAGTTCCACAAATGAAGTACAACAGTGTACTCTCAAGTCACTTCTCAATTTTGAGTTGAGGTTTTCTTGAAATATAGTGACCTTTTGTTTCTCAAGTATTTCCACAGGACATTGACAGGCTATATTTCTCCATCTCTAGAAGAAAGCAATAAAAGTTTATTTTTCATCTTGTGTAGTATGACACAAGGTTTCTATGGTAATTTTGTTGTCGATGTTAAAGGAGAAATGTTCGATAAATTTTTCAGCCAGTTCACCCCATGATTTTATGCCATATTGAAGCCCTAAAAACCATTCCAGTGCAATTCCAATAAGGCTTCTTGAAAATAGTCTCATAAGATAGGTGGGGTCGTATGTGACATCTATGCACATCGTGGAAAATTCCCTTGTGTTCAATTGGATTACGCTTTCCATTATACTTGGGAAAATTTTGTATAACATACCCATGTGGGAAAGGTATCATGTATAATGATTTGTCAATGAGAAATAGGCATAAGTCCTTAGCTGAAAAAGTTCTCTTGTTAGACACCACCATATTATCCATCTACATTTGAAGGGCATGCATTTGTGTCTGCAGGATGTCAACTTGAGTTAATGATGTGTTAGTTGGATTGTTTGGGTCTATGTATGTGTTTTGAAATCCAATGTTTTGTGATAGGTTTTGGTTAAGTGTTGGTATGTAAAGTGGATTTTGATTTGGAATGTTAGTGAATGGGTTTTGATTTGGAATATGTGAGAATGGGTTTTGATTTGGAATCAGTGTGAATGGGTTGTGGCTGGATGTTGGTTGATTAGGAATGCGGATGTTTTGTGAAGGGATGGGTTGGCTTCCATATTGAAAGTATGGTATGTTTCCTATCTATGAGACCTCACTTTGTGGTATAGTGCTAGCGACGTTGACACTTGGTATAGTTTTTGTATGTGGTATGGTACTAGTGACATTGACACTTGGTATAGGAGTTGAGGTTTTAGATCTTTTGTTCCCAACAAGAGTACTGAAGGGATTGGATGATGATGCCCCTATGGTGAAAATTAGACCCTGCATTGTGCTAGATGTACCAAATGGAGATGTGTGTACTATTGGAGAGCTCTGTGTAGGTACTCCAAATGGTATAGCGGTAGTCACTTGAGGTATAGTGGTACTATTAGCGGTTGTGTTTGTCCCTTGGATAGATGTAGTTTGTAAGGTATGGATATCGAACCCAAGAGGTAACTTGGCACCTTCTGCTAGCAATTTGGCTAAGCATCATTGAGGATCATTTGCTAGGTAGTCATCTACAAAGGAGGCAAACTTAGGGTCTTGTGCAGTAGCATCTATTTCTTCCACTACAATGCATCCTTGTGAGTCTCTAGTGATGAATTTTTCTAACAAAGTTTTGTGAGGTCTCAATGAGGATGTCCCTTGAAAGTGGTTCAAGAATGGATTGATGAATTTATTTGGGTCATCCATTTTTTCTCTTTATTTCCTTTTAGACCTTGTTTCAACCATGTAAGATAAGCTCAAAGTGCAAGTGATGCAAAAAAATAAGTCTATGGATGGTATGAATCTAGTCTATGTTTTTGGGATTTTATGGATATAAGGAATGAATGCAATTTTTTTTTTTTGGTATTTTCTTGCAAATAAGGAATGTCTAAAATGATGTTATCCTAGGATGACAGTGTCTATGTATGAAAAATTCTAAGCAAACTTCTAAGGTAATCAATTTTGGAAGACTCTAAAAGAGGTTACCAACCACCTAAAGTTTAACACAAGTTTCAATTTAGTTTTGACAAGGAACCTTTGTAGGACTAGGACCAAAAGATAAGGTGAACTCCCAAACTAGACTGATGAGCTGGAAGGACTCACGTGTAGGACAAAAAGATATGGTGATAAAAGAATAGGTTCAATGACAATGTTCGTCGAAGCATGGGTTTATCCAAAGCATGGAAAGTTGGACTATTCTAAGATCTACAAATGATGATTTTCCTCAAAGTTTGATCTATCTGAAGGTAATAAAGACTCCTAAGATGAAAGTAAGATTTACAACTAGGATGCCTATTGTTATGACTAAATGATACCTAAAATATGCAATCATGGAAATTATGAGCAAATTTTTTGGTTTTTGTCCAAGGATCACTGTGAAAAGATAGATTAGAGACTGGTGTAACTATTTTGGTTTCAGACGGTGATAGTGAATTCTGGTTTTCTAGTAATTGGACAATTGCAGTTTAGGATGGAAAATGTGTTGCAGAAATTAGCAATTGTGGTTCCTAATGCTAGATGCAGTCTACTGGTAAACTGATGACTAGGGTTTGTGATAGGTAGTTGTGACTCGTTGTATCACATGCGACTTAGGATTTGGAAAATGTGACTCACCATATTAGATCTGACTCGGGATTCATCAGATGTGACTCATTGTATCAGATGTGGCTAACTGGTGAACAAATGTGGCTATCTGGTGAACAAATGTGACTTTGTTTTCTAGTAAATGAGAGTTTGGACTCAATTTGATAGATGCGACTCTAGCTAATAGATGCATTTTTCTAGTGAACAAATGTGACTTTGTTTGATAATTGTAGCTTTTTGGTGAACGATTATGGCTTTTTGGTAAATGACAGTTTGGACTGGCTTTGTTTGTGATCAATTTTTGGCAAATAAAGATAATCAGAAAATAATGTATTTCAATTT
Source organism: Sequoia sempervirens (assembly GCA_007258455.2). NCBI lineage: Eukaryota > Viridiplantae > Streptophyta > Pinopsida > Cupressales > Cupressaceae > Sequoia > Sequoia sempervirens. The sequence goes on from VDFB02179234.1 coordinate 53,202,117, forward strand.
TGACGAACATGAACATGTATAATTCTAGAAGACAAGTACAATCCTAAGGCTGGCAATGATAATATTTGTTGAGTTCTCACTTGGGTTGCCCTAACTATGCTTATTTAGAGCAGATGATTAGAAGCTTGACCCCACTGGATCCACTCCACGACACTCACTTCTCTAGGGTAGCCAAGTTTCAGTACCCATGAAAATCCCATGGCATACTTTTCATCTCTAGTAAGAACTGCATGAACGTGAGAAGACTTTAGAGGTTCGACCTCTTGCACCAACAAAGAGAAGGTTTTTGGTTAACTAAAAAGAATTGGCTCATAGTAAGGGAACCTATTCAGGTGGCTATGCATGAGGAAAGACACAACGATCTCATATGCATAACAAATCTGCACCTATAATCCTAATCTTTCCAATAAGATTCACATTTATATATTGGTTGGGAGTAGCTTAGCTAAAAAGCTTCGTTGCCGATTTGAGTCGTCCTGGGGTGAGTACTTTTTTCCACCAAGATAGGCCTAATTCTAGAGTCAGTAACATTTTATCTTACACCTAGGATCACACAAATGTGCAAGGGGAGAGGATACTTCTATTACTGAATCAGGCTCTAATCTAACAAATCGTACAAATGCACCAAACATAATAGACAGTAATTAATTTTAAAGCCCAAATGAAAATTATCTAATCTACTCAGATAGTTTGTTTCAAAATAGTCTTCGACACACGTCCTACAAAACAATTCATCAGTAGTTTCAATTTTTTCTTTGTCTATCATCCTGCAAAAAGGTTTCGAATACTTGTCTTCTACAAAACATCCTGCAAACACTATGTTAACTCCTCAAAAACACACACTGCAAACTCAAAATTAGTCGTAATGAAAATCATAATGAAAACTTCAAATTCAAAATTCAAACTCAAAAATTATACCAGTCAGATGTGTCGTGCAAGGCAGTAGATGCATCTCGGGTTTTACAAGTCAAGTGCATTGTAAAAAGCCACGGATGCATCCCGGGTTGTCAGATGCGTTACTTTACTCGTCATATGTGGCTCACAGTGTCAATTGTGTCATTTTGTGCATCAAATGCATTGGACCGTACGATACCTACAAAAAGGAATAAAATTTCTACTAAGTGTGTCTTCACGTCGGGTTCACCAATGTAACATCATGAAAACAAAGGAGATCAAAGCAACACAATACAAATAAACTCTAATGTAAACTAAGCTAACAACAAATAACAATGGAAAGCTAAAACATAAATAAACAGAACAATATCACCCAATATCTATGTAGTTCCATGCATAACCTCGATTGTCCTTCTCCATTTTGTCGTTGTAGTATAATTTCCCTCAGATTTCTCTATGCAAGTATAGCCTATGATAGTATGATTTAGAAAAACATTGAAGATTCAGATAATAGATTGCTTCCAAAAGTCATAAGATTTTGGGAGGACTAACAATGATGAAGGTCAAGCCAATTTATAGAAAAAGGGTTTTCAAATGATAGGCTCAGATTGAAAGATAGACGGATGATTTAGATTAAAATATCGACATGCATTGAGATTAGTGTTAGTAGTGACATGAGTGATAAAACATAAAAGGTGGTAATTAAGATTAAATAATAATTTAATCTTTAGTTGAAAGTGTTCGAAACTTAGAAGAATAATGATTGCATGTAAAGGATAAAGATTAGCATGGAGGAAACGGTCTATTCGAATGCACGAATGAATTAATTAATTAATTAAAGTTATTTAATTAATAAATGTGTGCACGTAGAAGAATTAAAACTAGATAACAGATGGATTAAGATAGAGATTCTCTTTGTTAAAACAATCAGACATTAAATCAGGAGATAACTAACTGATTTAATTAAATCTCGAGTTAAGTGGTGAACGAATAATAGATAACTAAGCGATTATCCAGTTATAGAATAATATGCTAGGAATAATTCTTTTTATGAATTAAATGATTATTTAATTCAACATTTGCAATTAGAGGATTAAATTAAATAAATTTAATTCTAGTCAAAAGTGTGATAAGAGTAAATTGCATAAGAATTTATTTAATTTTTACAAAGAGGATAAAGTTAATTAGTGACATAATTAAATAAATAATATTTATTTAATTGATCAGGATTGAATAAAGATAAAAAATAAATTAATTAAATAATTTAAAGTTATTTAATTAATAGAGGAATAAAGGTTAAAATGACTTAATTAAATAATTAAAGTTATTTAATTAATAGATAAGAAAATACTTTAGAAAATAATTAAATGATTAACATTATTTAATTAATACAATGAAGGAACAAATTATGAAGAAATCGAAGTCATAGGCTTAGAGAAAATTTTAGTGTCTACACATAGTACCTGGAGTGAAGCTAGTAAAGCAAAAATTGAGAAAAATACATCCACACATCGCCCTACTAGTGAAAGCAGAATTAAAGAAATTATTAGATGTAGGGTTCATCTGACCAATTGACTATGTAGAATGGATTTCAAACATTGTACTAGTTTCCAAACCAGACAACAACATCAGAATATGCACAGATTTTAGGGATCTTAACAAGGTTTTTCTAAAGGATGAATTTCCTTTGCCCAATATAGACATCATTGTGGATTTAACAAGAGATGTAATGCTATCACTCATGGATGGTTTTTCATACTATAATCAGAACAAGATTGCACCAGAAGATCAAGACAAAACAACTTTCACATGCCCATGGGGTATGTTTTGTTGGAATGCCATGCCTTTTGGGTTAAAGAATGTCGGTGCCACCTATCAGAGTGCAATGACAACAATTTTTCATGACATGATGTACACATTCATGGAGGACTACATGGATGACCTGCTAGCAAAATCATTCACCAAGGAAGGACATCTAGAAATCTTTGATAAAATATTTACTCGATTGGAAATTTTCAATGTGTGTTTAAATCCAAAGAAGTGTGTATTTAGAGTAACATCAGAAAAACTCTTAGGATACATAGTCTCAGCTAAAGGCATCGAAGTAGATCTAGCAAATTTAAAGCAATCATGGAAATGCCACCTCCTAAGAACATTATCCAACTAGGATCTCTACAAGGAATATTCCAATCCATCAGAAGATTCATCACGCAACTGGTGGAAAAAAGTCATCCTTTTACTCATTTGTTACACAAGAATGTTTCTTTCAGATGGGATGAAAGATGTGAAGCTACTTTTAATCAATTGAAACAATATCTGATGAATCCACCTATATTGGTGCCACTAACAGAGGGAAAACCACTTCTACTCTACATAGTAACTACTGAGGTATCTTTGGGAGCTTTGCTAGCACAAGAATACTCTACAGGAAAAGAAAGGGCCATCTACTACATTAACAGAACACTAAATGGCTATGAACTTAACTATACATTCATTAAAAAAGCTTGCTTGGCAGTGGTGTTTGATACTCAACAATTTTGACACTATATGTTAACACATACCATCAAACTAATAGCTAAGATAGATCCATTAAAATATCTACTCAGCAAAGCCACTCTAACAGGAAGATTAGCAAAGTGGGTGATGATATTGAGTGAGTTTGACATTCAATATGTGGATAGAAGAGCAATCAAGGGCCAAGAAATAGCAGACCAATTAGCTGAAGCACCATTGCAAGATGACCATCCTATGCACATTGAATTCCTAGATGCAAATGTCCTCACAATGACAACACAGCATTGGATATTATACTTTTAATGGGTCTTACACTCAACATGGATTGGGTGTTGGAATCTTATTTGTTACTCCTCAAGGACACACTATCCCAAATTCTTACAGGTTGATGTTCCCTTGCACTAACAACATGGTTTAGTATGAAGCACTAATCATCGGTATTAAGGTAGCACTAGAATGGAAAATCATAGAATTACAAGTTTATGGAGACTCTCAATTAGTCATCAATCAGGTTAATGATGATTATCAAACAAAAGATGACAAGCTGATGCCATACAAGAGAATGGTAGATGACTTCAAGAAATACTTTGTTGAGATCAAGTTTGAACAAATTCCAAGAGTAGACAACAAAGTTTCAAATTTCATGGCAACCATTGCTTCTCTTTTACAAATACCAAAAAAATGAAGTCACTATGAATTTATGGTGGAATAATTGTTTACACATTCCTATGACAATCCTGAATCCCAAGTCATATACCATCTAGTTGAGGCTGATTCCTCAATCTATGGGAAGATTTATACCTATCTGAGAGACAATACCCTCCCACCTAATTTATCCAGAAACCAAAAATGCAACTGTATTCATCAAGTAGCCCAACACACCCTAATAGCTAATACACTAAGTTATCAACGAGGTCTTGATGGTACTCTCCTTCGATGTCTTGAACATGACGAATCTAAAACTACCTTACAAGAAGTTCATGAAGGTATTTGTGGTACTCATTCAAGTGGTCTTACTCTAGCTAAGAAACTCCTATAGTTTAGATATTATTGGTTGAACATGGAGAAAGAATCTTTTCAAATTGTCAAGAAGTGCAAGAAGTGTCAAGTCCATAGAAATCTCATACATGCACCGGTGCAGGAGCTACAACCATTCACATCAACCTGGCCTTTCTGTCAATGGGGACTTGACCTTGTGGGTAAGATTCATCTATCTTCCTCCAATGGGCATAAATTCATAATCACAGCTACGGAGTATTTCACAAAGTGGATTGAAGCCATCCCATTAACTACCATCACTGGTAAACAAATTACCTCTTTCATCCTGAACTAAATTATCTGTCAATATGGCATCCCTAGCTCCATTGTCACTAATAATGGTAGACCTTCCAAAAACCAAGATGTACAAGAACTTTGTGAAAAATTCCATATCCAACACTGATTTTCCAAACCCTACTACCCTCTACTACCCTCAAGGGAATGGCCAAGCAAAAGCCTCAAATAAGACCATTTTGAAAATCCTGAAGAAAATTGTCAATGATGTTGGATGTGACTGGCATGTTCAACTAAACCCTACCTTGTGGGCATACTGTACTAGAATTCATACCCCTACAAGAGCCACACCAGATGCTCTTGTTTATGGATTAGAAGCCATCTTACCAATTAAGGTTGAGTTACCTTCACTCTAGTATCATTGAAAGGAATCATTTCAGAGGAAGACTATCAAGTATTCAGACTACATGAGTTGGAATTGTTAGATGAATGTCATCAGCATGTTGTTGATCATCTAAAAGCTTATCAACAAAGAATGTTAAGTGTTGACGATGATTTCACTCGCAGACAATAGGGCGAATAAATTCTTCACAGACAAGACCGCAAAGATCCTATCCTTCTTGAAAGATATGGAACAAAGACAACCTAAAGGGGAACTCTACATTTATAGGGAAAATATTAGCTTTCGTTCAATCTCAAGTCTTCGATAACCAGGTCATGGTTGTACTAGGGTCGCTCTTGGGTACTGATGTGATATTGTTGTTAATCTCAAAGGGACTACAATTATTTCTAGCTTCACTAGGAATTATAAGCACTTCACATAAAAATTTCCACTTCATTCATAGAATAACATCATGAAATCAAAAGATTTTACAATAATATTTCATGAATATCACAAATTCTTTGCTATCACTTAAGTAGATTTAGCATTAAGCATTCAATAACTTTATGGAAAAAAAAATATTTTCAATAAAATTCCTTCCATTCATTTAAATTTTGGAACATTTTCAAATATTTAAACATCTACTCTAAAACAAAGTATAAAAAATACTAAAAATTAAAAGTTTCTCCTGGTTATTCTCCATGGATGCCCCAAAGAATTAATTAAAATAGAGAAAACCGCTTTATACTTCACTAGATTGCTTCACATCTATATATAAAACAGTGCAAGCTTTTAAAGAGATTGGTTTCATTTTTGGACACCAAGTAGGTTTTGTATGCACCCTTAAATAGCCCAGCATACAATCTTGTTCGACTGAACTAACAAAACCAACTGCAAAAGATACTGAGATAGGTAGCTATCTAACAAGCTCAAATATTAATTAATGTCTACGTGCATACAAATTTTTATGCCATAATGGTTTAGAAAATAGGAAAAAAGAACAAAACTTAAAATTTAATGCTCCTCCGACATCCACAAATTCTAAACTTAGAATAAAAATGATGGAGGAAATGACCTTTTATAGAAACAAGGCCCCAAAAGTTCAACTTAAAAATTCTATCCAAAGAATCAAAATAACAAATTAAAATGTGGCATGTGGCATCTTCCAACTGTCATCAAGAACATTCTAGAATAAATCAAAGCTTTGACTTCATCCGCAACAACACTTTTCTTCATACTCCAACACGATCACTTTTCATTTGTCGAGGCTATCATCTCCCTTTCAAAACATTGGAATAAGGAACATCTACCGAGACCGGGATCAACCTGCAAACTCAAAATTGAAACAAAATAAACTTCTTCACACTTTCGGTATCTAGTATTTGATTCTTTCGCTTCTCTCATGACTCAGAATTCGGGATTCTTCCTTCACTTTTCTTCAACTGATACTCTCAGAAAGTACTTAATACTTGATACATGTGTTCCTTTGAACTCCCTTGTATTGCTATCCAAGTGAGCTTGAGCCTAATATATTCTTTAATTACTTGGAGTATGATATCATTCTTGTGTTTTGTCTACTTCATAGCTAGCTATAATATTTATGCACACTGTATTATCTCATCAATGACCTCCCACGTCAGCAATTGGACAAGATCTCTATTTATTCTTTTTATCCATTCTTTGAAGGCTTTAGCTTCTTTTCTATCCTTTCCTAATGTTTGGCGATCAAAACCTTTACATACTAGTACTTCAATAAATTCTTTATTTTCACCAATTAATTTTCTACATTCTAAGGTGACCATTTCAAATCCTTCAATATGTTGTATTAACATGTCACCTTCCCATTTCAATTATTTCTTCCATTTTCTGGCAATGGAAGTTCATGTCCTGATATTACATCACCCTATATTAACTCTTGGATATTTAATTGCATGAGAATTTCAATGTTTCGCCTTTCTTCGATGACTTGCTCCTAGAAAAATCTGCATTCATCTTCAAATCTTTTCAATTTCTCTGAATGGTGGTATGCTTCCTTGTATTTCCTTATTGCATCTATAATAAATTATTCTCCTTGCTTTACCCAGTACTCAACCCATTCTTCAAACATATTCATTTTATGATGAACTGAGCTACAATTGCATCTACTTGTTCTTGTGAAATCAACATTGGATGTTGGGGCAGTTCAGTTTGCTCTCGACCAGATAAAGTTAATGACTTTATAAAATTTTCCAAGGTAGCAACCTATTCTTTCAATTCTCTTTTCTTTTGTTTGTATTTTTGTACTCTGGCAACAGTAGCATTTAAATTCACTTTTATTTCCTCTAACTCTTGTTTCCAAGATGAGTGTCGAAGGTTAATACTTTTTATCTTATACTCCTTAGGTGTTATTTCATGTATGTCCTTATCAACTATTGGAGTAGCTATCTGAATAGTTCTATTGCCATCTACATTTCTCTGTATGACATGTTTTGTCTTTTCTCTGTGCCCAGGTTTAGGAGTACTTACTTCTTGTATGAAATTTATTAAGATTCAGAGGTAGTACTTCCACTTCCATTGGAGAAGCTAATTCCCTAATTAACCAATCAGGTGTATCATCATCTTGTTGTACCTTTGTAACATTTCTTTGTTCTTTTTTGCCACTTGTTTCAAGAACTTCTTCTCTTTGACTTGTCACATTTTCTGAAATGGGAATTCTTCAATGATATATGGCATAGATTCAGGATTTGTAGGGTGTGACACTATCTCCTCCGTTTGAAGACCTATATTTTCCTATTTATCCAAATTTTCAACTTCATCTCTCTGAACATTATCTTCTTTATTCACTGCTACATCAGAACTCTCTTTATTTTCAATTCCTTCTCCTAAAAATTGTGTAGCTTCTTCTTCTACAATTTCAATTTCAACTTCAATTTTAGCATGTCCTTTCTCTAGTTCTTCAAAGACCTGTGAATGTTCATCAACATTTGGCACATTCCCAAGTGAATGCTGGGAATCAAGAGTATCCTCAACAATTCTTTCATCAATAGGATCCCACTTTGTAGTCTCCCCTATTTCCATTTCAAATACGCTAGGGTTTCTTTCCTCTGAGGTGAGTGTTCCTTGAATAAACTCTTCTTCTTCAACATTTATGGGGTTAGAACCTATATCCTAAATTTCTTCTATCACTGGATGTTTCATAGGTTTGTCTTTAGACTTCTTTTCTTTCACTTTCTCCCACATAGCACCCCATTTGTCCACCTGTTCTTTAATTATAGCTTCATCTTCTTTAAAAATTTCCTCTAAAGCTACAGGAGTCCCTCCTAGTGCCTATTTCATATTAGCCATATTAACAAAAGGGGGGGAGGTAAACAATTCCACAGCCCTTTGAGATGCAGACCTAGTTTGTACACAAACATTTTATGTTGCTCATGTTCCTTCATCAATAATTACTCTTTTTCTTGGTTTAGTTGTAGATGAAGATGCACCTTTAGGTCTCACTTTTGAATTATCTTTACCGGTTTTTGCATCTTTTTGTTTATCAGATGGTTTTATGGGAACTTCTTGTCTTGTATTTTGAGGGGTTCTTTCTTCAATTCTAATACCTGGAGCCACCTTACTAGTCTTTCTTCTCTTCTTGGTAGGCTCTCCACTTTCAAATGTTGTCTTATCTCTTTGCTTCTTCCTTTTATCTTCTGAGAAGATAGGTTCAATTCCTCTTTCTCTCAAACCTTTGCAAAAATCATCAATCCAATGTTGAGTATACCTTAAGACTAATATAGTGAACTCATCAATTGATGTCATATCTTCATCATCAACACCTGGGTCTGGAATGGGTTCATCATATACCCTGTCATCATTGTAGAATTGGTTCAACACCTGGCTATCATCTTCTTCCAACTAATCTAGGATATCATAAAGCTTGAGCATCCAAGCAAATCTTAGAGACATTCTTTTATATTTTCTTCTTCTTACCACGTGCTCATCTTCACAGTTAAACCAATAATCTTCTAAATGTGGTACATGAGCACAAAAACTAGCTATATTTTTAGCAATATTTCCTTCAATATCATAATACACTCTCTGGAGTGGGAACTCTTCAAACATTTGGTATGTCCTCAGTTCTTCTTCACACAAGTTAGTTACTTTTATTGCACTGCACTTATAATTTCCTATTGTAATGGGAAATTTAAAAGAGGCCTTTTTGCGAGCATGGCTATAAAGAGCCTGAGATGGTTTCAACTATCTCACTAATTCCAATAAAAAAAATTTATCTTTAGGATACCTAGCAGCATGAATGGGTTTCCATCAAATCCCTCCACTCTAATGTAGGAATAAGTTGGGAACTGTATGTACTAGCCTCCCATTGGTCGAATGGCACTTTGTGCTTCCAGGGATAATCTTTTAGCTTTATCACCTTCCATTGTTCTAACCAATTTCATGGAGAACAAATCATTAACTCTCTTGTAATCATCTTTATACCCATGGATGGTGATCTGGGGTAGATGTGCATATATCAAACTATTACCAACCTTTGTACCCAAAGTACCAATCTATTTCAACCCTATTTTATTAGCTCTCATAGCACAGGAGTAAATAACATACAATGACATGTAGAAGCATCTATTTTTGGGAAATGTAGTAATTTGTTCATGTAGTCTATTGCTTATCAACTTTCCCCAATGCAATTCCATAGGACCCTCTATCATGCAGGATATTATCACAAACATCCAGGGTTCGAATTTGCTTGCATCTCTTAAACCAGCTACTATGTTCAACAAAGTTATAATATCTTGCATTTCTTGTTTAAACATAGACCTCTAAATTACCTTGGTTTGTTGTGTAATTGGCTCTTAGAACCATTGGGTGCTCATAATTTCTTTGTTACGCTCTTCAGCATTCTGATATGTCTTGGCTTTAGCCTTCATGTCAACATTAAACATCTATGTGTAAATGGGGAGACCAAATGTGCATATGATTCCTTTTTGTGACAGGTCTGTGTAAATTCTCCCTTATTTCTCAATGATCCTCTTGGTTGGGTTATAGTGGCTTATACATTACATAACTAATTCAGGAGCCTCCATTGCTAGTGGAAACCCTCCTGCAGGAAGTAACCCATTTTCCACAACATTCTTGGTGCATTGAGAAGAATTCTCTTGTAATAGTTGTGAACATATTTCAATGTCAAAAGACCATCCGATATGAGTGTCTATAACCAATACATTGATGGGTACAGCTTGTGAATTGCAAAACTTGAATTCATCTTCTACCCTTGCATCAGAAGTGCTCATTTTGTATAATGTGTTCTGCAGTTTTTAGAATATGTGTCTTGTGTGCGAGTTAGGGTTAAATTCAACCAAAACTTATGTTTAATTAAATTTTCAATTCATTTTCAATTGAATTTAATAAATCAGAGAATAATCAACATTTCAATTTCTAAATGGAAAATATCATTATCAAGATTTTTTCAGCTTGAGAAACACTTAACAAAGTATCATTTATTCAAAACATACCTGGTTCTGGTTAATAATGGTGATCTTTTAGAATGCAACTTCAAAACCCTTGGTAGTTGTGCTTGGTTTCTCAAAATTTACCTCCTTGCACACCAATGTCATTTCGTTACTTCAATGTCCTTAGCAAATTTCCAATATGACGCGAAGTGGAGTGTTGCAAAAGCAATTGCATGCTTGAGCTGGTGCCAAGTACATAGGTAGTTCACCACCTTCATCAATTACCTACTATTTCATATTAATTCCTCGAATAAAGGTGAAATCATTACGGATTATAGTCCAAATCATGAACACCTAGATTTTTGTGCTGGCTTGCTATTTGACAAGGAAGACAGCGTGGTGATTATATGTGGCAATCATATGTCATGCTAATTCTTTGTAAGGTATATGTCATTAAATATATGTGATTGATTTATGAGCATCGGGATTAAAGATTTCCAGTATTTCTTTTGAAAAGAACAAACACCGGGATCGGGAAATACCTTCTAAGGAAAGAGAAAACCTGAACGAGAGGAAAGACTAGAAACTGAGTCTAAAAGATAGATTGAAAATTTTCAAAACAGACTCTCCAATTCCTGAATTTTGAGAAAAGGAAACAATAAAAATACCATACTCTGGTAAAAAGGAAATTACTAGGATTGACAACTTCGGTCAATGAAATACCGGGCAGAGCTAGAATCATATGAAGATACAAATTCTCTTGGCATAGACGCAGGACTCCGAGACTTCAATTTTTGGTAACATATTAAACTTTGTGAGAAGACCGAAACACTGAATCCAGGAAGCAAAAGGATACAACAAAAAAGAATCCAAGTGAAAATGAAAGAGAAATCAACAACCAACCAAACAGCAAAACAACACCAAAGCGAGTGAAAGCAAAAGGGAAAAGGAAAAAGGAAACAAGGGGGTCCACATTTTTCCAAGGGGAAAAATGGGGCATGTTGTGAGACCACACAACATCAAGGAGCTATAATCACAAGGTAAGACCAAGAACATTTCAGGTTGGTGACTTGGTCCTAAAAGAGAATCCTTGCAATCAACAAGATTGGGAAAAGAAGAGAAAATTTGAACCTAATTGGCTAGGTCCTTTTGTCATTGTATCAGTATATGGATCTAGAGCATATCAATTATCTACACCTAAGGGGGACCTATTTGAAGAACCTATCAACAGCCTTCATCTCAAGAAGTTTTACACATAATTCATCCAGTGCGTAGTTCAAAAAGCTGAAAAATCTTTAAAAAAAATAAAAAGCTAAAAAATCTATAAAAAAAAGTAAAAAGCTGAAAAATCCCAAAAAAAATAAAAAAAGAAAAATCCAAAAAAAAAGAGTAAAAATACAAAAAATACAAAAAAAGTGAAAAATCAAAAATATTGTTACCTTGATGAAAACCTGGCAAATAGGTGTCTTGGTGAGAACAAAAAAATTGCAATAAAAACAAGTAGTGAAAACCTGGCAACAAGCGCTATTTGTGATAGATTAGCTTTTCCATCTATTGCAGCATGTGTCAGTCATCCGTTTTTCGACATCATTATGCATGTCCATCTTACAAACCTTATGTACATATCTGGGCATCGTGGTCATGTCTCATCTTGGCTTGGTGATCATTGTGCATATTCACAATAAATGGTTTGTTTCTCACTAGGGGTAAATTCCTGAAGTCACTAGGGGAAATCTGCTTTGAGCTTAAAACAATAGACAAGCAATAGTAAGTGTAATGCCACCCAATTTGATTCACAAAATTGTGTCTAGGTATTTTTGAAGTTTGGATGTTTTGCATTATATTGAATGAGGGCTCGTGTAGTTTAAGGAAATCATAGTAAATGTGGAACCAAATATCTTAATTGTATGCATTGGAATTGTACCTTACTACAAGTAAGGTTGACCTCTATGTATACTATAAAACTATTGGAAATTATACTTTGGTTCTTATTTTGTGTATTGATAATATGATTTTCATGGTAAGCGATGAATTTATTAGGGAACTTGAATATCAATGGTCTAGTAAGGATATTCCTTGAGACATTTTCTTTGTGATGATTTAGAATGCATGATAATGAACTATCATGTACCTCTACTAGATGGTACAAGGTTAACATTGGGATAAAATCTTGCCTATAAAGGATTTGGAAGACCAAAAAAAAATGGTTTATATGTAGGGAATCATGAAGTCATATGTATGTGATTATTGCATAAAACTAGGTGTTTCCCAAGCAAAGGGAGTTCATGTAGATTCATAGAAATATGTTGAGTACATCATTAGATTGTGATAACAATAAAATGAGAAATAAATAACAATGTATAATATATTAGGAGATGAAGATTTTGAATGACAATTAAAGTAAACAAAAAGTATATTTGAGAATGGAAAATCAAGATAATATATATATATAATCAATACAAAATTACAATATAGAGGAAAGTAAATACAATGAAATAAGGATAGATATAATATATATATGGGGGAAACAATTGTAATAATTGTTCGTGACAAAAGAATCTACCAGAGTCCAAACATCATTAGTTGACCAAATCAGATAGAGTGAGATAACCATCATTATACTAGAAATTGTTTTGCTAGGAGATGTCTATTTTAGCTACCCAAATAAAGGTCTTCTAAAAGATTTAAATGTGTATTTCCTTGAATTTATAGTTTGAGTTAATGTTTTAGTCTTATGATATCAAAACTAGGCTTCACATAACTTCATCCTTTATTTGGCACTAATGGCTACCAACTCAGTCATAAAAACAATGTGGGACCCTTCAAAATAAAATAAAATAAATAAAAAGTGTCAACTCATCCATAAAAGTGGCCATGAAGGATTTTTCTTTTCAATGCAAGGTCTGGGGAAATCTAACACACCCTCTCATACACGCCTTGTCATCTCATTTGACATTTTCTTTTTTTGCATGTAAGGCAGCTTGCATGAGGGGGAGAAGGTGAGGAAGAAGAGAAAATCAAGGGGCAACATGTAAATGGGGTAGACAACCCAAATTCGTTAAGAATAACATTAATAATGACTAATTGGGAGGGGAGGAATAGCAACCTAGTCATATTTTATTTGAGCATCCTTCCAAATTGACACTAACTCATTTGACTACAAAATCCGACGAAACTGTCTGACAAAATATGTATAATTTGATGTATCGTCAGGTGCTTGTAAAATTTGATGTGTAATTTTCTATTTTTTGAAATTTTATCCCTAACGTTCATCAAAATTTCAATGAACCTAGGGTTCGTCGAAATGTCGGCTATCATTTTCGTCAAATTTTTGACAAACATGAAAAATAGAAAAAAATCAAATTGTGGCCAACATAAAGAAAAGTGAGTTCACACCTGATTTATTGCGACAATGTTTTTCTCTACTTGAGACAGTTTGTGGAGAACTAAGGACGATTTTCTTGGGAAAAATCGAAAAAATTCAAGAAGATATCACCAGGTTGAGGGTAGTCATTGTCTTTTTGCAGAATTCAGTTGTGAAGTTAGATTTGTAGTTCCAGGTTTGAAAATCATATTTTAAAGCAACATCTCATCGATTTCATTTTTAGAGGTTTAGGGTTTTGAGAATTTCATGTCAGATTTTGTTGTGTGGAATCACCATAAGATCACAACCAAGGAACAGATTCTTGTGACTATAATTATGTGATCCATAACTCTATTGGTCATGTGGCATAGTTGAGCTATAACAAATACAGGATGCATTCATGTGTGACCCAAGTTTAATGTGGCTATGTTGTGATAGAAATGGAGGCACTCATATAATGTAGTTAATTCAGGTTGTATAATGTAGGTGTCAATCATCATTGGGTGCATTCAGGTTGTCTCAAGTTTAACAGGTTAGGATGTAATTATAGCATGATCGAAGAGTTATTACCTCTTGCTGCAATAAAGAGCCTATAACTCTGGTTCATATGCAGAGTGGTTGTGTTATGTCAATTATGTAGTGCATTCAAGCACAATCCATGTTTAATGGGTTATTCTAGACAGTGATCAAGATTTTCTAAACCTTATGAATGTTACTTGACATATATTTGCATAATCTCAAATTCCTTCAGAGGATTTTGAAGTATCAATGTATCCTATATAGGGTTTAGAATGATTTCTTTTAATTAAAAAAATAAATAAATGATGTATTTCCTTAATTAGATAATGTGGAGATCTCCTAAATCTGCCCCAACACACTATCCTCTTTGGCTGTATTCATTACTAACTACTAGGGTTTTGCATGTGACATCTTTAATATCTTCATGATGGCTTTTAAATAGATCTCAGTCTTTGCTTTAATCATTTTCATGGTAACCCTTGAGTTCCATAATCCACCTTCAATCTCTTCTAAAACGGTGTCTTAAGCTAGACTGCATAGTATGCATATAAAGCAAGTCCTTCATTGCCATTGTTCCAAACCACCACTCACGCCTTGCTTAAAATGTTGCCTCCATAAGCACAATAGCATGTTTTAAAATCATGGTTGCCAGTGATTGACCATTAAGGTCACCACTTTCATCATGAAGATACAATGATATTTTTGTCTTCAAACTCAAGGCATTATGCAAGATAACATTGTGAATTGTTTATTGTGTACGATTTGATTTTCTTGCACATTTACTGCTTTGCTAACTTCCTTTAAGACTAGGTATTGCACCCTCAGCTGCAATCTCAAATAGCTCACTCACTATCACTTGAAGATTCCTTTCATGAGAATCCTTCTATAAAATCAAACTATGTCCTATAGACTGCCTACTTACTACAAGGGACTCATTGTTTCGTGGTATTGTAGTTCTTAAGATCCTTCAATCTTATTGACACTACTTCATAGTCCAAAAGGTATTATTCACTATTCTCCCATTTTTTATGAGTCTCAAAACATTGCTCAAACATGCAATCCACTACCTCCATTATACATTAATGGCTAAGAAGAAACATTGAACCTATGATTACCACTATTACTTCATTTGGACAGTCATTCCCTAATTGCATTTTCCTTGTCTAACACTACCAAAAGCATTTAAAAAACCCTTAAGGTCAGCAAGGGGGTAAGGAAACTCACTATTAAAATCTCCACTTTACTATTCAAGGTTTGAGCTTTATTATCTTGTCAATGCTCAACCTCTTTTTGACTGTCACATCTAAAGTGACTATCATTCTTCTTACCGTAGATTGCATTTACAAATGTCACTAAGCTACATAGTGTGCTTGTTATTGGCTACAATCTTTAGATTGCAAGATTTTGTTATTACCTACAATGTCTCAATCTTTCTGGTATTACAACCTCACTAATCCGCTATAGTTATTGTTTATGTTTCTATGGAGGCCTAGGGTTTGTACCCTAATCATGCTCTTACCAATGCTTATGTTATTTTTTATTAGTGCTCTCTCAATGTTGAGGGCCCTAGGGATAAGCTCGTCATAAGAAGTGACACATTGCATCTTTAACTAAAAGGATAAATCCACATTGACATTAGCAATGATGATTCCAACTTGTTGCTCCTTAGGAATGGGTCACTTGCTCTTACTAGCTCGCTACCTCCATCATTGTAGAAAGTTTGTGATCAAGTTCAATATTCTTATTTTAGGAGTCTTAACGGTTGGAAATCATAGTAAAATCAGAATTTAATATGTTTTGGAATTAGCATTGTAAAGTATTTTTTGGGGTCATTAACTTCAAACTATCTTCTCTTTTGTAGGGGTGGTTGCATGCCAAATTTTTTTGGTGTAAAATATCAGAATTATTAGATTATGTTACCTGTCTATGAATAAAAATTATTGGAGTGTGAGTTTGATATTTTTTGAAGATCTAAATAGTCAAGCTTGGTAAAGAAAAATCATGTCAGATAATATTAGTCCAGAACAAAATGAAGAGACACTTGATAGATTGTGGGCTAGATTGAAAAGAAAGGGTGATGGGAAATGCTATTTTCCTTGCAATAATTGCAAGGGCTTAAAGACGAGATGACTTTTAATCACAACAACTGAGAAACATTATAGGCAGCATGGTCATGTTGAAAGGGGGCATGATTATTGTCCATTGGTAAGTTGTTCATTATATGTGTTTATATTGAATTTGTAAATATTTATTTCATTTTAACATTTTATATATATATATAATCACTTGATCATGATCATGGTTTATTTGTGTCTATCATTATTATAAAGGTGGGGTGCCCTAGGGAAGATGATATGTATTATCACGGCCCAGAGAATGTGGTTTTGCAAGCAGACGAACATGGAGCTGTGAATATCAAAGATGAAGTTAATGATCCTATGGAAGAAGATGATCATGCGCCAAAAAACACAGTTGAAGATGATGGTACGAATACATTGATCCATGACACATTTAGTGGTAGAGCTGATCATGATGATCAAGATGACTTTGATGATGTTCATGACTTACCTATACTTGAGAAGACATACGAACCCCTTTATGAAGCCTCCCAAACAACTCTTCTCTCTGTTGTATTGTTGTTGTTGAACTTGAATGTTATGAATGGTTTATCAAGCGTAGCAATCTCACGGATGTTAAGGTATGTCATATATGTCATCTTTTTTCATCTATTAATTGTTGTTAGTTCATCACTAGTAAATAAAAGATGAAATATGTACCATTAATATTCTTTATATAAAAAAAATATTTTTTGTTGTAGATTGATTGGTGAATTTTTGTTACCACCATCAAATAATTTACCTCACTCATACTGAGATTTATGTGCCATTATGAAAGATATCGAAATGGAGTATCAAGCAATAGATGCATGTCCCAATGATCATGTTATATATCATAAACAACAAGAATTTGCAACAGAATTCCTAGAATTTCATATCAGTAGATATCAAACAGATCAACTAACAAAAAAGGTGTCTCACAAGGTTCTTCGTTATATTCTCATTATTCCACGTATGCAACGATTATTTAGGTGCGAAAGCTTAGTGCAATGTATGGATAGAATAGAAGTGGAGATGGCATTCTTCGAATTCCTATGGATGGTTCTGCATTTAAGGACATGGAGGAAAAATGGCCACACTTTAAAGAAGAACCTCGTAATCTCAGGCTTTCATTGGGAGCGGATGGTGTCAATCCATTTGGAGAGCTGAGATCTATTTACTCAGTGTGGCCTATTTTTGTTATCAACAATAACATTCCTCCATGGATGTCAATAAAGAGGGAGCACATAATGTTGTCAATGATTGTTCCAGGTATTTGTTTACATCAATTTTCTTTAACGTAGTAGCATCTCATTTGTCTTATTTGTTACATAATGACTTATATTTTTTTCATTCAATAGTCATGTACATTAATTTATATATATTGCAGTAAAATGGTTATAATAATTATGTAATGTTTATGTTCATTCAACTAGGTAAGTATGAAATTAAAGATATGAATGTATATATCAAGCCTCTTATCGACGAGTTACTAAAGTTATGGAATGGTGTAACTATGTATGACATCTCTAGACCAATAGGACAAAGACAATTTCAATTCCATGCAATGCTTGTATGGACAATTCATGATGCCCCAGGGCTAACACATTTTTGTGGTATGTTATAACGTTCAAATGAACTTTAAGAATATTTAATTTGATGAAGTAGATATCATGCATGTTTTTACAATAATCTATTCATTATATATAATTTAAAAAATTGACATATTTAATCCAATTATATATGATCTTGTAGGTCTTCAAACAAAAGGAAAATTTGCATGTCCAATTTGTGGTCCAAAGATGAAATCTCATTATTCAACAAGTTTAGGAAAGCAGGTGTTTGATGAGGATAGGCACTTCCTCCATAGAAATCATAAGTATCGAACTATTGAAAAACATCTTTTCAATGGGAAAGAGGAGACTACATCAAAACCATGAAGAATGACACCTCGTCTATGGAAGTTGGAATATAATAGAATTAATCATCAAGGTTATACATCGAATCAAATTATTTATCTATCATATATGATATGTTTTGAATTTATATTTTTATATTGTGTTGTGTTTACTCATGTTGTAATTGACAATGATTGTCGTTGTTAATTTGTTTAACTTATATGCTTCATGTAGGTCATCAAGGTATTAATGGTTGGCTTCCACAGGGACTGAAAAGTTATCCCAGACAATTTAGTAGGTTTCCCTACTATGAGCAGGTACAAAATGTGCATTTGTTTGATACAATGCATATTGGAAAGAATATAACAGAAACGTTGTGGAAAATATTGGATGGAAGGCATGACAAAGAAAAAATTGTCAAAATTTGTAGTGACATTCAGGAAGCCAATCATGCAATGAAAAATATCATTCAATTAAATAGCAATGGAGACCAAATTAATATAAGTGCCCCTCCTTGGTTATTAACAGAGCAACAAAGCAATGCTATAAAATAATTCATACGAAAATTTTGATTTCCCACAGGATTTGCTGTGAACATAAACAATATAATAACAAAGAAAGATGAATTTGGGTCAGGGATGAAAACGCATGATTGGCATACCTTCATTAAGGTAATTATTCTAGTATATTATATACACTTGTATAATGCATGTACTTTTTAGTGTATTGTGTTTACTAATTTTGGAAAAATAATTAAAAAGATCATTTTATAATTGTTGCAGTATGTTCTACCTCTATCTCTCCCAGAAACTTTGACAACAATGTTAAGAAAGTTATATATGATCTTGGAAAATACATGAGGTAAGTAGCGAGATTTGTTCAATTCAGTTGTATACATCTTATAATTGCCATTTTTTTACTTGTTATGTAATATAATGTATATTTTTGTTAAATCTCATTAACATATATTTGCACCTCGAATCACTTGTAGATGGTTGTCATCTAAAGAAATCCATAAAGAAGATGAAAATGCATGATTGGCATACCTTCATTAAGGTAATTATTCTGGTATATTATATACACTTGTATAATGCATGTACTTTTCAGTGTATTGTGTTTACTACAATTTTGGAAAAATAATTAAAAGATCATTTTATAATTGTTGCAGTATGTTTTACCTCTATCTCTCCCTGACAACTTTGACAACAATGTCAAGAAAGTTATATATGATCTTGGAAAATACATGAGGTAAGTAGCGAGATTTGTTCAATTGGTATACATCTTATAATTGCCATTTGTTTTACTTTTTGCGTAATATATTGTATATTTTGTTAATCTCTAACATATTTGCACTTTGAATCCTTGTGGATGGTTGTCATCTAAAGAAATCCATAAAGAAGATATAAATTATTAGAAGAAAAAAAATTCCTTGTTTAATGTGTGAAATGCAAAGTGTCTCTACCTTCAACATTTTTCAATGCACAAGAACACTACCTCATACACCAAGTTGAGGAGATTGAATTGTGTGGACCTGTACACACAAGGTCAATGTGGATGGTTGAGAGGCACTTGAAATTTTTGAAGGCTTTGGTTAGACAAAGAGCACATCCATGAGGGTTTTATGGTGGAGGGATATATGGTATACCAGACCATGGTGTACATTAGTGAATATCTTCCTAAGTTTGCAACAAAGATCCATGTAGATCGCATTTGGGATCCTAACTCCATTAACAAATTCGAAGGGGAGTACTGATGGGGAAAGGTAGATTGAGGAAAGTGAGAGGTAATTATAAGATGGTCATGGAGATTAATTGGAATACATTTTACATATGGTTTTTATGTATATTTTACTTATTTAATTTTTAATCTTCAATATACATCAATTATAAATTAAGGTTGTATACTATGGTATTTAACTAATTATACGTTTGTGAATTTTTTTTCATACACAACAGTGGGATGCACTACATTTGTAAATCACAAACAATCTTTATTGGATGACGGTATGGATTGAACGATGTCAACAATCCGGTCGCGCATTAACATGGGAAGGTGTGGCTTCATTGGTTAAAGAAGCTCATCGTAATGGAGATTCCAATGTTACACAAAGGGAAATTGATTTAGTATATGGTTTAAGAGATAAATAGGTACGTATAAATTTATTAATCACCCATATTATTTAATTATTTTAAGTATATTGATGTATATATATGTTGAGATTTTTTTTTTGCATACATTCGCCAAGAATAAATATGTTTATCAACTAACGATATTGCAATAATTTTTACATGTTTGACATATTGCAGGTGAAACACCACAAGGCTATGTGGTGCAATGGTTGTAAATTTCAAATCAAAAGTTGGATGACATGAAGAAAACTTGTGATGGATAACTGCATCTTTCAGTGACTAATGTTTCATCTAGAAGCGACATACATCCGAAGTCTCAAAAAATCGATACTATGGGATTTTGGATGATATACTTGAGTGTGACTTTAAGTCCTCAAATTAATTTTGTTCATCATCCTATGGTACAGGCTACGATTGAATGAAATGATCCTAAGAGAATTATTATTGAACATGATAATGGATTTACCATGGTTAATACAAGGTCGATTGAGCGAGCTAGAAATGAGCCCTATGTTCTTCCAAGCCAATGTGAGCAGGTATTTTACTTAGAGGTTCTAGGTAAACTAGGTTGGTCATTTGTTGTTAGACATGATCCAAAAGGAAGGCCGGTAAAGTATAATGTGGTGGAAGAAGATACCAAGAACTAGAAGATGATGTAGATGATGATCAGGATCAATAGTTAGTTGATGATGTCCCTAACAAAGATGTCGAAGAGGAGGAACTAGATCATGATGATGTAGGAGTTAATGTTCATGAAGATGATATCCGGTGTGGATGATGACATTATCAAACTGATATCAATGATGATGATGATGATATGACCAATCCTTACAATGTTGAATCCAGATCAGATGATACAGACAAAGAGTTGGATGAAGAAGAAGATCAATGACATTGAAATATATAAGTTATGTGATTATATTATCTATTTGATATTAATTTCTTGATAGAATTATATTGACTTATGTGGTTACATAATTAATTCATGATGTTTTTAATTTTTATGCCATTACATAATTAATTTAATGATGTAATTTTTAATGTTTGAAAGGTCAAAAATTAAAACATTTCAATAGTGATGTTAACAACCTTGAAATTAGTGTGTTTTATGTTTCATGTGATCATAAAAGATTAAAAATTTAGTTGTAGAGGTGGTTGTTCAGTGGTTGACGTGTATGTTGGTTCTTTTTACAATGTAACCAGGTTTGTCTTCTAATCTACCTATGGAATTGCCAATTCCAATCAAAGGCAGCTTGAAGAACCTAGACCAACTGATGAGGACTTTAAAGGCCTCGTACACTTCGGGCTCTACAAGACTCGGGAGGGTGATCCCTTAATTTGTTTACAACCTCCGCACCATTATTATAACAACATTAACAATAGTAGATGATCTCACTTAATAGCTCAACATGATAAGATAATATCAACTAGAATTGGTTGTTCATAGACAATATCAACTATCTGGAGCGTGAGATAACTAAACACAATCCATTGTATAAGATAGTCAATGATTTACAATTTGTAGCAAGCTTTAGGCAAAGACAAACAAATACTGAACTACACTAATAATTACAACTTAGATCAATGCCATATATCCATTGCAAGAGTCAAATTCATAAGCATCTAGAGGTTTATAACAGATTTAATACATCACATATAAGGTCCCTGACAATATTGCATTACAATTTCATCATTATGCATTCTAACCTAGGACTCCTTATCAAATCCTTATACAACACATATCCCCCTATAATCTCATTCAAGAATTTTGATTAATTCCTTCAATTAAAGCTAAAATAGAATCATACACACCACAACAGTGAGATGGATAAAACAACCCTTAGTTATTTCATTCAAAGTTCAGATATGCATGTACAATGGAGAGACATGAGCTTGAATTTTTATTTCAACTCAAATGCTAGTACTGTTATACAACATTAAATCTCTATGAACTCAAAACCTATTACAGAATGACTCAAAACCTAAATTGCATTTCTCTAAAACCATTGTACTTTACAATTCGCTCTGCAACTTCACCTAGACTCAACAAAAATTATCTAACTTTCTAACCCGTACTTCTAGCCTTGAAATCCTTCTTATAGAAAACGGAGCAAACAAGCACCAGGCCAGAAAGTACACCTATCACCAATCAATTGGAGCACCTAGTGATATTCCAAAATTTGTTACAACAACCACCACCTTGAAAAATATTCTTGTTCATCATATCATTTGAGGAATGTTGATGCAAAAAACCACAAGAAAATCGCACTGAGAAAGCCGTCAACACAAAATTGGAACCGTTGCAACCATAGCATCAGATTTTCCACCTATTAGTAGTTCACTCCTTTTACTCCTCCTCAGTCAAATATTTAGTTACCCAATTATGGTACTCATCATCAGTAGGCTAGTCAAAATTAATTACCTCATCCACCCTGGTATTATAAGGTGTGTATTTTACCGCTGCCTGATTCACATCCCTTTCAAAAGATTCCAAAAATGAGTTGGTACTAATGATTTTGTCCATACAGCTCACCAAAAAATCATAGTTTGAGTCATCACAAATTGATCTAATCTAGTCATTGATGGCCTCACTTGCTTGAGCCTGCCATTATTGAAATGACCTGATCTTCCACTACTCATCAATTATATCAGGTAACAATGTGTTACCCCAATCATTGAAATTATTCACCAACTCCCTAATCTTCCTACTCAAGTCATCTGGTAAGGTCTGAAAACCTTGCAATGATTTTACTAACACATGAGTAGGCTTTAATGATTGGGGCCTATTATTTATATCAAACCTTGAGGCCTTATACATGATATCCAGATCACTGGCCCTAGGGATCCAATTGTCAATTATTGGTATCACTACTTCCTAATCCCTATCAATATTCTTTATTGCTGCTAACAGCAAAGAATATAAAGAATGTATAGATAGCAATTTGCTATCAACCTTTTCATTTAAATGCCTCAAAATAGTAGTAACAATTTCCTTTTTCTTTAAGAGAGATCCATCCTCACTTTTATTTAATGATGTATGCAATTCATCAATTTTTTGCAAGAGTTGCTTCTTTGTAGGATCGACAGAGTACTCTGTTTCTTCTTCAACTTCCTCTAAAGAAAGGGTGAGGAAAGGATTCTGAGTGGGAGATCCTGGTGTGGAAACAATTGGAGAAGTAGGAGGCATTGGCCCTATTGTGGAAGGAAATGTACTGGTTCCTAGAGCACTTAATGTCTCCCCAATCTACTTATACCTAAACCTCTCCACTTTAGTTTGCAACTCAACATTTTTCTATTGCATCTTGTTGTACTCCTCAATCAAAAGGTTATATTTTTCCATTAAGCTCTTCCTTTCAGCTTCCTCCCTTTCAGCGGTCTTTTGGGCCAATTTGGCCATATTCACAGTCAAATTAGTGGCCTCAGTGGTTGAGGTATTTGAAGCTCTTTTTATTATCAATCCTCACTTGAAATTTGGATTAATATCATAAACATCTGGTTTTCTCCCTTGTGGGGCCAATGCCCAAATTTTCAGAGTTTCATATTCCTCACTCAAAGTAGAGTTTTGTAATGCTACCTTGACCTCTTCTTCAGAGTCTTGAAAAGGATTCTTAGACTTCATAATAGCATTAAAGGCTACTGCATCTGCAATGTCCCATTCAGGTAGAATTAATACACCAGCCTGACTCACCAGTTTTCTTCCTTCTTCAGGAGTGATGTTCTTGAATTCTTCCATTAATTCAGCTTTTACCTCTTCATCATTCTCCTGGTCTAACCTGTCAGGCCTTAGTTCTCTTCTCTTCCTACATTTATCTTGATACTCTTTAAACTTCATCCTCCATACCAATTGCAAGAATATAGGAGTTTTTACAAATGTATTGTCATCTAGAAACTCCTTGCATGCCTCCATTCTTGCATCTTGTACATTTTTACCTTTCATATCTAAATCAGATAAAACTAATTCAACTGGCCTAGGAGGGGAAGGCATACCAACTTCCATGTCTTGATCAATAACAATAATCTCATCCATTAGATCCTCCTGTGGTTGATAAATTCTTTGCCTCTTAGGGCTTGGCTCAGATGGTGGTGATGAGGGATTGTCTTTTGGTGATGATTCTAAATCAATAATTTTGATTGCTCCAAGCACTTTGAATTTTGGACTTGGTTGTGGTGGCACTTTCATAATCTATTTTCCTTTTCTGTCCACTTCTTCATCACTGCTACTATCCTTTTTCCTCCTGTAAATGGGCCACCTTTCTGTAGGCTGGTATGATGGCTTTGTTTCAATTGGTATGGCACCTTGCTCTTGTACACCCAGACTCAATTCTAAATTTACCTTTTTTGTCCTCAATGTGCCTATAATTTCCTTGAAGTTTCCCATTAGAAAATCAATTTTCTTATGGTGGGGACTGAACTCCAATAGTGGATTATATTTTGGATCCATTTTGTGCACAAAATATAGTAGCTTACCATAAGTTATCCATTTCTCCTTGTTCAACTCCTCTCTATTCAAATCAAATTAATTTCTAATCAAATCTTCAGAGAAATTGAACTCCTGCACAAATTTTTTAGCTTTTATTCTTTGTTTGAAAAGAGCAAAGAAACCCTCAGGATCATGTTGTCACTTTGGTCCACACCTCAAATGGTAATCATCAAAGAAATTATCAAAATGCATCCAACCTCACTTTGAAAATACAAAATTAGACACCACTATATAATTTGGGAAAAATGTTCCCTTACCCCTTCCAGTGAGATTGTCCTCATGAATACAACCTATCTACCACATAACTTCTGCAAATCCCACTCTTGGTGGCACATTGTATGGCAGTATATGAGGGGCTCCATGAAAACCATATACTCTCAAGACAATGTTGATTGGGTATGGGATAATGTCACCCCAGTTATGGTAAACCTTCAATTTTGGCTTCCTCTCCTTTGGCCTGAGGAAATCATGTAATTCCTCAGGGATCCTAGGTATATTCACCATTAATCTAGTCCTTAATCTGTAAGCAAAACAATTATCAAATTGCACATAACTAGTGCTTTCCTTATTACAAGATAAATCTATAGCCCATATCTGTACTGGCAATCTTTCTCCATCATCTGATTGCCTTAATTTCATCATCTCAAATAAAAAGTCAGCATTCTTAAACAAAAACATATGCATTAGCATAGAATACCAAAAGAATTGAGTGTCAGTATCATTGTTTTGTAGCTTTGATAGCCCTTCATGCATCCTCTCAGCCAAGAAAGAAGCAAAGTCATAGGTCACATAGAAGTTAGGGTGTTGTATTTGCACCCCGATGAACATATAAGCAATGGGCATTACTGTACCAAGACTGAAACCCAAAATCTGACATAAAGAATAGAAAGTGGCCAAGAAATGGTTTTCATAACAATTTAATTTGAAAGGTTCCTGGTCACTAGGGCTGATATGAAATTTTGAACCTCCTGCCCTAGCCAGATGAGGTGGAAGCAACCTTGCTCTAAAAAGAGATTTCAGCTTTGCATACTCTTGCTTCATTTTCTCAAGGTTGATAGGAACCAAGTCTTCGCTTGGTTCACTCAAGTCAAAAATATGGTGGACCTCTTCTCTATTAATACTCAATAGAACCTTTCCATCATTGTCCCAGATTATCCGTGTAACAGGGTCATATCTTGCAGCCACTGTCCCAAGCAGGTCTACATTAGGGAATACATTTGGTACCACTAGCTTCCCCATATCATACATCCATCCATTTGAAAAAGGGTGAGGAAAATTCCTCTATCCGTACCACAATCTGAACAATTCCAAGCCAGTGAGGAGAACCCTAGCATCGGCAATGTTGGAGCAATTATACACTAACCCTTCCCCCAGGATTTTCCCTTGCATTAGGACCAATCCCTTCCTCCTATCATTCATTGAAAATGGAAATTGATCCAGGAAATCATCATACATGTTTCATTTCAAATATTTAGTCTGGCCAGAATGTTACTTGGGTGGTGCCATCTCAGACAAACTAGGGATTCTTTACAACGTTATAATTTAGATAGCTAGGACTAACCAGAGATAGAAAATTATAGGACAAAACACTACAATTTCTCACAACTATAATTAAACTATAGCCATAACACATTCATCAACAAGCTCACAGCACATCCAGCTAATCCTTTTCCAAATTCAAATGCAAAATGATCAGGAGGCACAGAAAATAAACTCACGGCTTTGTTCGCAGAACTCCCAAATTCTGGCTGCAGCAACTCGCAATTCTACCTTCGGCTCTAAAACTGCTCCGTGAAATAGTTGAATGCTTTGTGATATAGACCAAGCAAGAAAATTGATTTTATTGTCAATCAAATTATGCCAGTAAGTGTCGCATCCGCCATTAAAGCTCAATTTTCGCGTTGCACGAATGGCTCCAACCATATTTAATGTAGATTTAAATTCGAATCATTGATTCTTCAGCTTGATCAAATCATTGATGGCCACCTTCAAAACAAGCTGACACAATTGCCAACATAGAAATAAGGGACCCACCTTACCATACACTATGAAGGAAGTCCACGTGGCAGTTGCCCATGATATCACAATCCTGAAACTTCTGATCGCGCGATGGCGGGAAACTATTGATCCTGAGCATCAATGATCTCGTTCCTTTAACACAGTCGCCAGCCATGTAGTTAACCTTCGAGCAGATTTTCCAGTGAGATTATAATATATCCGTTGATTTAGAACATGTGCATCTCGAGAACACTTTAGTAATCTGCCCCTTAATACATTTAAAGCCAGCTAGTGTTTCCTTTACTCTTTAGGCTTCACCAAATGAGACACGTGGTGCCCGCCCGTGATTTCACAATCAACCCAAGCACCATCGCGAGATGGCGGGGAATGACTCAAATCAAATGGAAATTGGTCAGTGATAGCCCAAATTTGATCCCCTGAATAGGACACGTGGCGCCCTCCCGTGATTTTGTGATCCTTCAATTCCTGATCACGGGATGGTGGGCACCGTTGATATCTGTACGAAATAGATCAATGACAGCACTAAATCAACCCTTGAAAAATAAAAAATTCATTAAAAGGAGAAGTGGGAATTACTAGGTGGATGACAAACAACAACATAAGTTTTCTTTTAAAGATGAAACATGGGGCCAACCGAGACTTAGGAAATAAAACCCTGCGGAGGAAATAAAGTATTAAAATCAAAGTTGGGTTTTAATTTTAATCCGATGACGTAAGCCTAAGCCATTAACCCCAGTGGTCATGTCACCAATGGCTTAGCCAAATCTTTTCATTAAATACTAATCGTGCAATGTGTAGGTTTTTCAGATTCGAAGATATGGGAGAAGATCTCAATCGTACCCCGCCAACTCGCAGACCTAAGGTGTCGCCTTGTTATTTGGCACGAAGTTAGCAAAAGGCAGATGTGTGTCCTGTATAGAATGTGGGGCCCAATCTCCACTATTGAGCTCATAACCCATAGTTTTAGATTGACAACCAAGATCAAAAGCTAATTTAAATCTCTGTACTATTCCCTGCTAGTTCGCAGGAGGAAGATGAAGGTTGGTTAAAAGTTGTGAGGTCAACGAGATTGCAATGCATAGCTCCAGCCGTTCAGTTTGCAAAGTGCATAGGACCTACCAACATGGATTAATGTTATTGGTCATGAGGAAGGTGAACGATGCTTTGTTGGATGTCAAATTGAGTTAGCCCGAAATAAACCGTTTGATCTACCAACTCTTCAGGAGATCAGCAAGTAGTATTCAAAGTTGGAAAATGGCACATGGTGGTCGTTTTATCGTACAACTGGTGAATCATTAATGAATTATTCCTTTCTTGTGTAGTCACGTCGATCTCAATCTATGTGAAGATATTGTTGGAAATCATGAAGGGTGATCTGCGGATTCTCATGCAGCTCTAGTTAAGGGGTGACAGTACATATGCCGCCAAATTGCCATGTTTGCACATGCATTTTTACTAAGCATTGATGAAGGTTGCCATTACCTCGCACAATAAATAGAAGAGTAATTAACTGCTAATAGTGTCATTCTTGTAGCAATTAGAGCACTTTGTGGGCTGATTCTAATCAAGTTTGAGTGCTTGTCTGATAAGAGAAAATGAGTAAGTTAGTAAGGAGGTCTGTTCGTTTGAGCTCACAAAAGCTCGGTCCTACTATTTAGGAAGGTTCTTTGGTTGACAAGCCCAGGCTTGTGCCCACTAGATGCAGTAGAAGGTTGCAATTCCAAGACATTGCTACTCAACTGGTAGATTACAAAGGCAAGCAGTCGGTGTGCTCTATTACTAGTGTCGGTAGGAAAATAAGGTATAGGCATGGCTCCTCTAGATGCCAACACTCACCCATTGACCTTACGAGCAACACTTCTAATGATGTAACCGAGACCAACTCTGACTACTATTGGTATTTAGATCGCTTCAATCATAGTTTTCCCTCTGATGAGGAAGTGATATCTATGGTGCCATTGGCTATTAAAACCCCAAGCGGACGGACTAGAACCGTATTGGACAAGGACAAGAAAGAAGAGGAGGTTGAGGGTCTACTGTATTGGGAAACAACTAGAAGCATGTGTGTATACCAGGGTCTGAGTATTGGTAAGGGCAAGGTGGTGGGTAAATAAGAAGTTGTTGTGGTGCCTTCATGGAAATTTGGTTGCCTGGTTTTTTGCATGGATAGTGACAAAGGGGATTTTGATGACAATTTGTGTTCCCTTTTCTTTCAGCTTTCCCCAGTTCATGCACTATGTTTTGCAGATTCAACATGTGGAAAGTTTTGAAATGAAAGTCAAATGCAATGGAGATTTTGTTCAAATGAAAACTTGTGGTGAAATTACATTTGAGCCCGAAGCTTGTTGCTCCCTTGTCATATAAAAGGGAATTCAAGGCTCATTTGTAGGGAGAGAACTGATGAAATCTCTAGCTAGGTTTTCAGTTGAATATATGGGTACAAAGATATTTGTCCTTTGATGAGGAAGTGATATCTGTGGTGCAAGTGGCTATTAAAACCCCAAGTTGATGGAATAGAATAGATAGCCTGTTTTGAGTTTTAGATGAATATATTTAAATTATCTTAAATTTTATGTAGATATGACTTATAAGCATTAATAAACGTATAATTCTAACATATTTTCTCTCCTTATGTGGATTTGAGTGAATTTTAAATGAAATGTTAATGATGTTGTCATTCTTCTTTTGAGAATTTGTTCAATTGTGTGTCTATGTTTTTGCTTTGATTCAAGAAAATCAATTAAATGCTTAAATGGAGTCATAATTTTACAATTATTTACAAAGGATTTGATAAGTAGTAATATATCAGAGAATTGAGCTCCATAATGCAAGGTATTATATGAGTATTCTATTCTATTAAATTCTTGGGTCATTTCTGCTAAATAAATGGGTAACTAAATATTTAACTGATGAAGAATAAAAGAATAATATGTAAATGGGTCACTCACTCACTCACTCTATCTCTCTCCCTTAACCCTAAACCCTTAACCCTTAAACTCTAAACCCTTAATATTAGGTGTGTATTAAAACATTATAAAAGTATAAATTTTTGGAGTTCTATTAGGAATTGAATGATAAATGACGATGAATGGGAAAATCTAAGGCAATTTAATATTTTCAACTAAAAAGTTAGAGTTCAATTAGGATTAGTGTTCACTTAGGGTTAGGTTTAGGGTTCAATTAATGTTCAATTTGGGTTAGGATTGAGGATGAGGTTGGGGTTTAATTAAGGTTATGAATTCAATAAGAGTTCAAATAGGGTCAAGGATAAGGTTAGGGTTGGGGTTAAGGTTCAATTAGGATAAGAATTAGTGTTAGGGTTAGGATTAGAGTTCAACTGTAGTTCAAAGTTAGGGTTATGGTACAATTAGGACTACTGTTCAATAAATGTTCAATTAGGGTTAATACTTAATTAAGGTTAGTTTTAAAGTTCAATTAGGGTTTGGGTTAGGGTTGGGATTATGAATCAAGTAGGTTTTGGTTAGGGTTTGATTAGAGTTAGGTTTAGGGTTTAGTTAGAGTTAGGGTTAGGGTTAGGGGTAGAATTCAATTATGCTTAGTGGTCAATTACAATTAGATTTAGTGTTCAATTAGGGTAAGGGTTAGAGTCCAAATAGGGTTAGGGTTTAACTAGGGTTAGGATTAGAATAGAATAAAGTTTTGTGTTTAATTATGATATCTAGAATTTAGTATAATTTTAGAAAATGAAATGATTTGGACAAAGAAAAAAAATAGAAAAGTTGATTTTATATAGATTTATTTCTTAATTTATTCTAAAATTCTAATTAATAATTGTTTAATTAATTTAAAATGAATATTTAATTTAATTGTATTGTATTGTATTAGATAATTAGTAAAACTAAATAGATAATAAATATTTTATGGATTTTAAAAATTAGAAGGGTTAGGATTATAATTCTATAACTAAAAGTAATTCTAATCTTGTCTTTCATGTTGTGTTGCAAATGCTACTAGCATATATATATTATTTATTAATATATACAAAATACACCAAGAGATATCTTTGTCGAGGCACCTATTTTATAATAGTACAATAGACGCATCAAAAGGATATCTCTCAGCGTATTTTATATATATTATTAATAAATAATATATATGCTAGTAAGTATTTAATAAATAAAATAAAAGGGGGCCCAACCTAGACAAAGCGATAGGGCTTAAGTCATTTTAAAGCCTTCCCAAAAAGTAACGGCCAAATAGATCCCATCCAAGGTGTAAGATGAACACTAGGGTTTTACATGAAGATGAAGGTAAAACACCAACCTTAGGCTTTTCCCAAACACCATAGATGACCAGAGACACAACACAGATAAAATAGAACGCAGAGAACAAAACTTTGAAGTTCCATCACTACCCATAACCCTAAACCCTAAACCATTAACCCTTAACCCTTAAACTGGTCTCTACCCTATCTCTCTCTCTCTCTCTCCCTCCTACCCCTCTCCTCTCTCTCAGG
Organism: Sequoia sempervirens; assembly: GCA_007258455.2. Lineage (NCBI taxonomy): Eukaryota > Viridiplantae > Streptophyta > Pinopsida > Cupressales > Cupressaceae > Sequoia > Sequoia sempervirens. The sequence goes on from VDFB02179234.1 coordinate 53,233,587, forward strand.
TCTCTCTCTCAAGTCTCTCCCTCCTACCCCTTCCCTCCTCTTAGGTCTCTCACTCACTCACTCCCTCTATCTCTATCCCTCCACCCTTAAACCATCTACCTTCTACCCTTAACCTCCCTCCCTCTCTCTCTCTCTCTCAAGTATCTTCAATATCCTACCCCTCTCCTCTCTTAGGTCTCTCACTCACTCACTCCTCTATCTCCTTCCCTAAACTTAACCCTAAACCCTTAAACCCTCTACCCTTTAACCCTCCTTCCCTTTTTATCTCTCTCTCTCTCAAGTCTCTTCCACCTAGCACCACTCCCTCTCTGAGGTCTCTCTCTCACTCATTCACTCTATCTCAACTCTCGCCCTCCTACCCCTTCTCCCTCTCTTAAGTCTTTCTCTCACTCACTCCCTCTATCTCTCCCTTCCACCCTTAAACTCTAAACCCTTAAACCCTCTACCCCATACCTCTCTCCCACTCCTCCCTCTTTCCCTCTCTCTCTCAAGTCTCACCCTCCTACTCCCTCTCCCTCTCTCAGGTCTCTCTCTCTCACTCACTCTCTCTATCTCTCTCCCATCTACCCTTAACCCTAAACCTTAAACCCTTAACCCTTAAACTCTAAACCCTTAATATTAGGTGTGTATTAAAACATTATAAAAGTATAAATTTTGGGAGTTCTATTAGGAATTGAATGATAAATGATGATGAATTGGAAAATCTAAGGAACTTTAATATTTTCAACTAAAAAGTTGGAGTTCAATTAGGATTATTGTTCACTTAGGGTTAGGTTTAGGGTTCAATTAATGTTCAATTTGGGTTAGGATTAAGGATGAGGTTGGGGTTTAATTAAGGTTATGAATTCAATAAGAGTTCAAATAGAGTCAAGGTTAAGGTTAGGGTTGGGGTTAAGGTTCAATTAGGATAAGAATTAGTGGTAGGGTTAGGATTAGAGTTCAACTGTAGTTCAAAATTAGGGTTATGGTACAATTAGGACTACTGTTCAATAAATGTTCAATTAGGGTTAATACTTAATTAAGGTTAGTTTTAAAGTTCAATTAGGGGCTCTAGGCTTTGCCTTTCAGAGCTAGGCTTTAGGTCAGAGCTAGGGCTGGGGCTAGGGTAAATTCAATTATGCTTAGTGGTCAATTACAATTAGATTTAGTGTTCAATTAGGGTAAGGGTTAGAGTCCAAATAGGGTTAGGATTAGAATAGAATAAAGTTTTGTGTTTAATTATGATATCTAGAATTTAGTATAATTTTAGAAAATGAAATGATTTGGACACAAAGAAAAAAAATAGAAAATTTGATCTTATATAGATCTTATTTCTTTATTTATTCTAAAATTCTAATTAATAATTGTTTAATTAATATAAAATTATTATTTAATTGTATTGTATTGTATTGTATTAGATAATTAGTAAAACTAAATAGATAATAAATATTTTATGGATTTTAAAAATTATAATTTAGTTTAATTTTATTTGTAATGTCAAAAATTAAAATTTTAGATTGAAATAATTAATTGATTTTAAAATATTTATAATTAATGTTCAATTTATAAACTAATATTAAGACATTAATAAATATAACTCAGGGCATAATGTATTAAAGACGCATCAAAGTTTATCATTCCTTTGGCTTCACCGGATGAGACACATGGCGCCCGCCTATGATATCACAATCAATAAAGAACTCGCAACTTTTGATCACGCGATGGCGGGCAACTATGGATCTCAACCATCGAAAACCCTCTTCGTTCAACATAGTCGCCAGCCTTGTTATTAACCATCGAGCACCTTTCTACTGGGATTATAACATCTCTGTTCATTTAAAACATGTGCATCTTATAACTGCTTTAGTAACCCACAGCATAATGTATTAAAGACCCATCAAAGTATTTATCATTCCTTCGGCTTCACCAGATGAGACACATGGCGCTCGCCCATGATATCGCAATCTACTGGTGGGGTCATCGCGGGATGGCAGGGAATGGTTGAGATCACACAACGATTGATCTATAGCCATGCGAACTTGTCCCTCTGCAAAATAAAAACATTTATTAGGGAAGGTCCAACCACACATAAGCTCGCATTGACTCTCGCTATCAGTGAGGTCATGGCAGATGGCGAGGAATTGGCCGAATCACATGGCGGTGATCTCGACCATACCAAACTTGTCCTCACGCAAGATAAAAAACATTTATTAGAGGAGAGAAAGCCCGGTAGTCTATGCGGGAGATTGCAAAATAAAACATTTAATGGGAAGGTGCACTCAATACGTGATGATAATACCCGGTCTTAGCACGTATTTATACTATATATTGTAAATAAATAGTCAGAAATGAAAATAAAGAAATATATTTATACAATCAAGAAAATAAGTTAAAATGTATTTAATAAAAATTATATATCCAATTTGTTTTTCTTTTTTTAGATGAATTAAGAGTATGATTTAAAATGACTTTTAATTCCAAATAGCATAAACTAAATGGTGAAATTGGGAAAACTTGAGATATTATTTTTTAAAATTTTGAGGAGTTTCATATTTATATGTGTGAGATTGATCTAATATTCGAGAGAAAGTAGATGATATCTCATGAAAAAATAGGCATATAATGAATGTAGAAGTAAAATTATATTTGCATATATTCATAAAATAAGATCTAATAAACAAAAAATATATGCAATTAAAAATAAAGGAAAAATAATTCAACCCAAATCTAGATAAGAGAGATAATTAGATTATATGATAACTTTAAGGCTAGGTTGGAGTTTGATCAAGTTAGTGTTTGCTTATGATTGGGTTATGAATCTACAATTAGGGTTCAATTAGGGGTTATGATTAGAGTTATGAATCACAATTAGGGTTTACAATTAATGTTCGCCAGTTTTCTTTTCTTGGGAGGGATTTATTGAATGGTAAGTAATGATACATAAAATTAATGTATCAAGAATTAATTTAGATAATACTATGTGATTTTTTCATATGGTGTCACCATGAATTAAAATTGATAACCAGATTTCTTCATTCTTTTTTGCATTTGTAAGCTACCATAATATATGGCCTTAAAATCCTATTCATGTTTGGAGCTTTTTCTAAACTATACAACATGACATCCAACAAAAAAAAATGTTATTCATTTTTCCAAGCACAAATCCTTAGAATTCTTAATGTGTTACTTAGGTTAATTCTTTATTGCAATAAATAAATACACACTAATATATATATTATGGATTTGAGGAAAATATTAAAATATTTATATATATAGAAAAATTAAATCTGAGAGTTCAAGTACATTAACTTGCTTTTGTTAATGTTGATGAAGATACAAATCTTGATGATGTGCCAAATTTGATGACATGATATAAAAAAAATGGAATATCTTTTCTCTATGTGGCACTTAAAATTTTGTACAAAACTATAACTAACTCTATGTCAAATTTGTGACTTTGGACCTATTTTGCATCAATAAATATGAGCTTTGACACATGCCTCCTAATCTAGCATACAATATGTACTTAAATGCTCAAAATAGTTGGGAGTAGTGTTGAGATTGGTGGATCTTTGGAAAGGTCCAATGCTTCATCTTTGTATCTCTCCCTATAGATAGAGGTAGAGATGAATATAGA